>OX596221.1:984109-1584109 GCA_951394215.1 Glyphodes perspectalis
CGCGCGCGCCCGCCCGCGCTCGCGCGCCTCGACCCCGACGCCTACCCGGACTACTGCCAGGTGAGGGACTGACACTGGGTGAGCGCGGCGGACGCGTGCGCGACGCGCGACACGCGCACCGCGCGCGCCCGCCCGCGCTCGCGCGCCTCGACCCCGACGCCTACCCGGACTACTGCCAGGTGAGGGACTGACACTGGGTGAGCGCGGCGGACGCGTGCGCGACGCGCGACACGCGCACCGCGCGCGCCCGCCCGCGCTCGCGCGCCTCGACCCCGACGCCTACCCGGACTACTGCCAGGTGAGGGACTGACACTGGGTGAGCGCGGCGGACGCGTGCGCGACGCGCGACACGCGCACCGCGCGCGCCCGCCCGCGCTCGCGCGCCTCGACCCCGACGCCTACCCGGACTACTGCCAGGTGAGGGACTGACACTGGGTGAGCGCGCCGGACGCGTGCGCGACGCGCGACACGCGCACCGCGCGCGCCCGCCCGCGCTCGCGCGCCTCGACCCCGACGCCTACCCGGACTACTGCCAGGTGAGGGACTGACACTGGGTGAGCGCGCCGGACGCGTGCGCGACGCGCGACACGCGCACCGCGCGCGCCCGCCCGCGCTCGCGCGCCTCGACCCCGACGCCTACCCAGACTACTGCCAGGTGAGGGACTGACACTGGGTGAGCGCGCCGGACGCGTGCGCGACGCGCGACACGCGCACCGCGCGCGCCCGCCCGCGCTCGCGCGCCTCGACCCCGACGCCTACCCGGACTACTGCCAGGTGAGGGACTGACACTGGGTGAGCGCGCCGGACGCGTGCGCGACGCGCGACACGCGCACCGCGCGCGCCCGCCCGCGCTCGCGCGCCTCGACCCCGACGCCTACCCGGACTACTGCCAGGTGAGGGACTGACACTGGGTGAGCGCGCCGGACGCGTGCGCGACGCGCGACACGCGCACCGCGCGCGCCCGCCCGCGCTCGCGCGCCTCGACCCCGACGCCTACCCGGACTACTGCCAGGTGAGGGACTGACACTGGGTGAGCGCGCCGGACGCGTGCGCGACGCGCGACACGCGCACCGCGCGCGCCCGCCCGCGCTCGCGCGCCTCGACCCCGACGCCTACCCGGACTACTGCCAGGTGAGGGACTGACACTGGGTGAGCGCGCCGGACGCGTGCGCGCGCGGACTATTCGCGCGACGTTTACGTTAGTAAACTATAAATTGATATCATCCATTTATAACATTAAGGATTTACAAAATTTTATTGACATCACAAAAATGGTCATCAAATTAAAAATGGTCTCTCAAAATTATTTTCTAACGCAATTTGAACATGCATATCTAATGATACGAGTGATCGTCCACTCGTCGAAATTCGACCATTATTAAAGCTAATATTTCAATAAATATTGTTTTTAATTATTTATTGAAATATTAGCTTTCTGCTTTCCTTCTCCATATAAACTTTAACTGTGCCAAATCTCATACTCATCCGTCAGCGTAATCCTCATAAAAAAGGGTACAAAGTTTTTGCTTTACGTATTAATATATAGATGTTCATCTTCCAGGTATACAACATGATGTGCGACGGGGCATCCGGCAACTACCCCTACTACCAATCCTACCCCGATCACATGATCGTCGACGTGACCCCCTGCGGGACCGCCCCCGCGCTCCCAGCCGACCCCGACCTCGACTACGAGGCCATCCGCCCCAAGAAGGTCACCCTCCTCAACCTCTCCACCAACGAGGTCACAGATGTCACCGTCGGCGCTATCGCCGTCCTCATTGGCTCCAAACCAGACCTCTTTTTCCTCCAAACAAACTTCAACCTCAACTGCATCGAAACGGACGAATGCAAATGCCCCGAGGAGACAGTCAAGAAGAAAATCGAGGACACCAAACAATGCTTCCTCAGAAACCATTGGTTGAACTTCAAAAACGCCCTCGGACAAAGCTTACAGACCTGCAAGTCGAGATACCTGAACTATTCGGAGATCAACGGGAACACACAAACGAAATGCTCTTTACCGGATTGCAACAAAAGACTAGAAGACTGTAGATATGAAATCATTCCTATCAATAAAGCCAAGTGCGAGTGCCAGCCGAGTAACCCTTATTCCGGGGGAATAGGGTTCGGGATCGACCCTAAGAAGCCGGTGGACGGCAGGTCGAATCCCATCGCTATTGACAAAGGTACCCACGAGCTGCTCCAGGGCCCTAAAGGGATATACGCGCTGGGTCCGGTGACGGCGGACAACTTCGTCAGGTTCATTCCCGGCGGCGCGCTGGCCATCGTGGCGGACCTGCACCGCACCAGCAAGGCCGAAGGCCAATAGACTTGACACTGTCATTCATGTGATTGCGATACTTAACTTTGTTTTTTTACAATAAATTATTTTTTATAAGTTCTAGTTTGTTTTGTCGGCCATTGATGCCGACGACGGTGAGATACCTATTAGGGAAATCAATATATTATTATGTAAGACCAGTTACCAACTTTCCTCTAAAATAAATATGTTATGTTGAAAACTGGGTTTGAAAATCTAAAATCCATAGATCATCTGTATACAAGCTTAATTTTAGTATATGCGAAACCTTTTACCTTCTTATTTAATTTAATAATCTAAGGAACCAATTTAAAAGATTTTAGAAAATACATTTTTACTTTTCACACAAAATAGCCAATTAACTTTTGTATGGAGAGTAAAAATGCATAGATTAAAGTTAATAATATAGTCTCAATAATACTCGTCCAATATTCATTTGCGTTTTCTCTATGGATTTTTTTTTTAATATCTTGTTTCCCTTCCTTCTAATGCTATTATGGGGATCACTTCCGCTGATTAGAAAACTTGAAAAATATTAAACCTATTGGGAGTTAAGCATAATGTAACAAAACAACAGGTAGGTTAGGTATACATTCATTAAAGGGAAAAATAAAAGATGAAATGAGACATCAATGTATATTTTACTACATCAAAAAATGTATATTCTATACACCAAGTAAACAACATCAAAAGCTAATAGTATGGCGGTTCTTAGAATTACATAATCATAGACAAAACAATAACAGTTAACAGTTGGAAACATTTCATAATTTAATGTGAATTTACGGGATTTTAATTGACACAGATATGAAGGAGTATAGGCGAAGAAATTGCTTGTCATTGTGGGGACAATAAATGTTAGTAATTATAAAAGTAATCCTGACATTACTGAAGATTTAAAAATGTCAGGAACTAAGAACATCTAAATGAAAATGTTAGAGATTCTGCTAAGAAATCACATAATATTATGGATCAGGTAATAATTCACTTTTTGCTCCTCCTTGCAAGAAGGTAGAATTATCAATAAAGGTACGTATTTAACGACAGATCTTAATTTTTTGATCTATGATACTATTTATATAGATTAAATATTAAATGCAAAATAAAAATAAATGCATCAAGTAAATGCGAGTTACAAATACATCTCTTAAAAGTAATTAAAACGTAAACTAAGTTAATCACAGTTAATTAATTAAATAAAAACAATTAGAGTGTGATGGCACATGATTACTTCTCTCGAAATAAAATCTTAGTAATAGCAAAATACATACATACACCATTTAATACATAATTAAAGATCTGAAACGTAACAATTTATATATTTACTTGAACGAAATACGAAATAAAACAGTTTAAAAATATAGCCTGCCCTTTGCTTTAAGCAACATAGAATTTAAGGCCCTCAATATCACTCTCTCCATTTGGGCCCTTCGCCATTAAAGTATAATTGTGGAGCTATTTTCATATGTACCTACCCAATCCAGGGCTTTTTACGAGCGAAGCTCTAACAAACTTCCATGTATTCTGGACATCGTTTGATATCTAATATTTAGGCCCCGTCAAATTCACTCCTGTGCCTCTAAAAGTAAATCATTAAAGTACATATATAATCATATTTTTGCATGATGCCCCACAATTTTAAATATTTGTTAGGCGAACTTGACGCTTGTCTAGTTTTAGGGCCCTTTTGAGGGGCCTCTCCACAATTTGGGACTGACCGTTAAAGGACCACCTTCACCTGTACGCAAATTACTTAAAATTTTGCCAAAATTTGTTAAAACATCTACCTACTCTCAGTCTCATGTCGATATTAACACTCCTAAATTATCAATACCAAAGCTCGTACGTTCCCTTCTTACCCTTGATTCGTAATTCCATCTGTATATTAAGGACCAGTGTCCTTGTAAAATTTTGGCTAAAATATTAAAGCATTTTCTTTCATTAAATTTTAATTGTGCCCTTTTAACTAGTGAGGGACTATGTAATTTCCTTTTGTTTTCATTCTGAAAAGACATACATTTCATATAGTTTGTCATTCCGCCTACTTCTGACCGTTTTCGAAGTTACAACTTTGCATAAGACATTTTTAATTTACTTTAAAGTAACAATCTACAAATTCATTCCATTCTATTCACAATGTTGTTAGAAATTACGTAGCTTTTCCAAGCCGAGACAAGAGTAATAGTATTTTTTAATTAAATAGTTTTACATTTACTTACTTTATAAAAATTCTAAAAGTTTAGATCTATTTTTGTTGAAAAAAAAACTTGTAAATTTTAACTTATTTAGATAACCAATTAAGAAAATACAACATATCAAATTAGCGCTTTAGGATACAATGCAGGGTTCCTATGTCTCTTACTTACTTACCTTATTTATAACATCACATAAAAAGCGAGTTGAGCCTGCCCAGAAGTGTACAAAGTGAGCTACATACTTTACCGCAGATCTTAGACCTTAGACCTAACATGATGATCTGCCGCAAAAGTTGTTCCTATTGATTAAGATCCAATAATGATGGACTCTACCTACAATTAGTCACAATGCTAAATGCACTGTTCAAACAATAAATAAAATCTGACATATAAATTTCAATATTTTTGTTCTGATTTCAATATTTATTCTAAATTTTAATAGGAATATCTAAACTGTTTATCACTTTTTAAGTTATAATAATGTTTCATGTTGCTCTCTTGTCCGTTTTTACTATTTATAATTACATAATCTGGGCAGGATATCAAACCATTGCACACCTGATTAGCTAGTAGTTGAACACTTATAAATAGATCTACTTTTTACTACTATTCAAGAATTAATGTTTATTATTATCAATAGAGAATTCGTTTCTGTTGACAATTGCATATTGAATTTGTGTCGAAAGCTCATTTAGAACCAAATTATTTTTTTCCAATGAGATTTTTCAAAACTATTTCAGTATAGGTACTTACTTAATTAACAAATTTACCTAATTTCTCTATACATTTATAGATGTTCAATTATTTTTTACATTTACATTAGGTACTTATACATAGAAAAGAAATATAAAAAGAAAATGTTCAGGCCAAACATGCTTGACACTCAAGGAAAGATTAATGATACCCATTTTATCAGCTATACTCAACCCGCGGCCCGCCAGGCCTTTGTTATTGGCGCATCTGAAGTTACAAATTTATTGCAAACCATTTTCTATTGAAATGCGTTTTAATTACGACTAAATCATTCTTGCTTGCGGCCCTCGACACCATGACTGAAACGTGTTTGTGGCCCCTATAAAAAAAAGGTTGAGTATGGCTATAAAGAAATAAAGGAGAGAATTATTACAAAAATTAAGACTTTCAATGCCAATAAAAAAAAGTTAAGCTAAAATTGTTTTAAAAACAATTTCTAAAAAAGATGATAAAATAAAAGATAATATTTAATAGCAATAAATTTTACAAAATTACTTATAACGAATCAGTGTTCTATTCAATAAAGTACTCGTAAATAGCATTATATTGAGCAAGAATTGCTCTAGAACTTATTAAATATCTTTTGGTTCTATTTAACACTACAGTTGTTCTTTATACTGACGTTGAAAGAATTTTAAAGTACTGTTTAGTTACGATTCTATTGGCTTATCGACTTAATATATTAACATAGCCAACTATTTTTGAAATGCATTATCATCTAATTAAATAGACAATCTTTTTGATATTGGTGAGGACTAGAAAAACTTAGGCAGACTAACATAAGAGTTCAGGACCAATATTTCTTATGTTAAATCGTCATCTCATTGTTGCAAACCCAAACGATGAAACGTCATTACAACAATGGTATTAAGTATGAAATCACCATCTTCCTAGCGTTATGACCCGTGCTTAGACGGGGTCTGCTTAGACCATGATCCAGGGTTTAGCGAGTCTGGTAATTACATTGAAGCGACTGCCGATCTGACCTTCGTAACCCTAAGATAGGGGAACCAGACAATTTTTGGATCATGGTTGTGGTATTAGGTATGAAATATTTGTGTTTTATTCTCTTTTAAAATTTAATAGTAATGATCAAGTAGGTATCTCAGTACTTCAATTTGTTTCCTATCAACTATTAGATCATTTTATTCTACAAATAGGGCTAATATTAGCCGATCAAGATATAAGTCGATCGATACCTAATATCGCCTATGTACTGCTAATAACTACATGCAGTATTACTAGACATGAGATAGTTAACTCAGCGATGCTTCGAAGAGGTGGATTATGTACGACTTTTTAAATTGGCCCCTTTAAAAAGGTGAACTCTCTACAGGGGCCTCAAATCTCTTATACTATCAATAGTCTATTCATGCAAATTGAGTTTTACATGACCAGCCAAATGTTTTTGCAGTTTTAATTATACAATAGACTTAGGTAGCTCAATATTAGGGGGTTACATTAACAACTACTGGGGAAGTATCCACATATTATAGGAATTAGTTGCAAATTCAAATTTTTTTAGTTTAAGAACACATGAGATGTAAAATAATATAATACCACAATCTTGCTGTTCCATAGGAAAATAGTTTATCCAAAATAAATCACCCAAACACTAAACTTAATTTATCCGGTAAATGCCTTAGTCAGAACCGGGAAGTCCATAAAGAGCTTTGCTAAGAAACATGCTATGTACGTCCAGATCAAGTACGCGCATATTGTTAGCAGCACATTTTGGGAGTACTGGTGCCTGGTTGTATATCAGGGGCGCTGCGGGGGAGGGGGCGTGTGCTGAATAGCATCAATGAGCTGTTCCAGGTCCACCTCAAGCTCCCGGGGCAGTCCCAGCTCCATCACCTGGTCCTGGCTGGTGAGCCGCTGAGCTAGACTCAGCATCACAGTGCTGCGGAGTGTGCGGATGCAGATTGATATGATCCAGTTGGTCCGGTGACGCATACCTTGAATGAAATTATTTAAAAATAGACAACAAATTTGTAAACTTGCTTAAAATATTGTTTAGAAAAGTTTATAGAATAATGATGTCATGTTTTACCTTGCAAAACAAACTTAAAGATTTCAGAGCAATTAAAATTAAGAGTAAATCAATGCCTTTTTTGAAGTATGATGACCGGAAAAACCCATTTGTATTAGGTACATATTTTGTTGTGATAAGTTATAAGGTTATCTCTTATAACAAGATAACTGAAGTAATATGGCCCATTCTACTTCTCTTTATTATTTAGAGTCTCATTATTACAAATCGACAAAATAACAATAAAGAAAAGAAAACACTTGCGCAAAATTATTTAGTAATTAATAAAAAATATATATATACTTATATAACATTTACTTTAACAGACCGCAAGCATAAAATTGTGGCATAAAATTCGCTAATGCATAGTCGATAAACGAAGCTGAGGATGTTTAAAATACCTATTATATTATATAATTTCATAATATTAAAAAATGTAACAAGTGTCAGAAAATTGTTTGTACAAAATCCTTGCGCCTAAATAGCTACCTGCTATAGAGGGCGGAGCCCGAAAGATTCTCTTATTGTTAATTAGATAATTCTCCTTAGTGGCAGGATCAGAAAACTCCCACGGATGTGTCACGTAGCTATCCACATTACAATACGATAAAGATTCCTGCATTCGCACGTAATGCCTTTTGTGGCCTTGAAAATCGCGCCACCAGATATCTACAGGTCTGGATGTGCAATTAATAAAACGAATAAACACTTGGTCGGCCGATTCTAAAGACCGAATCACGACACTTTCACCGTCTTCATTTGTTTCGTATAATAAATCACTCTCCTCCGAAGCGGCCATGTTTACGAGTTACGACCTCTCGTTACCATCCGTCATAGATGCATTCACTGGTCGTTGTTCGGTGCAAGGATGCAACAGCCGAATATAAATTAATCAATACGCGCCACAGATTGACTAAGTGCCTAGAGATAATATTGTAAACAAGACGCGAATTCGTAAGATTGAATCAAAAGTCACGTACTTATTCAATTAATTTATCTTGTCTTTAATCAATGTAAATAAGAAAAAATCACTACATACTGAATAGTTATTTAATGAGAATATTCATTAAAGCCTTAGCCCTTATTCATTAAAGTCGTAAACAGTCGACCGCAGTACAATATTAAGGGGGAACAGACACACAGGTAAGATTAGAAATGAAACATTGCATTAAAATAGTTTTTCGAAGTTCCCGCCACAACTGCTGTTAGAATGTTGGCCGTGTTGGCACCACTGTGACAGATCTGTCACTTTACATATAATTGATGTCAAAAAAAACACTATGTACATAATAAGTATGTATATAATATTTAATTTTCCTGATACAAAAAATAAAATTTTGTTTCGTGTTTTTTGAATCGTTTGAATTTTTCATGTCAAGTGAAATATGTATTTACACAGCAGTGATTTTGCTACCGTGCAAAGCCATGAAAAAGAAAAAAAATGTCTTTAACATTGCTTAAATACATATATACATATTTAGCTACTAAAATGACGACATTTTTATCTCGAACTTATTCATAATTAAAATATTGTTGCATAAATATTTCTTTATCAGTTCCGACCGCCAAATAATGGGTTGAATGAGGCCTGTCCTACCGATTACACATAACAGCCGGTTTCGGAATTAAGCAACAAGTGCTATAAGCATTTGTTTTATCTTCATTTACGCATGGATGTAAATGAAAATAAAAAAAAAATATTTATTATAATCTATTTATCCCTGCGCCCCAATTTATCAATTTGGGGCGCGGGTTCAAACCCGAGCACGTACCTCTTGATTTTTCAAACTTATGTAGGTAGGTATGTACGTATTTATACAATTGAGGTGAGGAAAAACATCGTGATGAAATCCAAAAATTGTCTGGTTCCCCTATCTTAGGGTTACGAAGGTCAGATCGGCAATCGCTTCAATAGATTCACAAAATCCTGGATCACAGTCTAAGCGGACCCCGTCTAAGCACGTGACATAAAGCTGATGAAGATGAATTTAGGTTAATGATGCCTTAGACTTATTTGTGTACATAATGTTTTTTCTCAGACAGTACTCTAAATTTATTTAAGGTTAAAACAAAAAGAAGCATCAGTTCTGTTTGTACTTTTCTACATAGTCTGCGTTTAAGTACACCACACATTTTGAATTATTGAGTATCACATCAGCGCAAGAAACCCAGTTGACCCATTTGCGTGGCGCAACCCAGTTGCTACATAAGTTTAATTACATTTGCAGTATTTTTAGACGGATATAACAGTGCTATTCATCTACAGAGATTTTTATATGTATATTCGCACTTTGCTAAAATTGATAAATGCTAATAACATAAGAAATTAATATATTCTTCGTTATGCATACCTGCGATGGCGTTTGGGGGTCTGAAAATCCTTCTATTGTTAATCAAATAGTTTTCTCTTGTAACTGGATCGGTGAATTCCCATGGGTGGGTAAGGAAAGTATCTACGTTGAAAGTGGATCGTGGCACCATACGCATGTAGTGCCGGCGGTAACCTTCGAAGTCCCTCCACCACACGTCCACAGGCCTCGTCGTGCGATTTACAAACCGAATAATAGCCCGGTCCCGCGATTCCATCGAACGGACCATAACACTCGCGCCTTTTTCGTCTGTTTCATACACAAATTCATTATTGTCTTCATTATCACCCATTTTAAACGGTTTTCGTGTATAATATAACTTTAGAAACACATTTTCAGTTGCAAAGATGCGGCAACTCAATAACATGTATTTACAACAATGTTACAAATAGTTTTTTAAAGTTTGCCGCCATAGAATTTTCGTTATTTGAACTTTGGCAGTACCGTGACACATCAGTAAAGTTTACACAAAATATGGCTGTATGCGTCGCAGTTATCGGGAAAGATGTAAGTTTTTGTTCATGTTTTTCGATGTATCACTACTGCTATTGATTTTATTTAACTGTAATATTAGTTTTTCACGATTTCTATCACTAGTTTTGCACAAATATCGAATTCTTTCGATTCTACACGTCACTTTTTGTTTTGTCAAATTTCAATCATAGACAATAGAATTATCATTGATCAGCGCCGTATCAGCGAAGTAGTTTAGGGATGTCCCTACATGAATAAACTTATTTCGATTCTGCTAAAGAAATATATAGACTATAATAACAATAATAAAAAAAAAATAATAATGAAATGGAGTCTTAAGCTTCAAATAGGTGCGTATAATACAATACGGTATTATACACACCTATTCGAAGCATCATCATCATGTTATTTTAGATTTAATACTAATAACTTACGAATACATCGAGTAACTCGAATGAATAGTAAAATTCCTTTTAGCAATTAGACTTAGACCGAAATAAGTATCGGAATTAACATGGAGAGCTATTCGTTTTTTGTATTTAAATATAATTACCCAACTTATTTAGGTAGATATGAATTATGTGTTATTAAACAAATTATTTTTACAGAACTCCCCCCTCTACATAGGCGGCATCGGCGCCGAGTCGGGCTGCGACAACGAGCTGTCGCGCCAATGGCTCGTCCACACGGCGCTGGACGCACTGGAGGAGCGGCTTACGACCAGCAGCGGCGCGGCCGGCGCCGGCGCCAGTGCAGCGCCCTCCGACATGAGGGACCTGTACCTCGGCTTGCTGTACTCCACTGATACTCATAAAATGTGAGTATTGAAACTGTTCTGATTTCATTTTTATTAAATGATTTTGTGCACTTCAGCACTGTGCAATATAAACTGCCAGCAAAATTGTTAATTTTTTTTTCATTGAATAATAATAATAGTATTTTCGTCTTTTCTATCCGATATTTCGGCACAATCTTTACATCTAACGCATGCATACCAATAATAATCGGATCTGATCTGAAATACCTACATTCTAATAATCCAAAGATTGTCCACTTGATACTTTACATGGAAAGGCGTAAATATTTGTAATACTTATGTTGGCGATATAAATAAGTACTCAGGAATTGCATACTTAGTAATTCTGTGTCACTATTTCTCAGCTACGGTTACGTGACGAACACGCGCATCAAGCTCGTCCTCGTGACGTCATCGTCGTCGCCCAGCGGCAGCAACATCCGCGACACGGAGGTGCGCTCGGCGCTGCGCCGGTTGCACGCGCTCTACGCCGACGCCATCTGCAACCCGTTCCATCTTCCAGGAGACCCGATCACTTCGCTGTAAGTGCCATAATAATAGTGTTTATTAAATCGCACACGCAGTGGTCGACAAATTTCTGGTGCGCAAAAAATCCGCAAAAATCCACTCTTTGCTACTTCTCAGTTTACTTCTGTTCTTATTGGCTCACTTCTACGGGAAGTACGCATCAACCTCAACAATGTCTGACAACGTTAGACATCGCTAACAGTGGAGTACGATGAATTCATAAGCTTGGATGCAACATAAACCATTATAACTATTGTTAGTACTTAATGATGCACTATCAGTACCATGGCAGCCCCAAAATACAATATATAACTAACTAACTAAACTTCACGCCACTTCTCTAGCGGGGTAGGCAGAGAGAACCGAACGCTATATGGCACGATCCTTACACACCTCACTCGCCTCTTCAACATTCATAATCCTTTCCATACGGTTTTTATGACTCCTAACATCACCTTCTGTTAATACACGACCAATCTAGTCGTGGTAGGTGAGCCTGAGCCTTCCGCGGCTCCATCCTTCCACTTTCTCATTGTACTTATATCTGTTTAGTCAATATTTCGTCATCCAATCATTCTTTTTACATATCCGAACCGCCGGAGCATGCCTCTTTTCCGACGCTGCCTTCCAGACCGACTCTCTTTCTTACATCATCATTCCGAACGCAGTCTGTGAGCGATATACCGCAGATTTTCCGCAGCGCACGCATACAATATATTATATGGTATTTGGCACGGAATTCACTCTATTTTCTTATAATACATGAAATTATCTGAACATTTTAATCATTTTCACTGTTATTCGTAAATCGTTAAAATATTGAAAACAATATTATCTCTAACACGCTTTTTGTTTCAGAAAATTCGACAAACAAGTGAAGAATATAATGGTGAACAATGTGTAGTATATCTCTTATGTTATAACAGCTAACAAACTTAAAGTTATCTCAAAGCTTATAAGCTTTGAGTTAACTTTAAGTTTAATAAAATAAATTACCTTACAAACGTATCTTATTAAATTTGAATCATGTTACAGCTTACAAGATATTTACAAAGTTCATTTCTGAATTTTCAGCTAAATTTATTAATTGTATTTTTAAATTAGTGTCCTATGACCCTAATATTAATGTGTATCTACTTATCTAAACATGTATTAGATTAATAATAAAATATAAATATAATTCTTATGTTAACGACATCTGTTTTATTCTATTGTGCCATTCCTTTTGTGATGTGAATACAAATTAAAATACTTAAATTATATGGAGGGAGGATAAGAACAGTCTATTTATTGTTTTTTGTCAATGTTGAATACGAGATCCTTTTTTTAGACCTCTTAGTCGTATTATCCCGATTCTATTTTGTTGTAATCAAATGTACTCTTAATCAAATAAAATTTTGGTAATTAAGTCACATCACTGCTGTTTTTGACATTTTGTGTATGCTTTATAATTTATGGCCTCTTTCAATTGACGTTAGTCTACAAAGCTGTTCTCCGGTTCAGCGCTGAGCAATTTTTATTAGAAAAGTTGTTTATCTCGACCGAGAAATCGCATAAACATGGTAAGTAACACCTTATTTAACTATTGATATATCATTCTCCTGCAAAAAACTGTTTATTTGACATATTTTTTATCCACATACATTTTGAGGTTATTTATGCACGTGTCAAGTGAAATTATAGTCATATTTCCGTAATTTCCATTGTTTATTTAATTTACTTATAACAATTAATACTTTTCGATATTGCTTTTCTCCCATAAGCAAAGTGTGAACCATAATTATTAGCATGTTCATTAGCTTAAATTGAAATTGGTGCTTTCCCGCCCAGTTCCTGCTCAAGCGATAGTCATTTTTAGGGTTGCCATCCGTCTGGGTTTCCCCGGATTTGTCCTAGTTTAGAGGGCATCCGGGGAGCGTCCGGGCAGGGCTTCATTTGTAGTCCGGGTTCAAAATTTAAAGTCTTGGGTCGCCGCGACACACGCTCTGTGCCCGCACGCGCGACCAACCGACGAACTGACTCGCAATTCACCATCATTTTCAACTGTTTTTTATTACACTATGTTTAAAAAAACCTGTTGACGCGTCCGGGTTCTGGACTCTAAAATCGGGGGTTTTCACACGTCTTATCTTGGTTGCCAAATTTTAGAGATGGCTACCCTAGTCATTTTGGTTAACGCTTTGTTTCATGATGTGTTGTAACTAGAAAGAAATGACTAAATTAGGTACTATTATTATTTGGATAATTATTCATAGCTAATTTCATTAGAAGACCTAGACATTGTACATTAATAACAGTAACAGTATATGATAAAATTTTGAATGTAACTTGATGTCAATACCAGGCAGCCGCCGTCGTAGCTGGCAAGGACATCGAGAAGCCCCAGGCGGAGATCTCCCCGATCCACCGTATCCGCATCACGCTCACCTCGCGCAACGTGCGCTCGCTCGAAAAGGTGTGCGCGGACCTCATCAATGGTGCCAAGAAACAGAAGCTCCGTGTTAAGGTACCTATATTAAATTTATCAATCACTTTATTTTAAACTATTCATCTCTTTTATTACCTGTTGTAGTTTAGAATGTAATTAATAAAATGATGCTCTTTATCTTCGTATTTTTTTGTAAATTTAATAAAGTGAAAAATATGTGGCTAGTATTTTTGTATAATCTAACTGACAGATTAAATAGCATTATTGTTTTCATCCCTATTGGCACAATAATAGGCTAGTGTTCTCAAAAAAATAAGTTAGTTTTAAAAAATATTGAATATCTTTTTCCTTTTTCTAATACTCGAAAAATTACTAAACATTCAGCACTTGCATGATCTGAAATGGGGCACTTTACATCACTTGGATGGTAAAGTTTTATGGTCCTAGTGACGTCACACAGTACTTTAACACTCAGTACCTTCATCATTTTTGGTTTGCTGAACAAAAGAAAAAATAAGTATGTATTATTTATTTTTAATCTCAATAATTGACTATTAAAAATTTTTGAATCAACTAGATTTATTTACCAATTGCCCCATTTTCTAAATGAGTTTGGACCATGATCCTGAATACAGATGATTATCTAAACAGTAATACACTGTGGTAACTATACTCAATTAATAATTATTTGCATAAGCAGTTTTCTCTTACTGCTGAGCTAAATTTATCCAGAGATCCAGAGATGGCTGTTGGATTTGAATCAACATACCTCTGAAATAAAGTTTAGTTCGGTTCTTATTGGCCCATCTGCGCTTAGATGAAGACACCATAGCGTGTGTGTTATGGTGTCCACCAAATCAGCGCTATAGAAGCACCCTTCAAAGTGCAGTGTGAGTCTTCCTCATAGCTTATACTGCTCATAGGAGAGTAACAATATCAGTTAATATCGCGGGCTTCAAGCCAGAGGGGCGTACAAAATAACTTTGTTTTTATAAAGTCATTCGTTTCTAATTTTATTGATACACAACCTGTTTTTTTTTTCATGTTAATAGGTAAATTTGTTTTAAAAAAAATTCGACAAATTACTTTTAGATGTATGACCGAGACCGAAAAGTAGAGATTTGCTTACAATCCCTCTGGTTTGATGCCCACAATATCTAATTTGATATCCAATCAGCCAAATGGAGTGTTGGTAGGCAAGTATTTTTTCATAAACCATGTTTTGGGTTATTTCCCTTGATTTGGACATCTTTGATGTTGGATTAGCATTTGTGATTTTGCTCAAACTGTATCTACTGACTGGGTTTTGCCTATGGCCTCAACCATATAAAATAATTCAGTCTGTTACATAGATTTTCATACATCTTAAATTAAATTACTGAGATAATTAGTAGCTTGTCCCTTCTCAGGGTGTTAACCTTTGTGTACTTATTACATTTTATCTTAAGCGGTTAAATGGTCTAGGCATTAAAATGTAACACGAGTTCCTTTCGTAGTGACATTAGTAATGAAAATGTTTGTTTTATTGTTGGCTGAATGTGGCTAAACGGGCTCGCTTGACTCTGCCTACCCCTTCTGGGAGTACGGGCGTAATTTTATAAAAATAAAATAATGGTAAAACTTTATTTATTGTTTCCAGGGCCCCGTCCGCATGCCGACCAAGATCCTGCGCATCACGACCCGCAAAACGCCGTGCGGTGAGGGATCCAAGACCTGGGACCGCTTCCAGATGCGCATCCACAAGCGTGTGATCGACCTGCACTCGCCGTCCGAGATCGTGAAGCAGATCACGAGCATCAACATCGAGCCGGGCGTCGAGGTCGAGGTCACCATCGCCGACGCGTAGGCACAGCCGCCAAATAAACTATTTTGATTTAGTTTTTTGTTTTATTTGTTAAGGTATTTCCCGCTACTTTGTTTTCGAATTGACATACATACGTACATACTAAAAAGGGGTAGGCAGAGTCTAAGGTGCAAGAAAGAAGCTTCGCTTTGAATTTTAAAAGAAATTTGATTATATTCTACAAAACAAATTAGTCTATGTTACTCCTTGCAACAGCAATGTCTGCCAAATGCGCGTCAAAAGAGCCTGAACCTTTCCACACACACTCGACTTAGTTATCCATGTACAGTCTAATCTTGACGCCCTGTAGATGCGTGATGTTTCCTATTCCGTCCGTAAAATGAGAAGTTTTAAACGTAAATTAAACTTAAGTTTTATTCAACTTAGCTTTACTGAATCAGAGCTACAATGTTTGAAATAGGTAGGCGACGAGCACAATTTATGAACTCACTTGATGGTTATTGCGACAGGTGCAATGAATGTTAATCTTAATAAGTTGTGTGCTTTCATGAAAATAAATGATTTTATAAAAAAAAATTACAAATTTGTGCGTTTAGTTATGTACCTATCTACTTATCATTAGGCTAATTTTGGAGGTTGTAGACAGAATTCATTATTATTTATCTGTGGACTATCGCTCTTGACTTTGTCCATTTGTCGCTTACCGCCCCCTATAAAAGAAAAAAAAACATCCAACGCCCCCCTTTACAAATATGTACTAATTTTATATCTGTATATTATATTTTAATAATTACAAATTAAATAAATAAATCGTGCTATTCGTGGTCGTGGCTGAGGGATAAACATCTTAGACGGCTAGATACTTTTTTTTAATAGTAAATGAAATTGAAATGAAATGAAATTATTTATTTCTGCAAGTAGATTTGTAACAAATTCTTTTGCACGTCACACTTTTTTACCCTACCAGCACCTCGACGTGAATGGCCTGGTGAGAAGAGGTGCCGCAAGAAACTCAACAGATAGCCTTTTTTTTTAAAAACATGTTTTACATATCTCTAATATGTGGTAAATAGTATGTGGTAAAAATAGAGGCAAGTATTTTATTATGGGAAATTTCCAATTAGGTAGTGCGCCGCGACCGTTCCATTAACAGTCATAATGCCCCTATTTGCCTTTTCGGCCCGCCATCGCCCCCTTGAAAATCTCCAGCGCCCACTAGGGGGCGGTACCACCCCCGTTGAGAACCTATGGTCTAAGCGGACCATGGAGCGCTTTGTTAGCCGACTATGCACGGGATTAAAAGCTAAGAAGACGTTGATAATCACCATAAGTCCAGCTGTGGACGAGTATAAAGGCTGATGGTAGCCTATAGACTGCCTGGGGTATCATTTATTATTATTTATTATTTCCATCATCACTAGCACTATGCCCAACCTTAGAGCGGAGACCGAAAACTAAGCTATTCCGAAGCTTAACTAAGCCAGCTTAGCTAAGCTAAGATAAACTAAAAACATGTCCCTTGCACACCTGTCCTCTGGACAGCACTGGCAAAAGATGTACGAAGGGGTACGGGGTGGGTGGAGGCGTTTAGCTTAGCTCGTATAGCTACTAGCTGCGCATAGGCATACACATCTATCTTAGTTTTACATAATGGTTTATATTTCCGTTCTTCCTTTTTCATTCTCGATACGAGTGCCACTGCCAGTTGACAACCCTAGCGCGACCGCCGAGAGTAGGTATAAAAGCTGAAGTACATACATGTGTCACGAAGCCAAGAGACGCGGGTTCAATCGCGCTAGGGAAAAATTCGTGTGATGAATGGACATAATATGGTTGTCCAGTTTACACTCTTAAACACACTTCAGATAATTAATGGTGGCTTAACATTTGTTGATCCTAAAATGGACTTGCCTAGTCGGTGAGAAATAGTTTATACATACATATACATAACATCACACCCATAATCCCCGAAGGGGTAGGCAGAGTCAAAGGGACAGCAGCCCCTTTAACCACATAAATAATTTTATATTTTATTAAACAGGGTTTATGTGATGGAAGTTTTAAATAATACTGACGTAATGTACTGGCTCGATAGCGCATTTGGTAGTGACCCTACCAGAGGACTACCCCACCCAGGACAATCATTCGTGTGATGAATACTTGTGTTTGTTCTGTAATACCACTGTTGATTCTGAAATCCGTAACACAAGTGTTTATGCTACTTAACTCGGAGTCAGATTAATGTATGTGATGTAGACGGATATTTATTATTATTATTTATTTATTTAATGTAGAGATACTATAGCGACTAAATTAAATAAAGTATGTAACGATTTGAATAATAACATAGGTATCTTGATACATCTACCTACTTATTTCGCCTCGACAAAGTACTGAGATATCTAATGATTGACTTTTTGTGTCATTCATCATAACATGAATACATTAACCGTAATGGTCTGGGCAACTTGCTATGGCAAAAACAAATCATAAAAAATCCCACATCGCAAAATAAATACGAAATGTTGGAAATCAGAAAACTGCTCTGAAACTTCAATAATTTGGTTTAAACACGCTAAAACGGGTCCATTGTATTATACACCCTATTCTCTTAGCTATAAATGTATGGTGGAAGCAAGATTCCGCTCCTATAATGGTTTTATGTAGGTCGTAATTCGTGGAGCTTAAGTATCGCGTGATATTCTTACAGTTTGCTTTTATTTCGACGAATTCGATGCGAAATCTGATAAATGGGGAAATAAGGATTTGCTTTGGTTATGGTGTTATGCTGTAGAACACAATCGAGCAATTATTTAAGGTATACCTGGCGTTCCAATTGAGTCTTAAACGAGAAAAGCGACAGGCCAGACTAGAGGGCCTGGTGTGATGAACGTGGGCACAGGAGGATCTTAGCTTAAAAAATTGGACATTATTTAAATTATTTTGCAAGGGTTTGCTAGGGGTCTCAAACGGTATACTTATTAACGGAACTTCTCGTGCGTGGGGATGGTGATGTACGGAAAAATCTCACCACTCTCATGCATGAGGTTATGAGCTTAGGCACAAGTATCTATTTAATAATAATAGAATTGCTATTTGCTATCATGTCGCTTATATCTTTTACTTTCTTTCATCCATGTAGGTGTATAACTACTGCATATGCGTAATGTAAGGTTTTATTATAGTTTGTATGGGGTTGAAAATGGCGGCTTGTATGACTATTCAATATGGCACGGATAGGCCTGCCAAATTTATTAAATGATCCGTATCCCTACGGATAAGGAGTGGTGTCATCATTTAACTAAAGTACCTACCTACATGGTATTTTAAAGTTCTTTAATAATAGTTTTGAGAACATAACATCACACCCATAATCCCGAAAGGATTAACAGGGGCACCTAAACGGGCAACAGGCCAATTGACCATTTAGCCAAAAATGTTAGTAGTTTAGAAATATCTAAAAAAATCATTTAATTGAATGTTTCAGAAAACAGAATGTCAACCTCAATGATATCATACCTACAATACATTACATTTGGTACTTACTATGGATTGCAATACCAGATCTAACAATCCAGCTGGGTCCGATAAAATTTTAGCTGATCCAGCGACGTGTGCTGGTTCCATGCCGCTGAATTGCAATTCCTATTAGGGTTTGGGAATCCAGCTGGTTTCAGCTCAATTTGAACTTTGCTGGAAGCCGCTGGATTGCACGGTATTCCCTATTGTTTGTTTACATAAGTGTCATTATCCTTATAGCGTTATGACGAGGTCCGCTTAGACCATGATACAGAATTAAGCGAGCCTGATAATTACGTTGGAGCGACTGCCGATCTGACCTTTATAACCCTTATATAGGGGAACCAGAAAATTTTAGAACATAGTTACACATCCGTAGCTGTTGGAATGTGGTGTTAAATTTCATCAGGAGGTTTTCCCTCACCGCCGAGCTAGTTGTGTAAATACGTAGGTAGGTACATACATTTGAAAATCCAGAGGTGCCCAGGTTTGAACCTCTCTGTTAAGTGGGGACCATTGAGCTAACACCGCTCTATTGTTTACCTATCTAATCAAACTACATCAGTTGGAATTTCAAATTTAGAATAGGACGTAAAACAACTTCTAAATTTCCGTCCATTTTAACTACATCACAGCCTTCTACGTCTATATTTATAAAAAGTGCGTGATTTCAAAAAATACTCCTTTCCGATTCTGCGTTATATTGCATAACACCGTCGCATGAATGACATCGATTGTCGCTGTCGTTACAGCACGCACGAGGAAAAGCCATTTGTGACTCAAAATGGGGACAACAAATGCACCTAATATAATCTAATATTATGGCAATAGGTCAAACCAATTTTTAGGGAAAATTACCGTTGCTGATTTCATTGCTACGTTTCGTAGTTAAGTCCATGAAGGAGTCCTTCTTTTTTTACTAGTCTTCGCTCTCCTTAGTAATATTTTTCGGCTTTACAATCCAATTCCCTACCTCTAAATGAAGCGTTAATATCTAAATGCGATTAATACTAGTTAATAGTAAAAAAAAGCATATTAAAACCGTGACTATAGTACTTATATCGTCTCTTTAACTACTATAATTGTTTTGCCTTTAGTGAGATTCGATTCCACGACCTTTGGTAGATAGATTGTGGCTAGGGTCTCTAACCACCCGACCTCGCAGCCTATGATCATATTTGACTATTCAAAACCAATCTCAACTAAGTGAATTGAATGTAAATTAAGTACTTAATTTTATTTCTACAGTTAAGTATATCAGTTAATATACGGTAGGTGACTAAAGAATTTTCGGGAATGCGCAAGGTCAGGATTTTAAGAGACTTCCGATAGGCGGCCATATTTTACCCGATTGTCTATGGGCAATGGAGCGCGGCGCCGGCCGGAGACAACAGTTTTTATTTTTATACGCCATTGCATCATGGCCAGGGAGTTACGACGTTCTAGTTTGCGATATGGTGCGTTCAACAAATACAGTTGCAGTCTTTACGCGGATGAATTTAAGTTTACTAGAGTTTTGACTGGCACGATGGCTCATTCGGTAGTGATCCTGCCCCATGCGCCAGGAGTTGTGGGTTCGATCCCCACCCAGGACAAACATTCGTATTATAAATACTTGTGTTTGTTCTGTGTCTGGGTGTTAATATCCAATATTTAAGTACATATATATTTGTAATACCACTGTTGGTTCTGCTATCCGTAACACAAGTGGTTATGCTACTTACCTCGCAGTCAGATCAATGTATGTGTATTTATTTATTATTTATTTAGGGCTATCTTACAGTTTCAGACGCCAAAGCAACATGTTTGTTGATAAAACATGGAATTCGTTGTTCTTGTTTATTTTTATATTAAGTTATTCTATTCTGCCTTTAAATAAGGTATGGTGGCTCAATGCTGAAGACGCGTGCACGTCTTGCATGGGAGAGGCGTTGATTCTAACATGGGACGCAACTTTGATTTTTATACGGCTAGCACAGAAATGATGGAAAACACACACATTCAAATAACTGTATATGTGACAATGATTCATTTTATCTGAGACCTCTGCCAGGTTACGAAGATCTGGCCAAATTAGAAATCATAGTCTTAGAGGATCCCGACTAAGAAGTCCATAGGTGAAAAGAAGCTGTCTTTATATTTCTTCTTTAATTTTCCTGTAATACGCCTACATATGTCTAATTATGCGATAGTAGCTTTTTTAGATTCCAATTAGTAATACACATAATATATGAGGGAAAGCAGGTTTGGACGCTACGCTAAAAACAAACTAGGAGATAAATACTATACCACTTTATCTCAGTTGCTAAGCTCGCAATATAGCGCAGGGAGTGCGGTGTACCTCCCAAACTCGCTTCCCTCCGCCACTAATTAGATAAGTGATAAACGCGCGTCTAATCGACCAACAAACACGGGAATAGCACTGCAGCGAGATGCATGATGTCACGCGGCCGCCATGTTTGCGTACAGCTGATTTCTGTCTATGGTTAAGTTTAGATGTCATGTAAGTGTAGATGATGATGATGGTGTGTTGGACAGAATATCCTAAGTTTACAGTTAAAGAATGGCACTTAAGGCGGAAAAGATCATCCAGTTTCATTACTTAGAGGATTCATTATTACTAGATTATTTGTACCATAAATGTAGGAAACTAAAGCATACGGTAAGCATACTGTAGCCTGTGTCCAGCGGTGGGTATTGTACCACGGAAGTGGCATCCAAACGTACGGTATGGGCACTGTAGCCTATATCCTATGGTGAGCATATAGGACTCCCCACTAGATAGGCCCTACCCCATTAAACCCTGGGGTAGGTACACTGCATCACTTCTGGAGAGTGTCCTTCCAAGATTCTGGGCCTGGGAACGCATAGCCAACCAATGCTCATCTCCCGGCAAGTGGTTGTACCCAGACGAGATCTGGTCGTACTCAGGTCCAAAACAATTATGGCTTCAGTATGGCACTACCCACAATACTTCCAAAAATTGTGACAGTATTTTCTAATTCCCCGACAATCGATCTTGGCCATCAGACATTTGAATTGTCCAATTTCACAGTAAAAAGGCCATGTAATTGCAATTATACAATCAATGTAATTCAAATGCGTAGGAGTTTCACCGTGGGCGGCTCAAGCGCATTTGTTCCTACTACAAAAAGAACCCCAATTCATTTTAAACCTTATTTTCAGTAGTTACAGTGGATAATCGGTTGTAAACGTGTAGACGTTTGCTGAGGAACATAAAAGTCACTTATAACAGCTATCTGTCTCCATTTACGAGTACGTTCCTAAACATATCTGGAACATGAAGGGACGTGCCTGATTGAAGTAATGTCTCGGAGGCAAGTCACGCCGGGACTAGCGATAAATCTTGATTGGGTGTAGAGCGATGGAATCTGATTGATACTTTAGATAGTAAGATATAAAGTTTATGTGCAGATGGTACATGGAAAAGCCAGTAGGTATCCCTAAATACCAGCGCTGCATTGGTTCTTAGTGACAGCTTAACCTGATGTTGTGACCTAGTTGGCCACTAACTCTCTCTGTCTGTACTGCCTGTCTTCTCTACTTATATAATGTACCCTGTTTATTTTTGAGTGTAGGTATTGGTTAATAAATGTTTTCCTTTTGTTCTTTCGTTCTAAATATAATAGTACCTACATCAGAGTACGTCCCAGTAGGTGCAAATGTTTCGTACACATTTGTACTCGAGTCATGGATGTTTATAAACGTATTTAAGTATGTCTATCCGTTCACCTAGTATCCATAGCACAAGCACAAGCTTAGTTTGGGACTAGGGAATTAGTGTGTCAGTCTGGAGAAATTAATTTAATTAAATTTAATTACATACATATCAACGCTTTACTACTCCTTGAACAGTGTCTACCCCTTCGGGGATTGAGTGCGTACTTATCAGTATTTATGTAATCCTGGAAATGGAGCAAAAACTATAACACCTACAAATGATATAATAAGAGATTGGCATAAATAAAATTGCAGAGGTCACAGGGAGTGGCCGATAAATCTAGTCTGGTAGGGCGTGGTTCTAGGTCCTTTACGTCACCGCGACCTCCCGATCTGAAAGTCTGCAGCGTAACGATTAGTCGCCCACACTCATCCCACCGGTTGCCATGGCGACGGGCTAGCTCGATAAGAGCTTAGTGCTTCGGGGTGAGTGTTGCCAGATTCCTAGTTTTGCTGATAATAAGGTGATACTTTGTGTGTTCGATCCCCACCCAGGACAAACATTCGTGTGGTAAATCATGTTCTGTGTCCGGGTGTTAATATCCAGTATTTAAGTATATATTTCTAATAAATACCACTGTTGATTCTGATATCCATAACACAATTGCTTAAGCTACTTACCTTAGAGGCAGATCAAGTATGCGATGTAGTGTGATATTTATTTATTACTTTTAGCCAAAAATAAAAAAAGAGAACATTTGGAATAAGGCGTCAAAAAGTGGCTAGCTCGTCGCCTGCGCAATCACAAACCCAACATCCAATACATCATGAGTCTCCCTTTACTACGTGCTAGGCAGATTCTTTTAAGTCCCAGACCAACATGGAACAAAATGATGTTAATTTATTTAGTGGACTTGAGAAAGGTTTTAATGGTAACATTATATATCTAGCTAACTTAGTGCTTGAGGGAGAGCGAGACAGCTGCTCAGGCGCGGGTGGTCTCGCTCTAGCACAGCCTGGAAGCTGCGCCATTCCCCGTGGTGTGGGTAGGTGCACTGGGGGGAATAGCACCAATGTATGTTAAAGTTGACTAAAGACTAGGTAGTTTTTCTGGAAGGATTCGTTAATTCACTAAGTAGATTTGGCCGTCCGGGGGTGTACCTATCTAAGTTGACGAATAATCCTGACGGTGGTCTTTATTCGGCGCAGACATGTTTCGAGTTACTCAGCCAGGACTCTACTGAGAGCGATGCAACCTCACTCCCAGAATCCTTAGAGTTCTTTTTTATTTTTTAAATACAAACAAAAATATCTACATAATAAATAATAATAAATAACGTTTATTATCTCACCACAAATACATAGTTCTTATAAATAATAGGTACTTAGAAAAACAATTAAATACACTTGCTACAACTGGTATTGTGGGAGACTGGAGTCAGTTAATCTGCCTGTATCTCAGAACACCAGGCCTCCACCCTCCGATAGTCTCCATTATTGTTAGCTGAAGGTGTTGTTATAGTACATAAAATAGGTATAAGATTGATGTGTGGGACTAAATTGTGTACAACTTTTAATGGAATCATTAGGATGATATCAGAAATTACTAGCATCACCTTTAAAAGCGAAAACAAAAATTATATAGGTAACATACAATTTTCCTGCCAAATAGGTACAAATTGTACGTGTGACATATTTCATTACGAGGCTTGATAATTAGTTCATTCTTATCAATAAATGTAGGTAGTAGAACAGACGTAAATATAACACTGCTGCACTTTCGCTAACCCAGCTACTGCGCACATCCACACCACCATCTGGTTTCGTTCGTGGCCAGGTTACCTGATCACTAGACCGGGCTAAAATAATTATGGTCTGTCGTGACTAATGATATATCGGGTTTTGGGTTTGTGATTGTGTAGGAGACGAGCTAGCCACTTGTCACTACTTTTTCACAATTTTCCATCTAACCTAAACCATTGTCCCGTGTTAGTCTGGGACTTATATGTGAATGTGTTTCTTGCCTAGCATGTCGTAAAAGGCAACTAATGGTATATCGGGTTTTGGGTATGTGATTATATAGGAGACGAGTTACCCACTTGTCACTACTTTTTCAAAATTTTCCATCTAACCTAGCCCATTGTCCAGTGTTGGTCTGGGACTTAAAAGAATATGTCAACTGTGTTTCTTGCCTAGCATGTCGTAAAAGGCGACTAATGGTATATCGGGTTTTGGGTGTGCGACAAGCTAGCCACTTGTCACTACTTTTTCACAATGTTCCACCTAACCAAGCCCAGTTTTATTTTTGCCTGAATATCGTTAAAGGCTGACCCTTTAACTCTGCCTACCTCTTCAGGGATAATGGGCGTGATGTTATGTATGTATTTTAGGAAAACAGCGGTTTTCCTTAACCCCGATTTAACCGCAGTCATTCGCTAAGTGGGACGCTCGGTGGCGCCCACCCAGCCTGGCTCTATCGATCCTCGGAGCGTCGACCGCGCGACCTAGCTAGGTACCTAGACTTACCCAGACAGCCTAGGTACACTGCGGCTAGCTATGTACGCTAGATCGGAAATTACTGCGGATTTTCAGTTTTGGCTTGCAGATTGAATATTTTAAATCGTTTGCTCTGCTAGAATTCCTATGAATAATATTTACCTGGTTGAAGTAATGCAGGTACTATGAATAGGGGATGAGGATTTGTAATAGCTTCATTAGAATTAAATAATTTCATTTTATTTGAATGGACTTCAAAGAATTACTTATTCACTAGAAATGAAACATTTGTACCGATTAGGCTGAATGATTTGACTTAAAAGAAACCGGTGTGAAATTTAGAAGTTAAAATACATATTTTGACTAAGATGTACCTACTGTTTGTAAAGTAAGGGTTTGTATTTATTTATTATTTATTTATTTATTATTATAGCAGTGCACATGCTAACTTACAGTTTCCCAAAATGTTAACATGCTATTTTATCATCACAGACAATAAGCAATACAATGTCAAATGATAAAAGTAATGATTACACAACAATAATATATTATTACAGTTAGATGCTAAGTATTAATAAGCAAAACGTCAAGCAAAAATAATTAAAGAATAAAGGTATCATTTTCAAAAATATAGTTAGAAGCTTGGGCCTATATTATCAGATCTGATATTTTTTTGACAGTGCCGGCCATATGGTCTTGTCTTGGCAACATTTTAGATGAAAATATTTTTGATGGGATAACGTTTTCCCTAACAATGTGTAAGTATGCAAAATGCACGATGATTGGTAGTAGTTAAGATGCAGAAAATTAACAAACGAACGCATTTATAATATTAGTGAGGATTTTAATACATTATAATAACTAACTGCCTTCTCGCCACTTCCCTAGCGGGGTAGGTCGAGAGAACCGAACGCCATACGGCACGGTCTTCACACACTTCACTCGCTTCGTTAACATTCATAATGCATTTATAATATTAGTAATGAATTTACTACATGTGAAGGCAATTCAACGAGATTTTATGTTAGCGTTTCAGATATTTTTATGTTACCTGTCTAAAAAGTCTGACCGGGACACCTCATTATCACTGTCCCCAATAAATTCAAGGTCGAAAATGAATAAATAACTTCATCCTTGACACAATAAACCTGATGACTCTTTACCGAACGAATAAATTACACATTTACCTGTTACCAACATACGCCTACTGATCCATCGTGTTACAGCGACATATTCAGCGAATGACAGGTTAGCCATTGTTTGTGTATTAATAATGCTTCGGTAATAATGCGCAAAACAACAGCAGATGCCCGACCTATATTTGGCGTCGGCCTACGTGCATCGAACAGCAGATAAATAAGGCTTTTAATGACATCCACGCAAGTCTTACAGTCTCAGGCTGAATACTAAAATACGTGAACAATCGAGCCATCGTCCCATATTGACCTGGTATAGTCCTCTCGGATAAAAGACCCAGTGGTCTATCTCAGTGAGACTTAAAAATAATGTAGAAACTGTTTTTCTTGCCCAGCACAACGTAAAAGTGACTATATAACTAAGTAAATATACATATATTGGACAAGCTCGATGGCGCATTCGGTAGTGATCCTGCCCCATGCGCCAAGAGTTGTGGGTTCGATCCCCACCCAGGACAAACATTCGTGTGTTGAATACTTGTGTCTGTTCTGTGTCTGGGTGTTAATGTCTAATATATGTAAGTATATATTTATAATACCACTGTTGTTCCTGATTTCCGTAACACATAACTTAAGCTACTTACCACGGGTCAGATTAATGTATGTGATGTAGTCTGATATTTCTAATGGTATATTGGGTTCGTAATTATGTAGAGCTTGTATGAAAATATATTATGGACTATGATCTTGGAGACAGCATCTCTGGTTATTACGATGGAAAGAGTGAAGATACCACCTTTAGGCAAATTGGATCATGGTTACATATCCATAGTTATGATTAGATTTCCTCGTATTGTTTATTCAGGGTTCTGTAAGTCAAAAAGGAAAATGGAACCTTTACATCATATATCACATCGTTATGCGTTTGTCATAAACGAGCTAGTACCATAATCCTTATTAAGACATTTAGAAAACCTAGAAAATGTCTCTAAATTGAACCACCACCCCTCCGTCTTCGAGAAGGGTCTTACCCACTAATCTACAACGAACAGTTCAAGCTAAACAGTCGATTATATCATCTCCCCCACAATGTCATTGAGCAGCAACTTTTACCGCGATGGAGCAGTGGGCGGGCCGGTCGTGAGTCAGTGCGGGTTCGACGCCGCGCAGATTGAATAATCTCGGTACGGAGCCAAGGCGAACTTGGAGTGTATGAATGAACAAGATCGACTTATATGGCATGGTCGTATGCGTTGAGATGAGTCTGTAGCTCGGCTTTGTGATACTAAAAGTATAGTCAAAACAGTTTTTTTGGCTATACAATAAACCAAGTAGAATAACAAAAGTCCCATGTAGGTTTGGGACTAAAAAGGAATGTACCAATTGTGTTTCTTTCCAGTCGTAAAAGGCGACTAATGATGTGGTGAGGGTGTTCTCTGGAGTTCTGAAATAGATACATCATCTAATGAAAAATAAAGAAATTTATAGTCCCATGTTGGTCGGGGACTAAAAAAGAATGTGCCAACTGTGTTTCTTGCCTAGCATGTCGTAAAAGACGACTAATGGTATATCGGGTTTTAGGTATGTGATTGTGTAGGCGACAAGCTAGCCACTTGTCACTACTTTTTCACAATTTTCTATCTAACCCAGTCCAGCCCAGTTTTGTTTTTGGCTGCGTGTGGTTAAAGGGGACTGCTGCCCCTTTGACTCTGCCTTCCCCATCGGGGATTATGGACGTGATGTTATGTATTGTAAACTAGGCGGCAGATACGCCGCTGCCGCGTAGCGGCGGTGGGGCGAGCGGCCTGCGCGCGCAGGTCACGTGACGGCGGGAAGAACTCACGGGCGACGACTGTCATTGCGGCGTGCGGATTGTTTTGTAAAATATTGTCTATTTAAAGTAGAATACAGTATTTGTTTTGTATTTTATCGTTTTATTCAATACTCTAACAGTTCAGAAGTGCGATAAACTTACGTCCTAATAGTGAATAATCAAGCTTAAGCGATCTCAGTCTCGAACTCGATTGCAGGAAAGATGCAGGCGCATTAAATCATGAGAACGCTCGTCAAAACGTAATTGAAGTATTGAATGGATTCAATACTTTATAGTGACAACATCCTGATAGTTCGAAGTCATTGGCGCAGTATATCACACCGAAGGAACCGAGCATGTGTACGGATTATGTTATATCCTTTCATCAGTTTCAAATAACCGGCCTGTACGACTCATTTGAAGCACACAGAGTTGTCATCGAGTGAAAAATAAGACATGGAGTTTGGTGCCTTAGGTCAGGCGAACATGTTACATGCGGGACTGGTCGATATCCCAATGTTTACTGGAAATGTGAAAAACTACAAGACGACGGTGTAAAGTTGGTTGAATCAACTAAAGGCATTGTCTGCAATTTTTGGATGGTGGTGGACTTGTTATGTTATTATCTGTAAATTAGTTTTGGATTTAAGTTACGTTAGATCAATATCTATGAAGTGAATTTTAATATTAATGAATAGATGAAAGGAGTAATGATATCAAATAATCGTTTTTAGTGGATGTTGATTACATAGTAGGTACAGGTCTGCATTATTTCATTATTAGTATAATTTGGTTTGTTATAAATATCTGAATGATATTGATAAATTGATAAAAATGTCATAATGATGTCAATACACAAACAATTAACAAATCAAGTAGATGTAATGTAATAATAACAATAATAGCAGCTTATTTCAAGTAATTGTTTGTAAGCAATGGGTACTAATCTCTGTGGATGCTAAGCGGAGCTCAGCGCTGATAATCAGATTGGTCCAGTTCAAGGGTAATTATTTGGGTTTGAGATGTGAAGCAGTAAGGTCAGGTGTGTTTGTTGGTATATGATAGTAGTATATAAAAAAAAGGCATTATAAATAAACAAATATGAAAGAACTAGAACTATGTAAGAAAAATAACTATGTGAGATAATAATTATATGTAATAAACATGTATTAGGACACATGAGATTGGACTTGTGCCGAGGTAAAGTTTTAAAGAGGTATCCCGGTTTTCTGGATTTAATAATTTTGCGAATCACCATAGCTAAATATACTAGACATAGGTTTGACATGTTTAAGATTTGCTTAGTGTTTAAATGTGGCGATATATGATGACAGAATTGCATACATGCATTTTTTACCTGTTGCACTAACCTCTTTATTTGCTCCAGTAGTCTTGGTCTATACACAATATTGCAATAATTAAAATGAGACAATAAGAGACTTTAAGGATTTTCCTAACATCTTCAGTTAAGTGCAATTGCAGCTCATATAGTGTCTTAAGTCAGAAGAGAGCATTTCTAATTTTAGTGTTAATATATTTCATGTAATGCATTTTTCCATCAATTTATTAAGCCGGGGATCTTTGCTCGTGCTACATGGGCAATAGGCTCACCGTCGATATGAATGTATAGATTTTGCCCAATGATCTTCTGACACGGCCACTCTGTACCCAAGGCGATGAAATGTGATTAAGCTGGATTAAGATTCTTATTTAACCTGTCAATGGATTATCTCACAAAGAGTGTCAGTCCGACTCTCTTACGTCATCATTCCGAACGCAGTTTGTAAGCGATACACCGCAGATTCGCCGCAGTAGCTATGCTCTATGTTCTATGTTAGCGGTGATGGTTTCCGCATTTAGTCCTTATAGTGGAGCATTGTACCTGAGCAATGGCGGCCGGTTATTCCAGCCAGCCCACCTCCCTCCAGAAGCAGATTAATCTTCCCAGTCTTCTCAGGGCGTCCGCGAGTGATCCTGGTGTACCCAGAGTCTCCTTGCGGATCTGGGCGACGCCGGTGCATTCGAGGAACACATGCGTCACCGTTTTCTCTGCCTCCATGAACGCTCTGCACAGAGGACTGTCAGTGATGCCTAGTGAGTGGGAGTGGTTATTCAGTGAGCAGTGTCGGGTGATGGGTCCCCGCCACCAGTCTTGGGCTGTTCCTGTTCATGCACAGAAGGCGCTTGGTCAGTTTAGTGTTCAAGGATGGTATAGTCGCTTGGTACCTACAGCCTGGTGTCGAGGTTCCCCATTTTGTCGGTTGTATTTGTGTGTGTTCTTTTAACTAGCTCTCCAACTGGTTGAAAGGTATGGGTACGATTGGTACTGGTCCAACTGCTTTGGAGTTGGAGCCTTTTCTGGCTGGTTCATCAGCTGCATCGTTACAAGCTGATCCAATGTGTCTCTTGATTCATTGCATTGTCACTGTATTACGGTTTGTTACCGTAACGCGTTCTAGGGCGTTATGGCATTCTAGTATCAGTCTTTACGTGATATGGTTTTTCTTTAGAGATTGGAGCACCGAGGCACTGTCGGAGAGTATACGGATGTGGGTATCCGTGACTTTCCTATATGGCGTGTGCTGACTGGATAATGCCAACACATTCTGCTTGATAGACAGTATTGAGCATTCCTAGGGGCCTGGATGTATTGATGTTTAGGTCATCTAAGAAAACTCCGTAACCAGTTCCCTGGTCGGTTTTCGATCCGTCAGTGTAGATCCTCGTGTGGGCTTGAGCAATCATACTGCTCTGCTGTGAGTTCTATTTTGTATTGTTTTTGGAAACAGTGTGTTTTCAGGGTTCTGTCGCTGGATGATGCTAACATGGGCTGTAGATTAATTGCATCCACTTTTATTGATGTGTGTTGATTCTGGAATCCCTATTTAGGGTTACAGATATTTCAAGCCTGAAGCACGCTAAGGTTGCTTCTTCTCTTACAACAAGATGCAGGATGCAACCCAACATCGCCTGTAGAGCGGCGGTAGATGTGGTTTTCATACTGCCAGTGATTGCTACACAGGCGAATCTCTGAAGTTTTTCTAGGTCTTTTGTGTTGTACTCGGATTGGCCCTGGGAATCCAAACTAAGAAAGCGTATGTGATGATTAGATGGATGACTGTGGTGTATAGCCAGTAAGTAATTTTAGGGCTTAAGCCCCAATTCCTGCCAAGCAGACTTTTGCATTGCCGTAATGCTATGGTGGCTTTCGTTGTGATGTGCTCTGTGTGTTTTGCCCAGTTCAGTTATTTGTCCAAGTAAATGCCCAGGTGCCGCAGTAACGCCGCAGTAGTGCGCTGCAGTAGCGCCGCAGTAGCGCCGCAGCAGTGCGCTGCAGTAGCGCCCCGCAGTAGCGCGCCGCAGTATCGCGCCGCAGTATCGCGCCGCAGTAGTGCGCCGCAGTATCGCGCCGCAGTAGTGCGCCGCAGTAGCGCGCCGCAGCAACGCGCCGCAGTAACGCACCGCACAGTAGGCGGCTCTCACACTGTACCCCACGTTACAACTCGTAGAACCAAGACCGAGTACATGAAATGCAGCTTTATTAACCAATCAGCGTCCGGCACAGACATAACGATGGACGGCCAGCCACTACCCAGAGTAGACCGATTATTACTAGTATCGACGCTAACCGCGGAGGTAAATGCGGATGTAGGCGTGGCCTAGAGTTAACGCGGAAATGGCTTAAATGAAGAACTCTCGGGAGTACTGTGTAATTCTAAAATACTGATAAAACTTTAGGGAAAAGTCTAGAAAACTGCAGTGAGGCCTGCTGTGATGTATGAACCCGAGTGCTGGGCCATACAGAAACAACATGAACAGAAAACACACAAACAAAATGAAAATGCTCCGATGGGCTGCTGGGGTAACAAGATACGACAGAGTAGGTAAAGAGTATATCACAGTATTATTAAACTCACTCCCATTTTAGAAAATATGGCTGAAAGCCATATGCGTTGGTATGGACATATGATAAGAAGCGATAAAGAACATATTGTAAGGAAAGCCCTCGTGCTCAAAAAGCAGCGCAGGTGGAGGAACGGACAACCCAAGACCGACTGTCTTGGCGCCTTAAAACAAGGAGGAAATGAAAAAGGAAAAGGCATAGCAGAACAAGAAGACCAGTTCGGTCAGGATCAGTTCGATCAATACCACTTCGGTCAGGATCAGTTAGATCTTTATCAGTTAGATATACCAGTTTGGTCAGGATCAGTTAGATCGAAACCAGTTTGGTCAGAATCAGTTAGATCAAAACTAGTTCGATAAGTTAAAGCGGTACCAGTTCTATCAGTATCAGGTACCGGTACAGTTGGAATCAGTTAGATCGATGCCAGTTTGGCCAGGATCAGTTAGATCGATACTAGTTCGGTCAGGATCAGTTAGATCAAAACTAGTTCGATAAGTTAAAGCGGTACCAGTTCTATCAGTATCAGGTACCGGTACAGTTGGAATCAGTTAGATCGGTATCAAATCCATCAGGATAATTTAAATCGTTATAAGTTTAATCAAAAATCATCAAGATACGTACCAGTTCTATCAGAATAAGCTAGATCGGTTCCAGTTCAGTTGGGATCAGTTTTAACGATACCAGTAAATTTGAGATCGGTTAGATCGGTACCAGCTCAGTTGGGAACAGTTAATCGATGCTAGTTCAATCGATATTAGTTCAGTCGAGATCAGTTAGATCAGTACAAGTTCAGTTGAGATCAGTTATATCGGTACCAGCTTGGTCAGTACAAGCTAAGTTAGTATCAGTTATATCAGTACCAGTTCAGTCAGGATCAGTTTGATCGGCACCAGCTTAGTTAGGAACAGTTAAATCGGTGCCAGTTCAGTCAATACCAGCTCAGAATAATTTGGTCCAGACCAGTTCGGTCGGGATCCGTTTGATGAAGACAAGTTCTGTAAGGATAGGTTAGACGAGACCAGTTCGGTCGGGACCAGTTTGGTCGGGGCCAGTTCGGTCGGGACCAGTTCGGTCGGGGCCAGTTCGGCCGGGACCAGTTCGGTCGGGACCAGTTCGGTCGGGGCCAGTTCGGCCGGGGCCAGTTCGGCCGGGGCCAGTTCGGCCGGGACCAGTTCGGTCGGGACCAGATCGGTCGGGACCAGTTCGGTCGGGACCAGATCGGTCGGGACCAGTTCGGTCGGGGCCAGTTCGGCCGGGACCAGTTCGGTCGGGACCAGTTCGCTCGGGACCAGTTCGGTCGAGACCAGATCGGTCGGGACCAGTTCGGTCGGGGCCAGTTCGGCCGGGACCAGTTCGGTCGGGACCAGCTCGGTCGTGACCAGTTCGGTCGAGACCAGATCGGTCGGGACCAGTTCGGTCGGGGCCAGTTCGGCCGGGACCAGTTCGGTCGGGACCAGCTCGGTCGCGACCAGTTCGGTCGGGGCCAGCTCGGTCAGGACCTTGGTTCGGTAAATTGGAATTAATACAAGTTGTTTCCAGGTAATACGGGGTCGTATTGTTAGCGCAGGATGGTCGACTGTAAACTAGGCGGCAGATACGCCGCTGCCGCGTAGCGGCGGTGGGGCGAGCGGCCTGCGCGCGCAGGTCACGTGACGGCGGGAAGAACTCACGGGCGACGACTGTCATTGCGGCGTGCGGATTGTTTTGTAAAATATTGTCTATTTAAAGTAGAATACAGTATTTGTTTTGTATTTTATCGTTTTATTCAATACTCTAACAGTATGTATGCATGTAAAGATCTATACTTTTCGCCTGTGTTTATTCCTGGCAGTAAAGCTACGCCATATGTCCATAAAGCCATATTTCATATGTACGACTCTAGCGTTGCCAGGCGTCCGGACAAAGCCGGACATAGTAAGGCTTTTTGATTGTGTGTCCGGCCAAAATAAACAGTGTCCTGCTTGTCCGGCTTTTGTTAAGCTTTTTACATTTCGCAAAAGAGCAGGCGCCGAGCGTGGCCGAGCGCAGGCAAGTCGATTATTGCTCCCACAGTCCGTCAATAATGTAGGGTGTCGGGCCTTTTTGCCCTAATGTCCGGCCAAACTGGCTGGTCTGTCCGGCTATTACGTTCGGCGACCTGGCAACCTTACATATATCCGTAAGTCATACAAATGTTAACTAAATCCATAAACTCGATTTAAGGCATTTTTAATACTCTGATTTTTATCTGAATCTTTATCGCAGGCTTTTTATTTTTTGTTTTAATTGTTTGTACCTATAAAATTACCAATATGTGGATTACTTTCTATATTCTACGAAAGAAACATGCGAGGACATTTAAAAATTATTCTTATTATAATTTATTCGACGAGTTATATTTTAACTGCCTGTTAAAAAAACAGGTTTTACACAGGGGACATTCGAAAAACACTGATTGATTGAACTTTGACTAAGTTGGGTTGAACATAAAACGGGCCATTTTGTCCACAGAAGTGCATTTATACCTTAACATTATGATCTTCTATAAAAGAAAGCAGACGATAAAAAAAGCGCTGTGAAAGTAAATCACCCTTGCTTTTTGAATCCGTTGAATTGCCACCCTTATGCTATCCGGACCGTATTAACGGATATATTGTTAGCCACCCTATTCAATAAACACATTATAGGTATAATAGGTACAACGAATAAAATCACAATAATATTATAAAGGCGAAAGTTTGTGAGTGTGTGTGTTTGTTTGTTACTTCTTCACGCAAAAAATGCTTAACGGATATAAATGAAATTTGGCACAGAGATAGATTATAGTCTGGAGTAACATATAGGCTACTTTTATCCCGGAATAATAAACTGTTTCTGTAGGATACAGAAATATTAGTCTATGCGGGCGAAGTCGCGGGAAATAATAATTACCAAACTTAACTTTTTGGTTAAGTGCGGTTTAAGGAGCTTTATTGCTCGTTGGGCTCTGCCTACCTCTTAGGGGATTGCGGAAGTGGTGATATACATATGCCTATGTCACGGAATAGCAAAAAAAGAAGGACTCCGCGCCACTAACTAGATGTTGAAGCTCCTCAGGTGCTCAAACTAGACACGCAACTTAGGTCACACATTTACATAATAAGCGCTCCAAATGACAGATATCCGATAACTGGTATCTATAAGTTTCTCAGTCACACATGTATAAACGTGGCTTCACGCTATAGTATGACAGCGTGGAGTCCTTCTTTTTTAACTAGTCCGTGACCTACGTATAATCTTTATTAGTAATTAAACCACAAATTATACATATGTGGCTTAGGTGCTGCAGTGGAATAGGTATATTTATTTACCTTGAATTGAGACATACATACATATATTGCTAAAGTCGTACATAACAACCTCTTCTTTTTTGTTGCAGTCGAGTAAAACCGAGTCGAGCCGAGTCATGTTGAGTTGATACCAATTTTTTTAATACAAAAATCATTAAAATATTAGATGAAATATATTAAAATCGATCAAACATTCATCGAATCCTTCTAAATACATTTTCTCACTTAAGAGCAGTTTAAAAACAAACAAAGTCAAGTACTATAAGTAGGTAACTTAGTTTGTACTTACAAATAAAAATACAATACAAATAATGTATTTTTTTACAGTAAATTGTTACGTAATTGATAATATAGAATTTGTCCATCACCAAAACTAACACTAGTTTACATTACATTTATTATGCAACAATACCAGATATAGTAGGTACTTGCGTACTATTTCATGTCAAGGCCCTCACTTCTTTCTAAGGGGTGTGTCATCCCTGTGACTCACCGGTCAGGGTGACGTCATTTGTTACAGTGTAAATAACAATGCAGTAGGTAACTGTAGTGTTTGTGATTAGTCATAATTTTAATTTTTTGTAATCGCTTATTATATATGTCGGAATCACCGCAATACCGCCATCTTTATTGACAGAGCCATCTCCGACATATAATTGTTTTAGCCTGTGACAATGGATAATCATTTGTGTCTAGCAGAGGCGTCTCTACAATGGTGCAAGGTGTGCTGGTCCCTCTTCCCTACTGGGCACTTAGGCACGTGCCCAGGGCCCCGCGATTGAAAGGGCCCCCAAGTACAACGTTGTACCTGGGCACAAATATTTACCAATAGAATAATGAATTGCCTAATTTGCCTCCAATAGGTCAAAGGCACTGAAGGTGTGGTCGCACGCAGGCGCAGTGGTTCTAGGGGCGAGCGCCGCTCGCTACGGCGCCACACTCGGCGCTCGCATCTTGGTATCCAAAAATTTGACTGCCTCGTTGGTCTAGTGGTAGCATGCGCCGCCTAAGGACCAAGAAGTCCCGGGTTCAAATCCCGGGTCGGGCCAAAAATTTGTGGCTGGGTATTTCAATATCCAAATTACTCAGTAACAGCCCGAAGTCAGGAAGTTGGTGGTTTAATCACCCCTGTGCCTCGGAAAGCACGTTAAGCCGTTGGTCCTGCGCCTAACCTCTCTCCGGTCATGTCGAATTGCCGTCTCACCGGACTATGAGAGCGAAGGAATAGAGAGTGCACCTGTGTTAGCGCACACACTTGTGCACTATAATATCTCCTGCGCAGATGGCTAATCCTCGTTGAGATTGGCTGCCGTAACCGATATCGGTTAGGAGGACATTATTACTATTTTTTATCCAAAACCCACAATTTCTTGTTCAAATTTAATGTCCAAACAATAATTGTGGGAAATAGACAGTTTGTTGTAACTTGATGTGCTGTTGCTTATACTTTGTGGTGTGTAACTAGACCGCGCGCTTACTAGGGGGCGCTAGGGTAATATTTGCACACGGGCGCCACATGGGCTTAAGACAACTCTGGTGTCTAGTATATCAGGATAGTAGTTCCAATCCGAGCTCACACCTAGTCCTCGACTGTCTAATATCTAAAAATCACTACCTACATAGGCTATATTACTAGTTATTACTATAGTTGGTTGTGATGATTACGATTCGTACATAATTCGTGCTAACATTTCTTTCTAAGAGCAATGTATGAAAAAGCAGTTTCTTTGAGTCTTAGACAATATAAAGTAAAGTTGGTTTAGATAGAACAATGTGAATCAAGTAGTGACTAATGGCGTACGTCATGTTCCTTTCTATTAAAGTCCAAATCAATAACGGACTTGAATGCAAAATGCAATTGAAGAATGAATTAAAGATTGATTTTTATGAGGAAATCTACCTAGAGTGTAGATTCAAGCTGAGTATTGGTAAACCGCCTGATTAAGGTCGCAACACGGTGTACTAATACTATTAAAGTATGTAATTGATATTAAAGGCTTACTTTGACCGAACCACTGTACAGAAAGTTTAATTTCTGCACATACTTCCCTTACTATTGTTGAATAAGCTGTGGCACGCTTGCGAATTCAATTTGGTAATGAAAACATAGACACACCTTGGGGCCAGGAGGGTGAAAATTAGGGGTTGAACCGCCCTAAACACATTGGCGGGGACCGTTGCGTGAATACTGCTCTCTGTAGTAACGTAAATACGTAATTCTAACTAGTGTACACGCGAATGTGTATACTTTTCTTGCGTTTTATACCGTCTGAGGTCTTGGATCCGATTGTAAGCTGTATTCTAGACGGGAAAAGATTTTGCCCATAGTATTTATTTTTTATTTCTTCTTCGGTGAATGCGTTCAGTGACTAAAATATGTTTCATGCATATTCCCTATTGGTTCAGCTGTTATTGAATGATATGCTTACCAACAAGCAGCATTTCATTGTTACATGCATAAGTATAATAATGACCGTACATTCATTACATCACGCAAATAATCCCCGAAAGGGTAGGCAGAGTCAAAGAAGCAGCAGGCTCCTTTAACCACATTCAGCCAGAAACAAAACAGGGCTGGATTAGATGGAAAATTGTGAAAAAGTAGTGACAAGTGGCTAGGTCGTCGCCTACACAATCACATACCCAAAACCCCATATACCATTAGTCGCCTTTTACGACATGCTAGGCAAGAACCAACATGGGACAATGGGACAATACCGCGATCCAAGGAGTATAAAACTCTTTAGCCTAAAAAATATTGAGCTAATTAGACGAAAAGTGGATAGCTCGTTATCTATCTGATCAAGAACCTAGAACCAAATACAACTATACATAGTTGCCTTTTACGACATGCTAGGCGAGGAACACAGTTGGCACATTATTTTTAAGACTGAGACCAACAAGAATTCTCATAACAACAAAATCGGGTATAAATTCTCTTAAACGATTCAATACCTGCAACCATAAAACACCATTTAAATAACTAACTAAACTTCACGCCACTTCCCTAGCGGGGTAGGCAGAGAGAACCGAACGCCATATGGCACGATCCTTACACATCTCACTCGCCTCTTCAACATTAATGGTCCTTTTCATAATTAACACCATTTAATTTCACCATTTAACTTATACCTAAAAAATATTAATTAGATCCAAGATCTCTTCCTAGAAGCTATAAGGGGGCATAGGCCGTGTTAGGCGGTGGTGTGGCGGCCTGTGGCGCCCACTCGCTGCCATATTTGGGCACGGCTTGCTTTCCTATCGCCTACCGCGCAAGATTACGATCGGATCTAGATTTTGACAAACTGACCGTGAGATTAGTCACACTATTTAATTGCAAAGCTGTAATAAATTTTTTATTATGTAATTTTATTTATTAGGGCAGGGAAAAGCTAATACGCCCACGTGAAATCTAATTTATCGATCGGAGGACGCATTTATTTTGCCACATAAAAGACAAAAAGCAGTCTTACCTACTCATTTCTAAGAAATATAATAAGCATAAGGTGCGTACTTTTAGTTAGTTGTTAGTTTCGGATTTAGATATTATAAAGATGAACCGCAAACGGAGGATACATTGTATGGATCAAAACCATCGAAATATTTTAAGCATTATTTACATTCGTTATCTGCTTATGGAAGACCAGAGCCTGCTATAATCGAGTTCTTTTTTTAAAAATCGAACGTCAGTTTAAGACTTTCTGACGAAAATTTTTCAAAACGATAAGCTATCTCCCAAAATTGAAACATTGTTATGAGATTTGAAACGTTTTGGATGAAAATTTTCAACCCGGAAAGCTTTTACCGCAAAATTCCTCAAGAATCCTGGTTGTAGTTACAAATATTGCGTCACATTGCGCCCCGCGGCTCCCGCCGATGTCGGGACGAGCCACTCGCGCCACTGATCGATACGAGACCGGTACACTCATGCGACATTATATGTACGGTACGCGACGACTGGGAGCGTTGGGAACGAACTGCGTTTTAGAGGAATGTGACGGGCCCTGGTCAAACCTTAAATAATGAATTTTCTGGCTTTTTCTAGGTGATACTAATGGACGTAGGAGCGGTGGTAGCTCAATGGTAAGGACACGCGCCTCTTAACCGAGGAGTGCGGGGTCAAACCCAGGCACGTACCTCTGTATTTTAAAAATCTATGTACGTATTTATACCACTAGGTCGACGGTGAGGGAAAACATCGTGATGAAACCTGCAAATTCAAATAACTTTTGATTTGTAACCATGATCCAAAAATTGTCTGATTCCCCTATCTTAGGGTTACGAAGGTCAGATCGGCAGTCGCTTCAATGTAATTACCAGACTCGCTTAATCCCGGATCATGGTCTAAGCGGACCCCGTCTAAGCACGGGACATAACGCTAGGAAGATGATGACTAATGGACGTAACACTTGTCACTACTTTTTCACATGTATCCATCTAACCCAACTAGATTTTTAGCTAAATGTGATTTGACAAGCTGATTGCTCCTTGGTCTCTGCCTACTCCTTCGGGGATAACAGGTAGGGTTGCCAGATGGTCGGGAATCGTCTGGATTCTCCCGACATTTCATGTGATGTCCAGACTCCCGACAAATAACAAAATGTTCCGACAAATATACGTATTTTCTCGTCATATTCCACCTCAATGACAATTTGAAAAAAAAAAACAGTCTAATTGAGAACCTTTTTTTTGAAGTCAGTTAAAAATGGCGCACGCGGTGCTCGTGCCTCGGGCGCTCAAGCTTTCGACCTTTTCTCAATACTCCGAAGGGATCCAAATTGGTGGAGTCTGTAAAAAGGAATGCCAAATACTTCTGACAAACAAAACGTAAAAAATAATGTAAATTTTATTTCAATCCTTTTTACATACATAACATCACGCCCATAATCCCCGAAGGGGTAGGCAGAGTTAAAGGGGCATGCTGCCCCTTCAACCACGTTTAGCCAAAAATAAAGCCGGGCTGGGTTAGATGGAAAATTGTGAAAAAGCAGTGCCAAGAGGCTAACTTGTCGCCTACACAATCACACACCCAAAAACCCGATATACCATTAGTCGCCTTTTACGACATGCTAGGCAAGAACCACAGTTGGCATATTCTTTCTAAGTCCCAGACCAACATGGGACAGTGGGCTGGGTTGGATGAAATCCTTTTTAAAAAACTTTTTATTTTAAAAATAATGTTTAAAATTTTGACTCATAAATTTTTAATTCTCCACACAACAACCCCATAATCCTGACATTTTGAAATATTATCCAGATATTTAGATTTTTCGATCTGGCAATCCTTATTACAGACGTGATAATATATTTGTATGACTTTTTTTGTACATACTAATACTACCAAGCTTCGCTACGCTACAGTTTATAATATCTATTGATGGAAAACAATTATTCCAGGATATAAATTAACTTATATATCACATTAAGTTCAAGTTAAGCATGTTTTATATCATTTAAATTGCAGATCAGAAAAATATTTGTATAAAGAGTAAATCATTATGTTGCATCAGGAAAATCAAAAGCATAATTTTAACTTATAAAGAAGGTGTTTATTTGAATAAGTGAATCATTTGTAAGTCATGCTTAACATAAGTAGGTGGTTTACGGAGAACCACTGTGTAATAACATAAATATTGCTTGCTTATTACAATAATATTGTATTTGCGATGAATTATTCGGTCTCATTGTTATACATTCGGTCTTATTGACATAGAAGAAGGTAATTTCGAATGTATATATTTATTACCCAAATATGTAGATAATATGATAAAGTTAGTAATGTATCCCAACTTTGTCCGACAACGCCTATTGTCCCATGTTGGTCTGGAACTTAAAAATAATGCGCAACTGTGGTTCTTGCCTATCATGTCGTAAAAGGCGACTAATGGTATATCGGGTTTTTAGTGCAGGCGTCAAGCTAGCCTTAATTTTCTAACAATTTTCCAACTAACCCAGCTTAGTTTTATTTTGGCTAAATGTACTCTAATGGGCTTTTGGCTCGTTGGACTCTGCCTCCTCCTTCGGGGATTTCGGGCGTGATGTATTTATTAACAAGCGAACCAAACGAAGAAAGCCTTGACTTGCAGCCACTTTGTGAATCCTTATATAATTATAAATTACTAGCTAAGCATGCCGTTTTAGCAGCGTTTATGGTTAATGTTATATAATCTATAGCCTTCCTCGATAAATGTGCTATCTAACATGGAAATAATTTTGCAAATCGGACCAGTAGTTCCTGCGATTAGCGCGTTCAAGCAAACGAACAAACAAACTCTTCAACTTTATAATATTGGTATAGATTTCATTGTCTACATGGAACTCTAAGAGTGCAGGGTCGATCCCCATACCGGGACGAATAGTAATTGTTGAAACTGGTTTTGGTCTCGGGTCATACTTTTTTCATTGTGTGTGTATTTTCGTTAAAAAACCTACAAAAAAGGTGATTGAAATCGCTAAAACTGTTCTTAAGTCATGGCGACACCAATGAAAATAGGCTCTTTTTCATTTATTATTATATTATATTATTTGTTTATTCAGACATAGAGCGGTGGTAGCTCAATGGTAAGGACACGCTCCTCTTAACCGAGGAGTGCGGATACAAACCCGGGCACGTACCTCTGGATTTTTCAAGTCTATGTACGTATTTATACCATTAGCTCGACGGTGGAGGAAAACATCGTGATGAAACCTGCAAATTCAAACAACTTTGGATTTGTAACTATGATCCAAAAATTGCCTGGTTCCCCTATCTTAGGGTTACGAAGGTCAGATCGGCAGTCGCTTCAATGTAATTACCAGACTCGCTAAATCCTGGATCATGGTCTGAGCGGACCCCGTCTAAACACGGGACATAACGCTAGGAAGATGATGATGATTTATTTATTCAGACATGCGGCATAGATACCTAGGTAGGTAATTTATTCAGACCTACTTATTTACGTCTTGTTGAAATGTTTCTTTCACGAGTCAAATAAGTAGGTCGGATTTCCTTCGATAGCGCTGTTGAATAATATGGAGTAGACCTTGAAATTACCATTAGCCAGTGTTGTACTATCAACGGTAATAAATTAACAAATACATTCTGAAAAAGCATGCGAAATGAAAATGTAATGTTATGTGATGTAATAGACTCAGTTTCACGAAAAGACCAAGATACAAGATTCATGTCGACGAAAAAACAGAGCTTTGCTAAGTTTTTTTATTTTTTATTACATACATACATATTTTTTTTTTTTTTTTCAAGTAGTTTAATATATTGAAAGAAACGTTAACTGTTAAAGGTTCTTTTGTAAGTTTATTTTACCAAGGTATATTTGGCTAGAAATTTGAAATTCCTGCTAATGGATACAGGGATACATACATATTACACCCACAATCCCCGAAGGGGTAGGCAGAGTCAAAGGGGCAGCAGGCTCCTTTAACCACAGCCAAAAACAAACACGGCTGGGTTAGATGGAAAATGGTGAAAAAGTAGAGACAAGTGGCACTGACTGGACTAAAAGGAGCTTGCCCCTTTGACTCTGCCTACCCCTTCGGGGATTACGGGCGTGATATTATGTATGTATGTGTATGTATGGATGTGCTTTTTCTAGGTCTAGCAGCCACGGAAACTTTATGTTAAATTTTCGGACACCCGTACTTTAGTGCTAACTTAGCAACCCCAGCCCTTCATCCCTTGTGAGGTCACCGGTCAAGGTTCCTCCACGAAGGGCTACAAGGCCTACCAGTCTTCAGGGACGTTACCAAGGTGCTTGTGGTTTAGTACCCCCTTATTTATGACTAGTTTCCGTCCGTTACTTTGCTCTGATTTATTGATATTTTATAGACTTAAAAAAACTATGTAGAACGAAAGTACTATAAATGATAGAAACTGCCAATGTGTGAACAGACGTATATTTATATAAAGAGACTGCTAGAAAAACAATAGGTAAGTACTTTATATCAAAATAAAATTAGAATTCTAAACTTGAATACAATAATTTGTGTATTCTATCCGCGATCCCACCGTATATTCCCAGATCAAATATTTACAAACAAAAATAATAAAAAGTATAAAAAGTATGAATATACAAGTAACGAGGCCAGCGTCGGCAACAACTACTTACTTAATATATTTTTAGTAATAAGATACTAATGATACCTTACTTTGCATATGTGATGTTGTCTGATAATAATTTATTACTAGCTTCTGCCTAGTCTACTCTTCTAGTGGTACATCGATGAAACATAACTTATCTGTTATTCTAATGTATAAGCTATACAATTGTAAAGTTTCATTAAAATCCATGCAGTAGTTTTTGCGTGAAAGAGTAACAAACATCCACACATCCATCCATCCATACAAACTTTAGCGTTTATAATATTAGTAAGATTAATTTCCAAGGCAGAAATTATAACTCCATATAGGTGGTAATTTGAATAACAAATTTGACACGAAGTTAATAAATATGTTGGAGCCATTTTAGACAAATAGTTCATCAACCTCAGCCATGTTTGGGACGGGCCTTAAAAGTACAATAGTTTAATACGCTTTTAACGGTTTTGTGAATTATTGAGGACCTTAAAATAAATAGTTCTAGGGCTTTTCCTAGATATACTAACGTTGCGCCATGCAATTGATGTTGACACCATTTAGATTTAATTTTGAAATATCAAAAATCGATCATTTATTTTTGTTGTAAAACCTTATTAATTTTGAATTACCTATAAAAAGTTTACGACTTTTAATTTTAATAAAACTGCTTGATATTTAATCAGTAGACTAACAAAATAAGAAGTGATTGCGTTTTGACAGTTTTAAAAAGTATCTCAATTGACTTGCCAGTCAACATCCCAATGAGGGTTTTCACAAATAGAAAAACCGCCAGATGGCACGAGGGAGTCTCGTGATCTTATGACTGGCACTATTGGCTCTTTGTTGATAGCATGTCAGTTTGTTCTGAAAACCTACCAATGAGGAGGGTGACAAGACCGTACGTCACAGTTACGCCATCTATCTGATGTTTTAATTCAAAAAACCCATTGCGTCATTTTAGTCAGAGGCGGACTAAGCCTGTTTTAGGCTCGGGGTGGCAAAGAGCTGTACGAGGTCCCTATTAGGGATACGAGCAGTGTTGCTTGCCCAAAATGGGTGGAGGGGGGGGGGGTCCACTGTTTGATACATACATACATACATACATAACATCACGCCCATAATCCCGAAGGGGTAGGCAGAGTCGAAAAGGCAGCAAGCCCCTTCAACCACATTCAGCCAAAAATAAAGCCTGGCTGGGTTAGATGTTAGAAAATTGAGAAAAAGCAGTGACAGTGGCTAACCTGTCGCCTACACAATCACACACCCAAAACCCGATATACCATTAGTTGCATTTTACGACATGCTAGGCAAAAACCACAGTTGGCATATTCTTTTTAAGTCCCAGACCAACATGGGACAGTGGGCTGGGTGGGATGGAACTGTTTGATATTGGATGTTTACAGGAACTTGGAGATAATATGAGGCCCCCAGGACCAGAGGCCCGGGGCGGACCACCCCTTTCGCCGCCCCGTTAGTCCGCCACTGAGTCCAGTGCTTCACATGTCAAATAATAACTGATGTGTTTGTACACGTTGAACTACATAGGGTAGATCGTAAAGTGCTAGATTTGGTACATTAGGGCTTCCTTGGACAATTCCATTTAGCGCCATAATGAAATTCCGAATTAACTCTTAGCGGTAGCTGCGCTTGTTTTTTATTAGTTTTCAACCTAAATAATTAAAGATGATTGAAGAATACATTCATTTTCTCAAAAATTATGACCTTTGTACTAAAGCGCTGTACACCACTCCTCCATTTACACTTTTTTATTTTTTATTCTCAGACAAACCAATTCCCTAGTAGAACCCGCGACCCTTGGTTTCGTGGCCAGGGTCTCTGACCACTCGACCAACGGGCCAGTCATTATTAGACTTTGGTTTTTATCAGAAATTATGTTGATGTCTAATACCTATACTTATACTTATTATATTTTAGCGACATTGCTTTTGCTAGCATATCAAAGCATATCGCTGTACTGTAATAACAATTTTTTTTAATAATAGGGGGCAGACCTAAAGTTGTAATACTGTATAGTTGGCAACCCTAGGCGTATCGGTCAATACTTTTGTGTAAAACTTCGGAGCAAGAATAACTTGGCTATTTAGCTTTGGTCAGAATGGGACGTCGTCATAATGTCGGCATCATCTTTTATTTATGACCCCAAACAAAATGTAAGACTATCGTATTTCTAATACATAATACATAGGCCGACGAAAATAGTTTTATTCAATTCAACGTGTGTGAGTATGAGCTTAAAATGCGGTGCTCGTAATTTAAAAAGAACTAATAATTTTAAGTCATTAGTCATTGCCCCTTATAGTAAAATGTTCTTTATACACATAACTTTTTTAAAAAATGCCAGTTAAACTGACTGGCCCGTTGGTCCAGTGGTCAGAGAACCTGGCCATGAAACCAAGGTTCTAATCCCGCTTCGGGCAAATGTTTCGTGTGATGAACATGGATTAGACATTTGTACTCGAGTCATGGATAAATATTTAAGTATGTCTATCCGTTCACCTAGTATCAATAGTACAACCATAGGCTTAGTTTAGAACTAAGGAATTGGTGTGTCAGTCTGGAGAATTTATTCAATTTATTTGAAATAACAAGTTACAACAAATAACCCTTTATTTGCCTTGGAAACTCCTTACAAGAATGCAACCCGCCCGGGGGTGCATAGTGGTTATATGGGCCTTCTGTCAAGGGCATAGACACTAACACTAAAATCCAAGGGAATTACGGTTCTCGCCTTTCTTTATGGCAAGGGATTGACTAAACAGATATACCTACAATGCACAAGTGGAAGGATGTAGGAGCCGCGGAAGGCCCATGGCTCACCTACCACGACCAGATTGGTCGTATGTTAACAGATGATGATGCTAGGAGTCTTAAAAACCGTAGAGCTTGTATGAAAAGGATCATGAATGCTGATGGCGTTCGGTTCTCTGAAGTTAGTAAGTTAGTTAGTAGGTAGTTATTTTATTTTTGGCTAGGTTTAAGGTATTGCTCTTTGGACTCTGCCTACCCCTTCGGGGATTGTTGACATTATTGCATGTATGTACCTTCTTAAAAACAGTAGTCACACATCTGTCGCCACATTACGACCAAGCCCAACATTATTAAATAAGTCTGCCTAGCTAAAATTACCTTTCAATGCCGAAACTTGTGTTAAAACATTACATTATTTACTCTTACCCCACACGAAGGGTGGCGTGACCGGTGAATGTTCAGCCAACGTTAAAAACTTCATAAAACGACGGTTGCCAGGAATATTAACTAAGTTACCCTATAATATAAAGTATATAAACTATTATCTTTTAGCTTTACCTTCTTACAACAAGTTATATTTCTATCTCTTACGAATTTACTTTTTTCTGGATGAAACTCTCTGGGGCATAAATCATCTTATATATAAAAAATGAATTACTGTTCATTAGTCTCGCTAAAACTGGAGGACGACTGGACCGATTTGTCTGATTTTGGTTTTAAAATATTTGCAATCCTCCAGGGACGTTTGTACGGTAAGAAAACATAGGAACATTGCAAGGAAAGTAATAAAAGAAAATCCGAGAACGGGGGGTTATAAAGTACGCCGGGACAGCTAGTATAACAATAAAGTTCTTTTTTGTGTCTTAAATATTAGATTTTATATTACATTTAGTCCACGTTGGTCTGAGACTCGAAAATAATGTACCAACTGTGTTTCTTGGCTAGCATGTAGTAATAGGTGACTAATTGTATTGTATGGAGTTCTGGATTTGTTATTACATAGGCGATGAGCTAGCCACTTGGCACTGCTTTTTCACAATTTATCTAACCTAACAATTTTTGGCTGAATGTGGTTTAAAGTGCTTATCGCTCTTTGAACTCTGTCTACCCCTTCGGGGATTACGGGCGTGATGGTACAATATTAGACGGTGTATTGCTTTATGTAGGTGCTGCATTTTCTAAACTCCTTAATGTTGCGTCCCATGGTTTATAACAGCGCCCCGCGGTTTCACCCGCAAAGTTCCCGTTTCTGTAGGAATATGGGGATAAAATATAGCCTATGGACTTCCGGATAATGTAGCTTTCCAATGGTGAAAGAATTTTTTAAATCGGCACAGTAGTTTTTGAGTTTATTCATTACAAACATACACACACAAAAATACAAAGCTTGCCTCTTTATAATATTAGTATAGATAAATACTAACCAAGTATGTTCTTTGTTTCCTGAGTCGTTTAGGGCTATAGAGTTGGTGATAGTGTAGGCCAGTGATGGCGAACCATTGGCACGCGTGCCTCAAGTGGCACGTTACACAAAATGGTGGGCACGCATTTTCTTTGAGATCACAACATGTACTACAACAATGATTGACAATAACATCATCATCAACCACTCCCGGGCACATCAAGAACCAATTATATTGACATTTTAGCAACGTAGGCACGTTTGTTTAAAAAGGTTCGCCACCCCTGGTGTAGGCGATGAGGTACCCACTTGTTTCTCCGTTTTTTACAATATTACATGTCAACTGAATAAAATGTGTGACTAAGTGATTAATGCTACTTACTGCTACTTCGACTCTGCCTATGTATATCTATGAATATATTATGTAATACTTACTTCTGCCCACGGCATTGCTCGCGCAGTACATCGATGAAACATAGGCTAAATGTTATTATAATGTATAAGCTATACTATTGCAAAGTTTCATTAAAAACCATGCAGTACTTTTTGCGTGAAAGAGTAACAAACATCCACACATCCATCCATACAAACTTTCGCGTTTATAATATAGTAACATTTATTTATCAGGCTTATTATCAGTAGGTTATTTTCCACCTTTATTGAAGTACACAAAATATTATCTTAACTTCACAAAATGCGGCTTGGATGCATATCATAACACACCCTATTTTCGGGTAAATTACCCCCAAAATTGGCAACGAAAAAAGGGCGTAAGTACAAAACCCATTTAATTCCGTTGCGTACGGGAGTGGCGACATCTACCTAATTCTGGAACTAAATATACGCGGTGACCGCGTTCAGGCGAAAGTGAACCAAAAAATAATTAAAAAGTCGACATACTGAAATAATTCCGGTGAGCAAAGGACTTTATACTGATTCATGATTATTTTTAGCGCGCTAACGTCTGAGTGGCGCCTTGCGAGTGCTTGGACTGAAAAGTTATGTTCCTTCCGTATCTTTACATTTTAAATTAATTTGATATTTATGGATGCAACAAATACTTAATACTTTTAAATAAACGAAAGACTCGATTTAGTACATCTAATATATTAATTCGTATTAAACTTTGTACCCCTTTTTATGAGAATCACGCTGACTTAGGAGTATGAGATTTGACACAGTTAGAGTTTATATGGAGAAGGAGATCAGAATACTAATATTACAATAAATATATATAAAAATATCAAACTAATAATGGTCGAATTTCGACCAGTGGGCGATCACTAGTACATAATAATTATGTGTTTCGGTGTATTACAGGACAAGCCCGGGATTTGTAACGATGATCAAAAAATTATCTGGTTCCCCTATCTTAGGGTTACGAAGATCAGACTGGTAGTCGCTTTAATGTTATTATCAAACTCGCTAAATCTTAGATCATGATCTAAGCTGACCTCGTCTAAGCACGGGACATAATGCTTGGTTATGATTTATATGTCATATATCAATATATCGAGCGTACCAAAAACTTATCTGATGTCATATCTCGTAAAAAAATACGGACCTGTATGTATTTAAGAATTATTTTTATAGATCGTGTTACACAAGGTTATTTTCAGTACATGCGACAGCTGTTACCTTAAAATTGGTTACCTAACCTTACCTTTAAATTGGTTTCTTAAAATAATGAAATAAATGAGTTATCTCATTATACTATGAAACCAATAAGAAAATAAGCAAATATTTTTTTACTTTTCATATAAAATAGTCAATCAGCTGATCAAAAGTGTGTATGAAAAGTAAAAAGAAAAACTTATTTTCTGAAATTCTATAAATTAGTTGCTTAGAATAGTTAGTCAAATAAGTAGGTCATTGGTTTCGCAATAAAATAACCTTACCTAATTAGTGTTATATAATCCATTGGTAAATGCATATAAAAATCACATAGATGCGACATTCCGAACCGGTGGTAGATTCAAATTGTTCTATTTTCTATATTACTTACGAATTATAAGTGGTTTTTTGAGGCCTACGTAAATAAAGGTATTTTGAGTTTGAGTTTCATATTTCTATTTTGCTCTTCTTCATTATATGCGTCAATCAACCACAAAATGATTGAATGATGTAATGCAGCTGCATCGCGCGATAAAAATGTATTCGTCATCTTTAATTAATACACATTGAAATGTTTTCATTCGAATAAACCTCCTTTTTATTGAACTAGTCACTATCTTATTTTAATTAATATGGTAATTATGGCTGTGTACGATAGGTAAGCTGGGTTTAAAATACACGTGACGTTATTTGTACAAATAGTATGTAAGTAGTACCTAATGATTGCTTGAGATCTTTAGTCCCATGTTAGTCTGGGAATCAAAACTAATGTACACCAACTGTATTTTTTGCTTAGCATGTCGTAAAAGGTGATGTTGATGATATTCTAGCTCTTAGCTTTATGATTATGTAGGCAATATGTAGCTACTTGTCAATAGTTTTCCATAATTCTGCATCTGACCCAACAGGGGACAATACTGGCTCAAAAAATCATTCTTCGTCCGTCAGATAAATTATACAAAAATACAATACACTTATTATTTGCTTTATCAAGATAACAAAAAAATACAAAGATAAAGAACATCAAAGCTTCGGAGTGGGGGCTTGCGACGTCACTTGTAAATAAAAATTTTACCTAAGTGTGCCGTCACGCGCAACTTGAATCCGCTGTATTTTCGGCAGTGTTTGTTTGACAAATGAATTAAAAATATGTGTTAAATATTGTTTTATAATCTAACTGACGGACAAAATATTATTTTGTCTAAATATATTTCAGTTTATGGTTAGAGTTTATTACTCTGCCTACCTCTACAGGGATTGCGGGCGGGATAGTATTATGTATGGAAACTGTCTGTGTTTTTTGGTCAATATCTACTTGACTGGCTCGATGGCGCATTCGGTAGTGACCCTGCCACATGCGCCAAGAGTTGTGGGTTCGATCCCTACCCAGGACAAACAATCGTTTGATGAATACTTGTGTTTGTTCTGTGTCTAGGGGTTAATATCCGATATATTCTAGTATATATTTGTAATACCACTGTTGATTCTGATATCTGATTATATTCTGAATTAGGGAAACTAGAACAATTAAATCATGCTGTACACATTTTTAGTAATTTGAATATGCACCTCTAATTATCCTCAAAATGTTTTCCTTCACCTCCAAGCTAGAGGTATACATACATATACTTACTTAGATTTCAAAACACCAAATATATGTACCTACATACTTAGGTTTGAGTCAAAACACCTCGCATAACCTTTGGAGTAAATCTAAAAAAAAAACTTGACTGTCATGTAAAAACTTTAAATGCATATTATATTTTGTAAACAGCCTCAATCGAGATTCGAATCTGAATCTTCAATACGGGAGCTCCTTATTAACCGCGCCGAGGTCGGCAACTTACTTCCATGAATTGGCCAATGTGACCGAGCGGTGATGTAATACACCGCAGGATTCATACCGACTATGTACATACGAAAGTCTACCTATTTTGTCGCAAGGAGTCCGCTAAATAAATAGTATATATTATTATTATATTTATATATGTACATGTATATATAAATATAATAATAATATATTTATATATACATGTATATAGTCTATAGTATTTTGTAGGATCATAGGACTTAATGTAAGGGGTCATATACTTTATTATTTACTTCTAATTAAGTATGTCAAATTTTAAATTTGGGTTACTACCTCCTGTCAGTGTGAAAAGCGGAAGGGGATGTATGTCATAAAATCCAAGAGGTCACACCAATGGGAAGGGCCCTTAAAGACGTAGGAGAAGGAAGGACCACACGTGAAATATATTTACAAATGGCCGCTAAAAGCCATGTTTTTTCATTTAAAAAAAATTGTATGTACTCATCTACAACCTCTTTTATACAGCCTATCCCTTGAGGTATACGATATACTTATTTATATACTCTATGATATACTGAAATACCCACAAGTGCAGCCACAGCCAGAAACCACCTACTAAATATACTTGTAGTTCTATGTAAATACTCACAGCACACAAATAACCATTTCAAGTTCAAACTTAACCATGAGGTCATATTCATTCAAAGTCAAAACTCGTTTATTAAATCATAACAAGCAGTAACGGACGGACAATGAATAGTAATTGTAAAACCCTTTTTATTTGCGATTAACCCTTCGCGAATATGCAACAGCGCCTTGTACTGTTGACAAGGATCTCTCCATTTCTGTACTTGACAAATCAGCTGTCACAGTAGCTGTCAATCTGACAGTGAGACAACTAGCCAGCCTACATTCGGACCGATGATGAAGCGACAATACCTCTTAGATGATATTTTATGAACATTTTATATTTATTTTCATGACTGTAGAGTTCAAATTTGCATACACTTAGTTGGGAGGTATTCTCAATTGCTTGAATAGGTCTCCGTTGGTATTCATAAGTAAATTGTATACAACATGGGTTATTTTGTATGCAATTTAAGTACTTATGAATACCGCGCTTAATAAAGTTCCTCAGAGTTAGATTTTATATACGTATCATGATTTTTTTCTTACAGATTTAACTTGAAGGATATGCATTTATGATGTGTGTTGTTATAATATACAATAGCAACGAATTAAGAGAGGGCTCTTGATTATTCTAATCTAAATCTCTGTTAAAAATATTTAACAGGGTAAAGCAAAGTTAAGCCGATGTAATTTTTATGACAAGAGAATTAGCACTTTCCAACAGAAATATGCGCATAATATATTCCAACTATAATCTTATAGGAGTCTATGATGAATGAGACATGCGATTTCTATAGAGTATCTAAACTTATTTTTACGATGCATAGGCCTGTGTATTCTCTTATTATCTTGTTACGTAGCCATTTAATCCTTCGAAGTTGCCCTATTTCTGATGGTACGTAATTGTTACTTAACTTTTCCTACTAAACCTATGACTACCAACATTCCCGAGGTCTTAACTCACTGCACTTATCGGTACATTGTGGCGCTGTGAAGTTGTCAAGTTTATCTGAAATGGCGGGTCTCAGCCAATCAGAGCGCGGCTCGCGGACGCCGCGCGGAGGCGACGTGAGGCTCAAAACGCCCCACCCGCCGCGCCGCTGGCCAGATCACACCGAGAGTGCGTTGGTATAGAGCGTAGTGTTAACTAATTTATTTAATTCATATACAAAATGAGGGAAATCGTGCACATTCAGGCCGGCCAGTGCGGTAACCAGATTGGCGCCAAGGTAAATTTATTTAATTTTTTTTTTCAAATCAGGCAAAGGAATCCCGTAACGGTCTACGCGGGACCGTTAATTCGTTATCACGGAGCGTACCGCTTCACTTGACGTAAATATTAATTATAACATTTTTTTCCCGCAACGATAAGGCTGAAATGAAAGCAGGCCGTATTAAAATTATTTTCGTTGTCTATTCTTGCATAGTTCCATTCATAACGCGGAAATAGAAAAGGATAAACTGTGTTCCGAATTTGAAATTATCACGCACGTCCGAGAGTAGGGTTGTCACATCCCTAGCGCTGGTATTGACATATTGTCTATGTGTGAAAATCTATAAAGAAAATTTATTTCCATCTTAGTACGGATAACCTGTAGTTTAAGAAAAATACTTTAAGTATCTAGAACAGCTTAATGTTGTAAATTGTAATCGTAAAACCGGTGAAAATTATTCTAAATTCAGTTTTAATTATACCTACTTTCTTAGCCTTGGAATTTTAGGCTGATAACATTGTTATTTTGGTGCCTACATTGTTGGCATGACTCATTCGTATATTAATTTGGAGATGTTATTGAATTTATGAGTAATGAGTATAGCCAACAACATTTTAATTGCATTGCATATTATTAACGTGAAAGTTTGTTTATCAGGTTTCTCAGGGTCGGCTCTGACAAAGACCCTTCATAGGTATCATCTAATATTTACATTGAAGTGACTGCTGTCAAACCTTCGACCTACTTAAGCATAGTTAAAACAAGTTATGGAGTAAGAGCTCTACAGTAAAGGTACGCGCCCACACACGAGGAGTGTAGGTTCAAAACCTGGGCACGTACCTCGAGATTTGCTCATTCCACTACCTTGGCAACGAGAGTAAACATCCTAAGCAAACCTTTATATTAAAACTAAATATGGACGTGTAATCATGATCGAAATGGCCTCCTTCCTGACTAAAACTTACGAAGATAATAGGCAGTCAAAGTTCAATGTAATGAACCCCTAAAATATATCGACTTTCTTGCGGGTTTCTTTTCGGTAGAATCTACTTTCTGAATTGTGGTAGTATTCTAATTTTGAAAAATATGTAAATAAACATGTTCTGAATTTGAAAATCTGAATCCAGGATAGCTAGGTAGATCAATGTTATCACCAGACCCTTATTAGCTAGCAAGACGATCCGACTTAACACATATTATAAACGCGAAAGTTTGTACAGATCTATGAACGTTTGTTACTCTTTCACGCAAAAACTACTAAATGGATTATAATGAATCTTTACAATAATAGAGCTTATACACCCGAATAACATATAGGCTAAGTTTGATCGATGTACCACGCGAGCGAAGCCGCGGACAGAAGCTAATATTTTATAAATGCAGATTACAATACAATAAAATTCTAAGATACCTGACTCAGTAAGATGACATTCACATTCCATATTATAATGTGTTCATTCTTGTTGATTTGTCGTCAAGAGCATTGTAAGTCAAAAATAAAGTTTAAGTATTACTTAGGTAAGCATTGGGGGGTTCGACTTCGATATGCTTACTTTGGTTATATGGGTGACGAGGGTCTGAATGGCGATTACGTCAACATGAAATATAAGCAGGTTTTGGAAAAATTATTTACGCTTTCTTAATATGTAAAAAGGAGAGCGGTGGTAGCTCAATGGTAAGGACACGCGCCTCTTAACCAAGAAGTGCTGGTTCAAACTCGGGCACGTACCTCTGGATTTTTAAAATCTATGTACGTATTTATACCACTAGCTCGACGGTGAGGGAAAACATCGTGATGAAACCTGCAAATTCAAATAACTTTGGATTTGTAACCATGATCCAAAAATTGTCTGGTTCCCCTATCTTAGGGTTACGAAGGTCAGATAGGCAGTCGCTTCAATGTAATTACCAGACTCGCTAAATCCTGGATCATGGTCTAAGCGGACCCCGTCTAAACACGGGACATAACGCTAGGAAGATGATGAATATGTAAAAAGGGTAAACATTAAAATACCTTTGGAAATTTAATAATTCGGTAACATCTAGAAGAAGCGTAAGGTGTGTGTGTCATGATCGTAGCAAATGGAAGGATGTGATATCTCCCATGGGAAAAAGGCGTCACATTATGTAACATTGACGCAAATTTAGAAACATGATAATCTATACTTATAATAAATCTGTAGAGAGGTCAATTCTGTACATGAAATATATTTTCAAAATAACTATTACGGGGTGATTAGTGATCGATACTGATGCCAAAAATGCAATCAGTAAAATTTTTGTCTGTCTGTCTGTCTGTATGTTCCTTATAGAAACCAAAACTACTCGACGGATTTTAACGAAACTTGGTACAATTATTCTTCATACTCCTGGGCAGGTTATAGTATACTTTTCATCACGCTACAATTAATAGGAGCAGAGTAGTGAAGGGAAATGTTGGGAAAACGGGAGAAGTTACTCCATTTTTTAAGCTTCCGTCGCGTGTGCAGCCTTAATGGTTAAAGTTACATAGAAATCATGTATGACGGAAATAGTCTTTATAATATTAACCATAAACGCGGGTGACACCGCTGGCACAGCTAGTAATAAATAAATATATAAGTAACCTTTCTTTGGGAGTGGGAAGAAGTGGCACAGTGCAGAGAAGAGTGGCGGTCACAGAGGGAGGCCTTTGCTCAGCAGTGGGATTTAAATTATTATACGGATAAAAAAATCGATACATCGAAATATCGATATATCTGTTTTTGATATTTATTTTCGTATATCAACACCGATATATTTTTACCCGACTACGTTTTTTTCCCTATTGGTTGATCTTGATTGTTCGATTAAATAAAATTGTGTCTATTTGTATAGATAAAATATTAGATATTGGTAACCGCTTCTTGGAGAAAACGCATTGATATATCAAAATATCGATATTTTTTTGTCGATATAAATCAATACATATGATAAGTATCGTTATATTTTATTCATTTGCCTATCCCTAATTTAAATCTTTGTTTTTGGTGAAAAGGGTAAATTGGGGGTTAAAAGACATAGAAATACGTATACGTAATACTTGTTTGGCCCCATTTAACCAGTTTTATAGAACGACTATCAATTTACCTGTTTATGGTATGACTACATGTTTATTTGGACTTGTTTACTACCTTGAATAAAAAACAACTTGATGACTTTATCAAAAGATCTTTACATCTTTGATTTTGTGATGAAGATTGCGTATAGCAATCGTTTCGGTTAAATTGAATCTTACTCCTATATCTATAATCTCAAAACTATGTCAATATTTTGTGAAAAAAAAAAAACAATAAAGAAAGAATGAGACCAATAATACCACAAAAACGTTAACTTCATCAATTAAATTTTATAAATATTACACATCAATCATCTAAGTATGTAGTTTCAAAGCAGGGTTTGTCTATTAGGAAAATCTTTTAAAACATCCTAGCTCAAATCAATACAAATCTTATGTACTTACTTAAAAAAAATCCATCATTCAAATCGAATTGTCTATGCTTATATGTTTCATAGACCAGGTAATAGACACACGGAGTTCCCTCGAAAGTCTATTATTTTCAATGCTAGCGGTTTAGAAAATATTCCGTTTAGAAAATCACCATACAACGTTACATTAAGTGCAATTATCAACTTTCCTATCAAATGTATCGGAGAAATTGCGACGGTGGTTTGACTGAAATAGTGTGTTTGTAAAACTATGTCACTGACATGATATCTGATATCTTTGTGTGGAATTTTATGCTTCGAATAAAAAAAAAGGCAATAAAAAACTTAATTTAAAATGGCCGCGACAATCGATCCTTAGTTTTTGCAAATACTTTTCGGTAATTTTTAAGTATAGAAAAATATAATTAGCCTCAGTTCTTTTACTATTATATATATGTAGGTAATTTCCAATAAGCGGTAGTCTATATTTTGATTACGTTGCTTTAAAAGGTAACTAAATAAGGCATCTTGTCCGTTGGCATAGCTACGTGGGCAGTGGAATTAATGTCTTTACTTGTCCGATTTAGGAAGAAAGATAGCATCAAAAATGCTAATCGCTTTTAATAATAATTAGATATACTCTAAGTTAAATATTTCCCGGCGTTTTAGATAAACACAAGACGCTATTATATAAAAATGAACTCTAAAATAATAGCCGACAATTCTCAGAAACAAAAGAGAAACCACTCAACGCGCCATTGTTGCAACTTGCATCCATTTCTCTCACGGAAAAGGAACAGACTTGTACGCAACACCGATTGTTCCGAATTAAGGCCAATAAAGTTAAGGCGTTAATAGTCCGATTAACACGAAATCCCAAACTCGAACGACTACAAACGTGAAATTTGCATACATACATACATAACACCTCGCCCTTAATCTCCCGAAAGGGCAAAAGCCCGCTCAACCACATACAGTCTAAAATAAAACTGGGCTGGGTTAGATGGAAAATTATAAAAAAGCAGTCAAACACCTAAAACTTGATGTAGGGACCATTCGCCTTTTACGTCATGCTAGGCAATAAACATATTCGCATTCTTTTTTTTTTAAATCCCAGACTTGGGACGAAGATAAGTAACATTTGCAAGCCCCGTTATTCTATACAAGACGTTTGATTTGCCATCTTTCTTTACATTACCTACACTCGGACGCAGATGATTCACTTATAAGCGATCTTGGTATTCGTCAGATGATGCATTGAGTATATTTATACTCCCGTAGAATAACAAGCTGTGTCAATAAGTTTCTTTGTAAGTGTCAGAGCCAGCTGAAAGCTGATTTGTATTCAAGGATGACGAAGCTAGCATTTTAATAGGGCCGAATGAGAATGCTATAAAGGTACTTAATAAAACATAGATTTTTATTCATGAGAAATCATTTTAGAGATCACAAATTGCTTGATTACGGAAATTAAGATTGAAATATAATGACTCGAAGTTATTTATTATGCCTTGATTGACGGAAGACAATTTCATCATCAGTAGCAGCAATTAACACAATTATTCGTTGATTTCCTAAAAAACCGGTCAAGTACAAGTCGGACTCGGGCACAAGGGTTCTGTACCATTATCTATAAAAACGGCAAAAAAAACTCATGCTCGTTGTATGGGAGGCCCCTTAAATATTTTTTTTTCTGTTTTTTTTGTGAAAATTTCAACTGTCTAACTATCACGGTTCATGAGATACAGCCTGGTGACAGACGGACAGAGTCTTAGTAATAGGGTCCCGTTTTACTCTTCGGGTACTTAACCCTAAAAAGAGCACTAAATAATATCTACAATACGTATTAACAACTTCATTGTATACTTGTATACCCATACGCAGAATTCGTTACCTACCATACATTTTAGTTTATTTTAGTAGCAGACTTGGCGATACGGACAATTTCACCGAATGATTGCGAGCGAAACAATGGCTCGAAATGATGACCCCGCGTTTCATACTCTAATGATCGTGATGAATCCGACGGTGATTCATGGTTCAGACAGTTCGATACAGTTACGGCTATAACTTCAGAGAGAAATATGGGCTACGAACGCACTTGTGATTCTTCAAGCTTTTACCCAACACTTTGAAACCAATTTTCTTAGAAGTCTTCTCTAGATTTCGTATTTCGTATTTCGTATTAACTTACACGATTCGACCTTAAGTATGATCACGAAAAAAGTAATTATCTTGTAACGCTAATGCAATTAACTGTATGCGTTTATGAATACTAAATCACTAACGCAAAGAGAGCGTATCAAACCAATGTCTGGAATCGCCCGTGCCGGGAACCATATGGGCCTGCCTTATCTACCAGAAGCGATAGAAGTTAAGACCGATAGATTACTGAGGTCGTCGACCCCGCGGTCGTCGGCCGAGCTTATAAATAACTTCCATAGCCGAGTGCACTCTCTTTTAAAGCGCAATATTTCACTGGAACTGTAAGGCATCTCCGACCCATGAATGATCTAGTTGCTAGTCGCAAAGCAGGTGGATCGCAAGAAAGTCCATTGTGAAGTGTATGCGAAGGTTTCCCTTCCAACTGGCGTTGCGGTCTCACGCCACTTTCCTAGTCTTATCTGGTTACGAGCAGAAAGTACCTTTCTTCGTACAGTCGAAGAGCAAATCACCTTTCACTTTTTGTTGCTATTAAAAATCATTATTCAGTCATGACGTTTGAAAGTGTATTGATGGTTTCTTTTGGTGAATCTGTTAAGTCATATTTGAGGCCGCTATTTAAAGTTCTGTTAATATTCACCGTAAAAACTGTCTGATCAAAGAGTTACCGAAATCCTTTTCGACTCCAGTGAAATGAAGTCATTGACACAATAATGTGTTTGTACGAATTTGGCAAAGCTGCCGGCGATAAATTCGACTTGTATTTTTATGGTCCAATCGAAGGTTCTAACAAAATTATGCTGTCATTTGTCAAGGAGTAAACGTTCCGATCAAGACAGAACGCCAAGTCGCCGCAATTAGCATAGGCGTACATGTTTATTCTTCGAATCTCCAAGCCCTGAACGCCGTATTAGTCATATTACCATATATGTACGCGTCGAGACACGTAGCCTTACCCACACAGACGACCCACGCATGACATCATGCCTATACCACTGTAGAGACTCACCTACAGCTGAATTTTAATACTTTTCAAACAGTCGCTAAGCGGTCGACGATTGCCTTTATTGGTTTCAAGGATGTGTTTACGACTTTCAAACACGACATCGAGAGAATAGAATTTAGTAACGTGTCTGCACATAATTTTCCGCATAAAAACTATCCGAATGAACTCTGCAATTATACAGTCACTTGCAATTCATTGGCTAATCTTATTTACGATGGTAATGTACGCTCTTAGCGAGATAAGAAGCGAATTTAATAAACATGAGCGCTTACTCACGCTTACACATGACCATATGGCCGTATCCAGGCCACTCGTTTCAAGGAGCTCCGAAAAATCGAATGCTAATTTATAATCGTAAGCTCGCACATTCACTACTTATAAGGAGAGATAAACCGGCGACGAGGCGTGGGCGTCGCCCGTCGCCAAGGCGAATGCATCGTACACACCCGCCATAACTCAGCCATTGTCTTGCGTAATCCTCTCAAAGCGTCATTAAAGATGTATTATGTATCCTGTCTGCCATTTACGCGATGGTTCATTGAGCTCACGTCACACAAGACGACTTTCCATTCGCGGTGAGCACTCTAACTTATGGTACTTGCTCGACACTCGATATCACTTAGGGCATGCACAAAACCGGTTGGAAAGCGAACCGCACTCAGCGATTGCGCCTCGCAGAGCTTTCGTGTTGGAATTTTAATAGATATTGTTCGCTCTCGTAACGGCCACCTTTCTTCGTCAGCACTATCCCACAATGCGGGTCGTGATCATTACCTCAGGTGGACACGACTTTCTTGGTGCTTAGATGTTTGTCGATAAACAGTTTTTATAAGCCTCTTCTCTTTCTTTCGCAGTTCTGGGAAATCATCTCTGACGAGCACGGCATCGACCCCACCGGCGCCTACCACGGCGACTCCGACTTGCAGTTGGAACGCATCAACGTCTACTACAATGAAGCCTCTGGCGGCAAATATGTTCCTCGCGCCATCCTCGTCGACCTCGAGCCCGGCACCATGGACTCTGTCCGCTCAGGACCCTTCGGACAGATCTTCCGCCCCGACAACTTCGTGTTCGGCCAGTCCGGCGCCGGCAACAACTGGGCCAAGGGACACTACACCGAGGGCGCCGAGCTCGTCGACTCTGTTCTCGACGTAGTCCGCAAAGAATCAGAATCATGCGACTGTCTACAAGGATTCCAGCTCACACACTCCCTCGGAGGAGGCACCGGGTCCGGTATGGGAACACTCCTCATCTCAAAGATCCGTGAAGAATACCCCGACAGAATCATGAACACATACTCAGTCGTCCCCTCGCCCAAAGTATCAGACACCGTCGTCGAGCCCTACAACGCCACTCTCTCAGTCCACCAGCTAGTCGAAAACACAGACGAGACCTACTGCATCGACAACGAGGCTCTGTACGACATCTGCTTCCGCACGCTCAAACTCTCCACTCCCACCTACGGTGATCTCAATCACTTGGTCTCCCTCACAATGTCCGGTGTCACAACTTGCCTCAGGTTCCCCGGTCAGTTGAACGCTGATCTCCGTAAACTGGCTGTCAACATGGTACCTTTCCCACGTCTCCACTTCTTCATGCCCGGATTCGCGCCCCTCACGTCCCGCGGCAGCAGGCAATACCGCGCACTCACCGTCCCCGAGCTCACCCAACAGATGTTCGACGCCAAGAACATGATGGCGGCGTGCGACCCCCGTCACGGACGCTACCTCACCGTCGCCGCTATCTTCCGCGGCCGCATGTCCATGAAGGAGGTCGACGAGCAGATGCTCAACATCCAGAACAAGAACTCGTCGTACTTCGTCGAATGGATCCCCAACAACGTGAAGACCGCCGTGTGCGACATCCCGCCCCGCGGGCTCAAGATGGCTGCCACCTTCATCGGCAACTCGACCGCCATCCAGGAGCTGTTCAAGCGCATCTCGGAGCAGTTCACGGCCATGTTCAGGCGCAAGGCCTTCTTGCATTGGTACACCGGCGAGGGTATGGACGAGATGGAGTTCACCGAGGCGGAGAGCAACATGAACGACTTGGTGTCCGAGTACCAGCAGTACCAGGAGGCGACAGCCGACGAGGACGCAGAGTTCGACGAGGAGCAGGAGCAGGAGATCGAGGACCACCACTAAACCGAGACGCGAGACTCGCCGCTCTTAAAGTACATGCCATTATATGTCTTGTTACTTTGTGTTTAAGTAACATTATTGATTCCTATAAATACTGAGTATTGAATTGACATGCTTTCTAACTTTTAACAGAAGCACAACTAAAAATTCCCCGGTCATGACATTTAACGTGAATCGAAAGCATTTGTATTGATGAATACATTCCTCGTGATTCCACCAAGCCTCGACATGAGCTAGATCTGAAAGTAAAGGCTGATCTATTATATAGACAACTCTTTATTTATTATATAGAGTTTGGACGCCACGCCAACGGCCAAACGTGAATAATTTATATGAGGGCTTCAATAACCGAAGTTTTATTACGATTAAAATTGTTTTGAACAATAATTTAATGTATATAATAAAGATTTTTATTTATTTAACATGGTTTCTGTTTCCACTTTCCTGATAGATAGATAGGCTATTATGAGTTAGTCATCAGCACTTCCTCGTTATCAAGATACGATCAATAACAACATTGGTACGCGGCTGACTCAAAACTATAAATACACTACCTGTCAGGCCTTGAGTAACAACAAGTGGTTTATCGAAGTGTTGTTAATAACAGTATTATAAAACATAAGTAAACAACTATTTAATCAAAATGATATAAAAACCTGACGTAACACTACGACAAATAGCTGATATATTATAATAAACGACTGACTAAGTATGTCACGGTCAGAAAACCTAGTTATTCTTGCTGAAAGTTGAAGGTATGTTTCTGAGAATCGTTGGAAACTTATCAATATTAAAACAGCAATTACCATTGTCCAAATTGGGAGATTTAACTTGTGAGTACAGATACACATACAGAGGCACGCACCTGACATCACCCGCCTTGGTCTATATTTAGAGATGCACTTACGTAGTGACCACTCGATGGTGACCTGCGGCGGACCCAGTTATAACAAATGTAGCCACACGTCTTATTTCAAACAGGAACGTCCCAATCTTCGACTTTGTATCAACATTTTGGCTATGAAAATAGGTTTCGTTTTGAAGAAATTAGTTTCGCTATAATCCATGAAAATTTAAGACATTGACAATTAATTTAAATTACAAACACTCATTTACTGTATAAGCATCAAATCGTAGACATTTTCTTTCATTACATTTTTGATTTTATATAAGAAAAATTATAAATCAGGACGTTTTCTTTAGCCTATCTCTTCATCACACTTTATCGAATCCAAGGAATTTTTAGCAAGATATAGAGGCTTAAAAAACCTGCCCTAAGTATCTGTCTGTCTTACCTTAATACTACCTACACCTAAGCTCTTCACAATGTCTCATTCCGGCCACAGAAAATGGTCACATCATAAATGACCGAAGTCCGTTCACATTGGTTCATATTATAACTGCGCCGAGGGTCTCACCGGTGGTCGTGATAACACCATGATGTCAGCTGTTCATCGGGCGCTTATGTCATCGTTTGTGCAAACAGGTTAAAATATTTAGATCACGCGGTGACACTCGTGTCTAGTGGACATTGTGTGCGCGTGGCATACTTGGCTGTTATACTGGCGGGCATTATTAGGGGAACACACGCAAAAAATTATATTTTAAATAGGCAGGTCAGGTACTTGGGTGAAATAAGTATTTTTAATTAATGTCGTATTATATACTTTAAATAACAGAATACAGTGGCGTGCATTATTAGGAGAACACCCGCAACAAAATATATTCTAATAAAAAGGTATTATTATGTAAGTAAGTATAGGTAGTTTAGTGAAATAAGTATTTTAAATTAATTTCGTATTTTATACTATGTATTAATAAATTACAGAATAGGCATCGATATGGAAAAATGGAATAATAATGAAATTAAGTTGATAAGTGCAAATGTCAATAAACAAACTTCCTTTACAACAGTTATCAACCTGAAAAAGCGATTAGATATTTGATAATATCAATAACAGAAATAGGTAGATATCTATATTTAAGCCGCATTAATCTATACTAGTATTTTATAGAGGAAATATTTGATTGTTTGTTTGTTTGCATTGAGCAGGCATTAAAACTACGGGACCGATTTGAATAATTCTTTCACTAATAGAACACTACTCAATTAGTGAGTAACATAGGCTATATTTTATCCTAGTGTTCCGACGGGAACGGGATCTACGCGGATGAAACCGCGGGGAGCTGCTATTTAATAAATGAATTTTTCACTGACTATTTTATCATAGAATCGCTAATGAAGACAGAAGCGAAGCTTTATTAATACGTATTGTATTCTTCATTGTACAAGTGTACATATCATTAGTAAAATGCTTCCTATAATTCACATGCTTTTGGATTAGCAAAACATAGATTTCAAAAGAAATCATATTTGTGTAAAAGATGAATTCTCCACATGATAAACTATAATAATAAATTCTCCAGTCTGACACACCAATTCCCTAGTCCCTGGAAACTAAGCTTGTGCTTGTGCTATGGAATCTAGGTGTACGGATACTTATGTGTATAAACATCCATGACTCAAGCACAAATGTCAATGTTCATTACACGAAACATTTGCCACTGACTGAACATTTTTCATACCTCAGAAAATATGTTATTTAAGCGTCAAATAAATTGTCCGCAAGTGTACTAACATGTCTAATTAGTTACATCAACGCTTTCGCGTATGCAAATAAGTTCTCAGAAGTGACAATAGCAAATGAGTTGCACTGAAAACAATGACTGCACACTTGTGCTAAGATGCGGCTCATGCGGCTGTGAAAGTGTTTCTGATCGATCAGCCTGCTTATTTGTATGGGTACCATGATAATAAAATAATAATGTCCTCCTAACCGATATCGGTTACGGCGGCCAATCTCAACGAGGATTAGCCATCTGCGCAGGAGATATTATATTGCACAAGTGTGTGCGCTAAGACAGGTGCACTCTTTATTCCTTCACTCTCATAGTCCGGTGGGACGGCAATTCAACATGACCGGAGAGAGGTTAGGCGCAGGACCAACGGCTTAACGTGCTTTCCGAGGCACGGGGGTGATTAAACCGCCAACTTCCTGATTCCGGGCTGTTACTCAGTAATTTAGATATTGAAATACCCAGACACAAATTTTTGGCCTGACCCGGGGTTTGAACCCGGGACCTCTTGGTCCTTAGGCGGTGCACTAGACCAACGAGGCAGTCGAAGACATGGGTACCATGAACGTACGGTCTGGTGGTACAGCCTATAGGCGTTTGTATCACAAGAAGAGGTAATCGCACATTACGAGCCTGAAGGTTCTGTTGAGGATTTACCACGCGGGTGGTATAAGGGACAAGAGTACGACAAGAACTTTCACCGAGAGAAAGTTAGGAGCTTGTAGAAGTAGATATAAAGTAGCATTGTTATTGTATACATGGCGATTTAAAAGAGTAACTACCGAGTTTCTTGCCGGTTCTTCTCGGTAGAATCAACGTTCCGAACCTGGCGGTAGAATATTTATTTTGTATTATTATGATAAGTGCTTTTGTGGAGCCTACATGAATAAAGATATTTCTATTTCTTGAGTGCTTTTTTAACCCGGAGAAATGCGTTACACATACCACTCCGCCTCGGGGGAGCAAAGTGGTTGTGTGGGACTCCCAGGAGCCTCTGCAACAGGAGACCCCCTCTCCGGCCAAGATGGTAGTGGCCGGGGTATACCCACTAAAACTCCGGGATGCATACTTTACGCCGACTGAGGCTTCGCGGGTGCCCCTATGGAATCGTCCGCTAATGCAGCTTGACCTGGCTCTACAATTTACAAGTAGTTGCATGAATTGTTATTATTGTTTATATTCCTTCAGGGATGCAGGCGTGATGTCATGTATGTATGTATGTATTGTCATTAATTGAGTATTATTTGTTACTGTTAAGCTGGGACAAAACTGCCGTGGTATAACAATAACGCCGGTAACCGATATCTGGATTTTCTTCTTTTTATCGTATATTAAAAAGAATAATTAAAATAGTATTTAAATTGATTTATTTTTTGGTGCTTTCAAGTCTTAAATCGGTGTCGTCATTGAGTAGTTCGGTAGGTTTAAATTTTCACCTCCTTTTTGGGGCTGAACTTAAAACCAGGCTTAGGTAGATAACGGCATTATACATAATATGTCACGGCAAAAAAACACTTATTACATCTGTCAAACTTTCTTAGGTAATAATCGGTATCTGAGATAGAGAAGTCTGTCACCAAGATCTCGTCCTGTATGCTGTTTTTTTATATTAATTGTTACATGTTACATTTACATATATGGTTATTATATAATATATGTTTATTTACCAACAGAAATGAATGTATATAGCAGTAGGACACTTAATAAAATATGCTTATTGCATTCGTAAAAACGGCTCTTCGTAAGGTCTGACAACCGGCCAGGACCAATGTTGTAAGCCTTCGTTTGCTTGAAGAGTGATTCAATACAGTAATTATACCACGGTCCATAACAAGCGAGTTACAAAAAGTTACAAAACATCGGTCGACTGCGAACCGAAATAGCGCCGTGAGTCAAAATGAGTCATTATTCCGACTGTGTCAGCGAGTCAATAGCAATACGACTACTATATCGTAGCTTCCCCCCTCTCGATATTCCCTCCTAATGCAACTAAAAGGCGCCTAAAGTCACCCTTTTCGCCCGCTCAAAAAATAGGCCACCTTAATCCAACTTCTCTCTATCGTTGTCCCGTGCTTAGTCGGGGTCAACAAATAAATCTATAATATAAAAATGAATTGCTGAATGTGTTGGTAAGCGCAAATCTCGGAAACAGCTGTATCGATTTCGCTAATTCTTTTTTAGTTGTGTTTGTTATTATCAGATGAAGGTTCTTATGAAAAAAAAAAGGTTCTCTGATAAAAAGGGGTTTGAAAATCCGAGAACGAGGCGTTACGAAGTGCGCCGGGTCAGCTAGTAAATAATAAATTCTCCAGACTGACACACCAATTCCCTAGTTCCAAACTAAGCTTATGCTTATAGTATGTCTATCCGTTCGCCTAGTATCGCATATGTGCCGCATTGCCGCTTAAATACGTTTATAAACATCCATGACTCGAGTACAAATGTCCATGTTCATCACACGAAACATTTGCCACTAGCGGGATTCGAACCCGCGACCCTTGGTTTCGTGGCCAGGGTCTCTGACTATTCAACCAACGGGCCAGTCATAAAGAACACAAAGGCTAATAATCCAGGATTTAGCGAGTCTGGTTATCTATTGTTTTACGCGTTTTTTATGTCTTACCCAACCTTAGATAAGGGAACCAGACAAATTGAATCATGGATACACAGCATAGTTATTTTAATGTGCAGGATTCGTCCCATGTTGGTCTGGGACTTGGCCCATGTTGATCTGGAACAAAAAAAAAGAATGTGCCAACTGTGGTTCTTGCCTAGCATGTCGTAAAAGGCGACTGATGGAATATGGGGTTTTGGGTATGTGACTGAGTAGGCGACGAGCTAGCCACTTGTCACTGCTTTTTCACAGCTTTCCATCCAACCCAGCCCACTGTCCCATGTTAGTCTGGGACTTAAAAAGAATATGCCAACTGTGGTTCTTGCCTAGCATGTCGTAAAAGGCGACTAATGGTCTATCGGGTTTTGGGTGTGTGATTGTGTTGGCGACAAGCTAGCCACTTGTCACTACTTTTTCACAATTTTCCATCTAACCCAGCCCAGTTTTGTTTTTGGCTGAATTTGGATAAAGGGGCCAGCTGCCCCATCGACTCTGCCTACTCCTTCGGGGATTATGGTCGTGATGTTATGTATGTATTTAAAGTTGTCATCAAAATATATTTTATTTCTTGCGTACTTGCAAGTTTGTGAAAATAAGTACCTGCCTTCTTACCTCAATGCCCAAAAGCGTTTCCATAAAATATCTGTCAGACCATATAAGTAAACATTGCAATATAAATGTCCTATATTCCTTAACTTCCCAGTTAAAGAAATGTCAACAGAATTGTGTGTAGGCGTTGACGTCTCATTGTGTCAACACTTGACAGATCACGTCACGCGGTGGGAGGACCAGGAACAACCTTCACGAAATGGGTAAGTAGCCATTTGACCTCACTCACGCACTCCCACTTAACCTAATAGTGAAATAATAACTCTTTTGTCTGTCTGTAGCATCATAGCGGGTCGGTTTTGTATGTTCAGCTGCGATGAAATTTGGATGGGGATTTTACCAATAGTCACCTCTAAGAAAATATGTGCTTATATCTATATGCTGAGCTCGTGTAATAAATATTTTTTTTAGTTATTATTTTGTAGGATAAGTGACTTACCTATATTATGGAGAATTATTTTTATACGAAGAAGAGCTGATTTCTCAAATACTGAAGTATATAAAGTACTTATAGAGTCATCAATTTGTAAATATCATTTAATATTTAGGGAACTGGCGATGACATTATAAATCAATCCTTAATGTAAATTATTGGACTTGGATCTTATGTTTGAAAGACTTTTGATAGATCAGACCTTGAAGTGACAACTGTTATGTTTAAACAAGCATATAACCTACTTACGTGATGGCGGTCACCAATCACCACTGTATACTATTAACCAAAATTGTTAAAAAAATTGCGAATACATTTTGTGTTGTTTTACAAACTATAGATACGATTCAATTTAATAAGATCCCACGTTGGTCTAGGACTTCAAATATTGTGTTCCTTGTCTAGCATGTCGTGAAAGGCGACTAATGATTTATCAGGTTTTGGGTATGTGTTTGTGTAGGCGATGAGCTAGCCACTTGCCACTGCTTTTTTTTACAATTTTCCATCTAACCTAAGTTGGCCACCTTTGTTTTAGTTGAATGTGGTAAAAGGGAAGTCAAAGTCAAAGTCAAAATATTCTTTACTTATATAGGTTTCAAAGAAACACTTATAAATCGTCAAAAACAGTTAGAGATATGATTCTACCACCGGTTCGAAATGTTGCATCTAACGAGAAGAATCCGGCAAGAAACTCGGTAGTTACTCTTTTCAACAACAGTATTACTAAACAAAGTTGTAAGAATCATAAAAACTTTGAACCATGTTTCAAAGTGGGCCTGGTGTGAAATAAGAAAATAAAATAAAAATAAGAAAAAAAAATTACAGGCTTAAGATAATTTAAAGAATTTGGGGGTGCTTTTTATTTTCAATTTGTTCTTTTCAATGGAAAACCATAAATTCCCAATATTATAATTGGCATAAAAGAGCGGTGGTAGCTCAATGGTAAGGACACGCGCCTCTTAACCGAAGAGTGCGGGTTCAAACCCGGGCACGTACTTCTGGATTTTTCAAGTCTATGTACGTATTTATACCACTAGCTCGACGGTGAAGGAAAAACCTGAAAATTCAAACAACTTTGGATTTGTAACCATGATCCAAATTATTTGTCTGGTTCCCCTATCTTAGGGTTACGAAGGTCAGATCGGCAGTCGCTTCAATGTAATTACCAGACTCGCTAAATCCTGGATCATAGTCTAAGCGGACCCCGTCTAAACACGGGACATACGCTAGGAAGATGATGATTATAATTGGCATAAAAAGTCTTACAGTTCATATCCACAACTTCCTATTAGTAACTTTGGGTATATTTAATTTAAAATAATAAAACACCAGTCAAAAGTAACGTAAGGTTCTAAAGAGAGCCGTGTAATCCTTAACCTTGCTTCATAATGATGATGGATACTGATTGATAAGGAGGAACTGTCAAAACTAATTGATGACGCGTCAAAAAGGGTGAAAGGTAAGTTTAAGTACCGCAAGCTTTCCTTGTAAGTTTTAATCAAAGACTTTTAATCAAAGTAATGTAATTTTTTAATCAAAAAAAAGAGGACGACGATCTTATAACCGCTTCATTTTTGAAGTCGATTAAAACGACATTTTACTTAAGTTACTGCGAAGTTGATGTATAGAGTATGATATGATTGCTTTGGGACTTAAAAATAATGTATCAACAGTTGTGGATGTGTAGGCAAGAAGCTTAACCCCTGCACAAAATTTTCCATTTTCCCGAACTCAATTTGATTTTTGGCTGAGAGGGGTTAAACGACATTGCTACTTCTTGGACTCTTAGACAGGGTCCAAGAAGTAGCAATGTCCTCTTAGGGGATTGTGGGCGTGATAATAAGTAGGTATGTAGTGGCCTCTTTTCTAAGCATAAAACTTATAACTTAGGTAAAATTTACAACTACATTGGACTTCACAGCAATTATCTAATTGATCTAGATGTCAAGTAAGGGGTAGGCAGACTCCAACGAGTAGGAAGCTTATTAAACAACATTATGCTAAATTAGATGGAAAATTGTAAAAAAGTATTAATAATTGTACATTAATCACAATCCCAATATACCGTTAGTCGCCTTTTACGACATATTATGTAAGGAACACAAGTTCATACATTCTTTTTAAGTCTCATACATGGAACTCATATATATTTTTTATATTTTGTCGTCAAGAAAAAACATTTTTATATTTGATCACAGAGTAGGTCCCGCTCTTTAAGGAAAAGACTGAGCTGAGAGGTATTCCGACCCCCTCCAAGCTTCAAAAGGCCATACAGGCGCCCACCAGATCACGTCCATTTTTGGACGTATCGATCGCTGAGAAAGTCACTGAGTCAGAAGTTGCGACACCGAGTTGGCGAGTGGGCTGACGCGTGTTTTGTTTACATTGCTGCGTGGAAGACTGTTTCGTTTCGATCTTAAATAAAAACAATTACGAATGAATATCCGACTACATCATATACATTGATTAGATTCCACGTTAAGTACTTTGAGCAGTTGGATTACGGATATCAATTTCAACAGTTTAACACATAAATATTAGACAAATATAAGTTCAAATTTATCATAGGAAGGTTTTTTCTAAGTGGCGATAGAACACAACTCTTAGCGCTTAAGCGAGGCCACTCACTACCGAATTTGGCGCATTCGGTAATTCTAAATGTCTTAAAGACATTTAGAATCCTATAAAAACACAATTCTAGCGTTATGAAATGAAATGAAATTATTTATTTCTGCAAGTAGATTTGTAACAAATTCTTTTTTATGTAAGTCGTATTCCAAATCGGGATCCGCTTGGGTTCATCACAGTGGATGAAGCCACTCGGTCTTCCCTTCTTACGTCACCGTGACCTATACAAAGACATACATATATTTCATCTATCTATCTACCTTATTTAAATAACTAGCTGTGCCAGCGGTGTCACCCGCGTTTATGGTTAATATTATAAAGACTATTTCCGTCATACATGATTTCTATGTAACTTTGACCATTAAGGCTGCACACGCGACGGAAGCTTAAAAAATGGAGTAACATCTCCCGTTTTCCCAACATTTCCCATCACTACTCGGCTCCTATTGATTGTAGCGTGATGAAAAGTATACTATAACCTGTCCAGGAGTATGAAGAATAATTGTACCAAGTTTCGTTAAAATCCGTCGAGTAGTTTTTGTTTCTATAAGGAACATACAGACAGACAGACAAAAATTTTACTGATTGCATTTTTGGATATTTTGAAAATATATTTCATGTACAGAATTGACCTTTCTACAGATTTATTATAAGTATAGATATTAGTTTTCAAATATGTATGTACTATAACAACACCTTTAGCTAACAATAATGTCATTATCGGAGGGTGAAGGCCTGGTGTTCTGAGACACAGGCAGATTAACTGACTCCAGTCTCCCACAATACTGTGTATTTAATTGTTTTTCTAAGTACCTATTATTTATGAGAAACTCTGTATTTGTGGTGAGATAAAAACGTTATTTATTATTATTATTACATTATTATGTCCGTAATCCCTAAAGGGGTAAGGATAATCCAAATGGGCTTGACATTGAAAAAGACATGTGCTCTGAGAGGAGTTCACATATGCTCTATTATTGTCACAAAAAAGCACTGTTATTGAGCAAGGACTCAGAAATCGCCACGGGCCTCAGATAGTATAGTAACCACGGACTAGTAAAAATAGAAGGACTCCGCCCAACTGACTAGACGTTGAAGCTCCGGAGGTGTTCCAACTTTCTCAAGTTGGAACACCTTACAAATTGACATAAGCGCTTAAAATTACAGATTTCCGTTATCTGGTATTCATAAGAATCTCACTTACACATTAATAAACATGTCCACGCTGTACATAGTACCTATGACAGCGCGGAGTCCTTCATTTTTTACTAGTCCGTGATAGTATCAAAAATATTTAATTCCAAGTCTCTACTGAACTCAAAACACATAACTTCCTTCTCCGCAGTCGAGCAATCAAGTTCAATGTACGTCGTGCGCCGTGAAAGGCCCGCAGACTGCGCCGGCGCCGGAGAAATTGTAGGCCGCGCAGATGGTCCGCGCAGTTACTTAAGCGCATGCGCACGCAGGCTCATATGAGCCCGAATGTAGCCCAAGTTACTATGTAAATAAATAACAAGGTACTCCGCATGGATCCCCTGTTGGTCTGAAATTAAAACTGTGCCAACTGTGTTCCTTGCTTAGCATAGCAGAAGGCGACTAATGGTGTATTGGGTTTATGATATGACTAGCAGCGCCCCGCAGTTTTACCCGCGTAGTTCCCGTTGCCGTGGGAATATGGGGATGAAATATAGCCTATGTTACTCACTGATAAAGTAGCTTTCCATTGGTGAAAGAATTTTTCAAATCGGTGAAGTAGTTTCGGATCCTATAGGATACAAACAAACAAATAATCAAATCCTCTTAACAATATTAGTGTAAATAATGTACATAGAAGACGAGTTGGCCACTTGTTACTACTTTTTAACAGTTTTCTATCAACCCCAACTCGACTTTATTTTAAACTGAATGTGGTTTGGGGGGGGGAGGTTTCTGGTCCTTCGACTACGCCTGCGAGAATTACAGACGTGACGCTATGTAATGATGTACCAAATGCCCCTTGACGAGCCGCTTGGTCGACTGTTTAGAGACCCTGGTCACGAACCAACGGCCACAGGTTCCAATCCCGCAAGGGGAAATTGTTTGTGAGATCAACATGTATATTTGCATTTGTGCAAATATTACGTCTGTACCTAGCATCTTTAGTACTACTACTATCTTTAGTTATTTTGTAACTAATGAAATGTTTTATTTGTCGGAGCATGCCATCCCACCCGCTATCACCGAAGGGGTAGGCAGTTAAGGACATTTTTGCTCCCCTTTAACCACCTCATTCCCACCATCCCCTGTAACCACAATTACACAAAATTAAATTTAGTTGGGTTAGATGGGGTAATGTGAAACGGTGGATAGCTCGTCTGAGGAATAACGAAACTAACCTGTCGCCTGCATGATCAAAATACACATGACACTTTTAAAAAACAAATATAACACCACGCCCATAATCCCCTAAGGGGTGGGCAGAGTTATCACACTTTTATATAATAAAAAACCCAAGATACATTCAAAGGTATCCTTCATCAAATAAATACCTTAATCTGTCACCGCTAGGATAAATAGATATATTAATAAAAAAAAAAATAAACATTTATTAATCGCACCTTGCAGGCAGTTTAGCAGAATTCAGTCGTCGCTGCCAACCTGCTATGGTAAAGAAATAAAGTCTCATAATATTGGGTGAGCGTGTTCGTTGCTGTATTGTGAAATGCCACGTGTCTCGTGACGTCACGGGCTGCGACTAGACGGGGCGCGCCCGGAAAATGCGGCGCGCTGCGCCACCGCGCCATGTTGCATAATGTTCGCTTACTGCGCCAGGGACAAAATTGAAAATTCCAAAATTCTATATCTCTATTTATATAGGCTTTTAAAAACGTTTACATAAGTACTTATAACAACTACTACTAATATTTTACTAATATGTACGTAAATTTAAAGAGTTTGTTTGGTCCGAATAGAAAAATAATTTTTGTGTTGTATAGCAAATTTATCGAGAAAAGCTATAGGATAAATAACATTAACTATAAACACGGGTGAAACCGCGGGCACAGCTAGTCCTACCAATATTATAAATGCGAAAGTTTGTATGTATGGATGGATGTTTGTTACTCTTTCACAAAAAAACTACTGAATGGATTTTAAAACTGTAGAATAATATAGCTTATACACCCGAATAACATACAGGCTATGTTTCATCGATGTAAGACGCGTGCGAAGGCGCGGGCAGAAGCTATAGTCCCTTATAAATGCTGATTAGGGATTGCAACCCAGCGGCATGTTTTTCTGGATCACACAGCTAACATTATACTGGGCCCAACTGGATTGCTGAATCCAGCATTGTAATCCCTAGTTCGCTCCTAACTTACAAGCGCCAAGGACAAAATTCAAAACTTCGCCCCTTCGAGCTTCATCTAGAGCGACCGCTCTACTCGCTCTTCAAGAGCCGACCCTGGAATCATCGATCTCAATTCGAAGTAACCTAAGTATCTTAAAACTTGTATTAAGGGAATCAGAAATAAAATGAAATAATCCTACTAATATTACAAATGCGAAAGTTTGTATTTATGGATGGATATTTGTTAATCTTTCACAAAAAAACTACTGAATGGATTTCAATGAAACTTTACAATAATATAGCTCATACAGCCGAATAACATATAAGTAGGCTATGTTGCATCGATGTACCACGCAAGCGAAGCCGCGGGCAGAAGCTATTGTTTAAATAAATAGGCGTAAAAAAAGCACTCATAAATTGTCAAAACAAAATATACATAACCCGGTTCAAAAAGTAGATTCTACATAGAAGAAACCGGCAGAAAACTAAATAGTTACTCTTTCAAATACATACATACATACAGACATAATATCACGCCCATATCCTGGATGGAGTAGGCAAAGTCAAAGCCGCAGTCATCCAAAAAACTGTCCTGAGTTAGATGGAAAATTGAAATAGGCAAGAACCACAGTTGGCACATTCTTATTTAGTCTCTCTTAGTATAAACTAAACGAATGTACATAAGTATGGATTTAATAATTAAAATAATGATTCTGCAAATACTGGCTTTTATTAATTATACATTTAATTCAGGGGGGAGGGGGGTCCATTGTTTGTTATAGGACGATTAGGAACTTGGAGATAATATGAGGCCCCCCAGAATCGGAGGCCCGGGGCGGACCGCTCCTTCCGCGCCTCGTCCGCCACTGGTACAACTAATACTTACATAAGAATTCATACGTAAAATTAGATTTTACCTATCTGCTTGCCTTAAATAAATTGACTAAGTAATAGGAAAATTCGGAAAAACACATGATGATGAAAACAAACAAATATATATTTTCCTGTACGCCGTTAATGTCATAGTCGGTAGCAAACATCTTACTGATTTAAATACCAAATTATTTTTCAATTATTATTTAATTGTAGACACGAGTATACCAGTTCTATAAACGCATAATATATCAATAAGCTATAATATTGATACTAGACAACTGGTGAGAGATATTCACGATCAATACCGTTGTAATATCCGCTTTTGTACTAATCTAATCTAATATATAATAATTATCTAATCCTACTTAGCGGATAAGCTAATAAAGTACAGTTCAATGTCATTAGCGCAACCGAAACCGGGAAGGAAGTGTTAATATCAATTAGAAGTAGGGATTGCATTGAAAGAAACATTTGCAGTGCCGCGAAGTACTTCTTTTTTTACTAGTCCGTATATAAACTATACTTACTAATATTATAAAGCTGAAGAGTTTAATTGTTTGTTTGCTTGAACGCGCTAATCTTGGATACTTTTGGTCCGATTTAAAAAATATTGCAGTGTTAGATAACCCATCGATACCTATCGAGAAAGGCTATACTTTATAACTACATTAAAATTTGACCTATATAGTGATTGTTGTAGGTAATCCTGCAAAAGCGTATTATGATAGGCAAAACGCATTTTATCAACTTAACGTGCCTTCTAAAGCAAAAAATATCCTAATATTTTAATTTAGGTCACCCATTCGGCTTTTGACCCGTCTAAGGTTGCTGGACTATGAAATCGAATGACATAGTGCTCTGCTAGACAAATGGTCCCAGTGCTCTCAATACTAACAGTATGACTTAAACAGTAGTGACATAAAGTCAATGAAAGAGCTCATTGTCCTGACAATGAACGAAGAGGTTGCAATACCATAAATAGATACCTTGTTTATCTTAGGCGTATTCAAAGAGCATTCATAGGAATGTGTGCTCAAAGATTAAGCTAAAACTAGTCAAGCCAGCAAGCCTACATAAAATTCTTATTGTACTTAGTCGCAAAACAAATGTACGATTATTTAATCAAAAATCCAGCGAACAACCTCTAAGCTTAATAACTGACGTAAATAAACATAAGAATATACCCCTAACCTTGATTAATGTCAAAACAATGGAACTAAATCGATGTTAATTAAAATAAGTTACGATATTGACGTTCTGTTTTTATTTTTTGCCGGCCGGCTCCGTGCAATAATCGGCACAAAGTGCCAACATAACAAAATTGAAACATCTGTGTGTATTTTTTGCTTCCTAAACATTATTTATAACTTACATGACAAATAATACATCGAAACCATGTTGAAAAAGCGTAAGGAAAATTAAATTATTGCAAAATTATGTTAAAACGGCGTTTATAAGGAATTACATAAAAAAGAGATCGATACGACTCGTTTTGCAGTGTTGGCAGTATTGGTTGAAATATGGCGACGCCGACCAATAGGAAAGCACCACACCGTTTTGGGCTGTGACTGTATCGATAGTCGTATCGAGTGATAACATACATGTATTTGAGTTAAATGGTTGGTAATTATATCAAGCGATTGTTGATATAAGTTTTCCAATCTTTAAAAATCATTACTTTGGTAAGAAATCAGTAAATAGTATTCTTTTTTAAGTATACAATGGAGCGGTGTAAGCTTAATGGTTAAGAATATGCATCTCAATGCTATCAGTTCGAATATAAGCATTTACCTCCTAAGGAAACTAGCATATTCAAAAATTAATTTTACAAATAGCGACCAATTTCGCTGTAATGGTTAGACCGAGTTCTGTATGAGTTATCTAGGTTTAGGTGATAATTTATAATTACCAAAGACACCAATTTATAGCAAGACATACCGCTAGAAAGATTAAGATTGTTTTTGGGAAAAAATCTTTCTATCGTTATGTACGTTTCTATATATTATAAATTACCTACTAGTCTAGTTATGTCTGATTAATTTGTTTGTCGAGAAACAATATTTCATTATTATTTTTATAAATAAGATAGCAACACGGGGAAAATATTAAGATGTTGCACATCTTAATTTTCCCCGTTTTCACCCTACAAAAAAACATTATGATGAACATAATTTAAACTCGATATAACACTCTATTATAAAATTCCTCATAAATGCTAATTTTAACACTACAAAAAAGTTTTTGTGTACCCAATATATCGCCACGTCTTGCGGCAAAATTCTATAATTACACCTAAAAAATAAATAATTGTTTTTTATTCCTTAGAGTGCATGTGGAGTGAAGCGAATAGACAAGATAAGAAATAAATATATAAGAGAAAGTATGAAAGTGGCACCAGTGATAGATAAGATGAGAGAAAAGACCCCAGATGAACTGGGAGAAGGGCATGAGGATGATGACATAAGCTCATCATATATTTTTTACCAATTTGCTCTTATTAGCGTAGTCATTACTAAGTAACAGTAACATCAAAGTAATCCTTTGATTAACACCTCGAAAAAATCACGTCAAGTAAGGAATTAGACACTAGCTAAAATTAGACACAAGCAAAAATATTTTATCGTAAATTATATATAACTATATCAACGAATAAATAGTAAGATTAATTGTTACAATGTACTCTCTTGATAAAGTGACTGTGATAATTTTTTTTTTTTTTTATACCAATTACGGTGGCAGGCAAGCATACGGCCCGCCTGATGGTCAGCGGTGTGGTGCTTTCCTATTGGTCGGCGTCGCCATATTTCAACCAATACTGCCAACACTGATTTCAGGAATATGACATTGGACGTATGTAGATCCACGTCCCGATTTCGATAATTAAATATTTGAAAATAATAAATCATTCAAATAAAATATTTCACTACAACGCCGAAATTTTGACACTCAAAAATCACTATTAAATGACGCAATGCGACAAATTCTATCGATAGCCCAAACGAGGCGCGTCCCCATCACTATAAAACACGCAGCTTTGGTTCCTTGCACAGAACGGAACGCGTTTATTCTTCAACCAACCACGGTACGTGGTGCGTGCGGAGCAAAGAATTTTTTAGTGATTAAGTAATTTATTAAGTTCACACTACAAAATGAGGGAAATCGTGCACATCCAGGCCGGACAGTGCGGAAACCAGATCGGCGCTAAGGTATGTTGATGCTCTTTTGTTAATTTTACCGAGAAACTCGCGATCGTAGTCCGCGAATGGGGCGGCCGGCATTTTGTGACGCGCCAATGGTCTCATAAAATTGCTTACGAATACCACTTTTGACCACTCATTCTCTCTACAAAACAGATTTCTAGCATTCCTAAAGTCGTCTAAACCGATTTAAGTGAGGATTCACATGTTTTAGAGTATCTAGTTCTGGGCGTGGTCGCGTACTTGGAAGTGGGATTTGCAGGTTTCATTGTACTTTTTACCGTTCGGCGGCGTCGTATTCCAAGTTTTCTCGTATTAAATCTCGTTAAAAGTTATTATAAATTGTGTTTCCGGCACCGGCCCCGCCTGTATCGATCGGTGGCAAGTAGGTTGCCGGGTGGACAAGACTGCTAACTTCCACGTGTTATATCGCCGTTACTCGCTCACTGCTGCTCATTTCAACCATTTTATGATTCTGTGACGCATCTCTCTGATTTGACGTGCGTAACTTGCAATGTAATAGCCGGCAGAGTAGTTGCGAAGTGAAGTCGGGACAATGGAACGCCGAACAAAGGACAGTACTTCCTATTTTAGTCGGTTTATTAACTACCTATTGTTATTACTAAATCTTTGATTTGCATTTTGTTCTTGACGGTTTTGAAAATGAGACGTTTGAGAACAATGTATTAACATCTGCTTTCGCGCCACAAAAACCGTTATAAAATAGGGGACGCGGTTTCAACCGCGCGTCCTGTGATAAGGGCCGACCAATCAACGCGCGTTATTCGTAACGTTCGAAATTTGATTCATAGGGAAATAACGACAGATGTTATGTTATCCGTTAGTTCGGTTTCTGTTAATTATGTTTTTTAGCTCAATTAATTAAATGTAAAACGTTAGAGTACATACATACTTAACATAAAAATGTAGTTTTATTGAAATGCATGGGAATATTGTTTAAAAAATGCGTACTGGATATAGGTATTTTATTGAAAGTCATGAATGCAAAAAACCTGGCCGTGTTTTTATGTCCAGCTTATAAGATAAATGATGTCTATGTATGGTATTGTATGTAACAGACAGATGTCTAGCTTGTCCCGTCTGCGCCGATGCGGTGGTGGGACGACTTTTCAAATGCAAACGATTGTCTTGTCAAGTCTTGAAAGCATGAAATCCTGCCATTAAATTTTCGCTTTTATTCTTCTTACAATAGTTCTATGAGGTCTGTAGGTAGCGCGTAGGTAGAAACTTCACAAAAAGTATTTTTCTAAAAAATACTAATTATGTATTACGGTTTTTTTTTTGTATTTTTTTTTCTAACAGCTTCCACAATGTATTGTATTCATTGATGGTGAACACCTCAAATTGATAAACTTATTTTCCTATTAGTTTAAAATATTGACGGCTTTTTTAAATAATTATGTTTTATACTTACGTAATTAGTTTTGCATCTTATCTTAAAATCTAACATGAAAATAACATGGTCAAGCATGAAAACTAAGATGCAAATCATCTTAGTTTTCATGCTTGACCGCCTCAGAATGTTAGTTCACGATTAATCGCAGAAAATGCTAAGAAAGTTGCCACCTCCAATTAATAATTTTGTTGCGAGCTATTTATCAAGTTAACGCTACAGAATAAAAAGCGTGTTATGCAAAAAACCTATGTTGTATGCACGCATACTATCGCAAAAACCTAATTGCTGTGTAGGAAGCTCGGTCAGAGCTCTAATGAAAAGCCGTACAAAAATAGTTCGTCGACTACACTACCGGATCGGAAATTAGCGAGTTAGGTCTCGTAGAAGCCTTTGATGAGCAACAGCCAAATAGTTAGGATCATCATCTTCATCTTCCTAGCGTTATGTCCCGTGCTTAGACGGGGTCCGCTTAGACCATGATCCAGGATTTAGCCAGCCAAATAGTTAGGATACGCTCCTCAAATCCGAGGCGTGTTGGTTCAGGTGTACGTTTGAACTTTACAAATTTTGAAAAAATATAACTATCTAGGAACTCGGCGATGAGCGAAAACATCGTGCGATTATATCTAGTTCCCCTTACGGGGTACCTACGAGGTTTTTATGGCAGTCGAATTAATGGAACAGTCTCGCTAAAAATGTTAAAAATGTTACGGAATTGTACAAAAGTGCACGGAATAAGGACCGTTTTTAGGTAAATTTTTTGAAAATAACCAATAGTCAAAAGCCTAGTGTTTTATTTCATTATTTCTTTACACGAAACAATTAAAAAATTAAAAAGTTATGTACAAAGCCTAGGTTGTCTACATAAGTTGCTATACATATAACTCGATAGTCAAAGAATCGATTCCGTAATTGCCGAAGGAAGCAACTGGGTTCAATGCCCGGCCGTCTTCCGCGTGCTGAAATAGATGGCCATTCCCTGTTTATGACTAGCGGGAGATCTGCCCGCGCGAATGCTGCTCGTAAATATTCTTTGATAACCCATGCGCTTGCAGCTGACTAACAGGATTCTGAACACCAAAAAGAAAAAAGAGAATCGGATTTTCTGAAACCGGTTACATAACTTTGTCGAACTTCTGACTTAAATGTATGCGGTTTTTTATATGTAAGGCTATAATACAGTCTTAAAACGCAAGGTCCCGTTATTGCTGAATAACTTGCCATTGCTTATGTAAGTACGATCAATATGACGTATTATTTAAAGCTCGATTGTTCAAATTATTTGCATTTATGTAAGTGGTATTCGTACTTGAAATGAGGAACTTAGCTGCTTCACTCCTTTTATCTTAAACATCCTGGTTTCTCCGAAGAATAGACCCAGAACTAAACGGCTGTAACTGTCAAAAGCGCTATTATGTGCCAGTCACAACTTTGTCAATGCAGTATGCACCTAACTGGGTCGCAGCGACTTCCGCTATCTAAAATAGACGTTCTACATAACATTGCCTTTGCAGCCTTTGAGTGGTGATGGGCCATAAACCGTGAGTCGTTCCGTGTATATGAAATTAATGAACTAGCTATATTTCGGTTCGTAGTTTCGCGGTGTTTATAGGGAGAGTTGATGTCGTTTTACTATAAAATTAAATAAATAAATTCTCCAGACTGACACATCAACTCTCTAGTTTATAAACATCCATGACTTGAGTGCAAATAAATATCCATGTTCATTACACGAAACATTTGCCCCTAGCGGGATTCGAACCTGCGATCCTCAGTTTTGTGGCCTGGGTCTCTAACCAGTCGACCAACGGGCCTGAAAACGATCATACCTATACGAGTTACACTTTCCTGTTTACTCCATGACAAAGCCACTCCTAGTTACCATTAATAATATTCTCTCAAATAGTTTGTTACTATAGCAGCTAGTCTGCTTATATAAAATATAGCTAGTTTGAGGCTTACAGATTGCATTCCACCAATTCAGTCCATATTTTATATCTACACAAAACAAGACTGGTAGGTAATTACCTACCAATTGAGGCTGTCGATCGTGGAATTATCTCGCGAATAGTTAGGGGCCGTTAGATCAATCGGTTTAATTGCATAAAAACAGCCAATCTACAAGACGGTAATTAGTCGTCCATTTTAGACTACTAGTGTATACTTCGGACTATTAGTCCGTCATTATGTACTTAGGTACATGTGAGAAGATTGTATAGTGGTAATTATATGGAATTAGGCATACGGACGGTAGTTTCGTGTTAAAAATAAAAAGAACATTTTTAGTAAATTATTATCTTATACTTATGATCATCTACAAAAATGTGTTCCGTAGTTTACAAAAAATCTTTCAAAGCTTTTTTTTAAATATTCAATAACAAGTTAGTGGAAATGTAGAATCAGCTTTTTGTGTAAATAAATGACATCATTGTTTTGTTATTCAATGCAAGGACGTGATTTTAGACAGGTACATAAATATCTCAGATACTTGACAATGAGTCAAGTTATTTGAAATTCCTAGAAATGTTTCATAAACCGGTATTCTCGAAAACTCGAGTCATAAGTATCGTGATAGATAACACTGTAGGACATGGGATAGTAAACAAATACATGATGCTATAAATCTATATTAAGTTTATCTTCTCTGACGCAATGTCGGTAACTAGATAAGATATAATGGTGGCAATGAAAAAGTGCATTGTAAAGTCTTGATAACTGCGACCGAGGCTATTTACCTACTTTTTTTGAAATTAAAATGTCTATCTTTTGAGGATTAAAAGCAGAGAAAGATGTGAATAATTACAATTAGTCTTTTGGACAATTTTACTATACGAATATGGCTTCCCACTTTTTTAAACTTTCACAATTTTAACATTAACATATGCTTGCACTTTGAGTAAATGGCATGTATCATCGCGATCGTAAAAACAGCCCAACACAGGACAGACGATCGTGTGACACCAAAATGGCGTCGTTAGCGCCGCTGCATCCAATTTATCCCGGATGGTCTCAATTCGGACTAATCCGTGGATTCCGCGGAAGCATTTTTCCAGCGACTTGGCAGCGGGCCCGGGTTAACAGCCAATTTGGATGCTGATATCACCGGGGAAAGAGTTGAATACCTAAACTAGGCGAATAACACCCATTTGGCAGATTGCTTTTGTCTACGAAAACATTTTTATGGAAATGATTACTCACGTTTACGATCTTATATTATCACATTCTGAGCTCATTTGAAGTAATAAAATTAACTTTAGGTGCATTTCAGTCGGTAAACAGTCAGGAAACATTTTTGTACTGTTACTAACCTTTTCACTTTATATTTCAATCTCATACTCCGAGCCAAACGTTTACGCGTTTCCCACAGTTTCCAATTGTTTGCAACATTGCTATTTAACAAGAAACTCTACAATCGGAGTATATCCACAATTAAAATACTGTTAAATCATTGTGCTAATTAGCCATTAAACGATGTCCTTAGAAGCAGATAAATTATATTCTCTTTAAAAAAAACAGGTAACTTAAGAATATTTAGAATCCTAAATATATAAATTTTGGCATTTTACGTAATTTAATTCAATCTAGCTGTCTCGTTGAGTGAAAACGTTTGAGAGCGTAGGCGCTCTTATTTATGAATAGGCTAAATTAATGATCTAGTTAGACAAATGTCTTCCGCTGTGTGACTCTAATACCTACCGCTGATTATACTTATTTATGAGTTTAATAAAGGACTTTCTGATATTTAAAATCTTGGATACATCATACTCTTATCTTATTAGTATAAACAGTGACAGACCGATTTATTATATTTGTTAATATTTAAATAATTTCAATTATATTAATTGTTGATGATGTCTTTTTATTGCCAATAAAAGAAGTAATCAATTGTTTGACATTCATTAAATATTGCTGTAATAATCAATCAATGTTCAGCATTCAGATCTTAGCCAATTAGGAATTTAATCCAATCGTCAATCAATTTTTTAGATACGTCTAGCATCTTTAAAAATTATTAAAGTCGAATGCACTTTCTAATTCAGTTACACAGACAACCAATACATGTAGACATGGATAACTCGTAAAAAATATTTTAATTCCACTTAACTTTTAATTAATTTAAAATTTTAACCTATTTCTGCTTTAGCTACAATAACTTAAAATTACGTCATAGGAAACAATAAGGAACTCGCCGAATGCTATTAAGCAGGACGTCGATAAATGCAGAACCTGCGCATTGCGTTGTTCGTCAAAATTCGAAGTGATTTAACTTAATCGGCGGCTTGTGTTATATACGTGTAACAAGCATTAGTACATAATATATATATTTATGTATTCATGCTTCTTACACATGTAGTCCGTGCAGTACGGTTATTTTTTTGGCCGGGTGCCATAACTCCAAAGGTGGTTAATCCTTTGTTTACCCAACTGCGTCGGATTGAGGGCGTCGTGTGTGTCGCGACGGGCCCACCAACACGGCGCTAGATTACCACATTTCGATGAAGACGAGCTGTCTTGTGGCGTCTTGTCCACCAAGCTAATGTGACAAATTTATTTAAAATTATATCGTGCCTCTGCTGCCATTTTGTTCGTTAAGACTTTGGAAACTACGTTAAACTTTAGAACCGAGCCAAAAATTGAATAAAAAGTTATCTATCTTAGTGAAAATTGCAGCTAATCTCGTTCAGTAGTTGAAACTGGATATGGTTTTAAACTTGAAACATACAAAACTTTCCATCTGAATCATATTAGTAGGTATGATTTATTTATACCGATATGACTAGAAAAAATAGATTACTTAAAACTCCAATTCTACTTCACTCTGACATCATTTCCAGTTTTAATTTCGTCATGGTTTAAACATAAAGAATCGGTAGAGTGGATTTCGTATGCTGCTTTAATTACATTTTTAATAATCTTAATACATTAAGTACTTCATGCCGCCTACCTACAGCCATATGTAGTAATTTCATTCTAAATAAACCATTGGTAGTCATTCTCATAAAGCAATTTACCTTGCGCTAGGTCAATAACCCGATGTAGATTGGACAATTATTTCTGTAATCTAGATTTATAGTCTATAATAATCTGATCGAGACATTCTTTCCAATGCTCGGATAAAAAATGCTTTCTAAATTTTCTATTAGCCGAGCATGATGAAGCGTTCTTTATCTCGTGATTTAAATTCATCGATTACATCAACTTCTGCATAGAAAGCGCGATTAAATCTTTTGTTGGGCGTTAACGTTAATTGATTATCTTAATAATGTACAAAGGATTATTTAAATGTCGTCCCAAAAACATCGGCCGGACAGCCTCACTGATTTGTACAAACAAGTATCGAAATAAGAAACTCGCCTCGCGATCTACAAATATGGTGCCGTTATGGACACGACTCGAAAGTAGGCGACGGTCGTACTGTTAACTTTTTGCTGCAATTATGTTTATTCATTGCCTTAACCGCGCCGTGAGGTAAGTAGGCGTAGTACCTACACCTGCGGATCGATCGCGAAGTAGACCGACCTCATAAATATATGGTAATGCCGTAGGATTGTTGCGAACCCCGTCGCCGTGACGACTGTGACTCATCCTGGGTACGTGCCGCCCCTCGCTGTCCTCCCCCGCCCTCCTACAGCCGACAGGAAGTCGGTTCACAGCTGCTGTCGATATACGCGAATACATAAAAAATACAGCGTCTAGATCGATACGAGCACATCCTGAATGCAATGTGGTGTCGATGCTTTTTATTATCACACACCACTTATAATAAAATATAACGACATGAAGATGAAAAGGCGTCGCACATCCAGTTGTCTATATGTCAGATTGTCGTGCCATTTTGCTGAAGGACGGTCACTTCTAAACATAGCCTCGACTTAGAAACTTGTTTGCTTCAAAAGGATTACTTAGCTTAACGGGTCGCGCGCGACATACAGCAAACTAGTTTTATTGTGGTTTAGGTATTAATTTTCTCTCTATCGAACTAGATTAGCTAACGACTTAGGATTTTTACATCCAAGATATTAACAAAGTTTTATTTTTGTTACAGTTCTGGGAGATCATCTCCGACGAGCATGGCATCGACCCCACCGGCGCCTACCATGGCGACTCGGACCTGCAGCTGGAGCGCATCAACGTTTACTACAACGAGGCCTCCGGCGGCAAATACGTGCCCAGGGCCATCCTAGTCGACCTCGAGCCCGGCACCATGGACTCTGTCCGCTCAGGACCCTTCGGACAGATCTTCCGCCCCGACAACTTCGTGTTCGGACAGTCCGGCGCCGGCAACAACTGGGCCAAGGGACACTACACCGAGGGCGCCGAGCTCGTCGACTCAGTCTTAGACGTAGTACGAAAAGAAGCCGAGTCATGTGACTGCCTCCAGGGATTCCAACTCACACACTCGCTCGGTGGTGGCACCGGCTCCGGAATGGGCACACTCCTTATCTCCAAAATCAGAGAAGAGTACCCCGACAGAATAATGAACACATATTCAGTTGTACCATCTCCCAAAGTGTCAGATACAGTAGTAGAACCTTACAATGCCACACTCTCAGTCCACCAGCTCGTAGAAAACACAGACGAAACCTATTGTATCGACAACGAGGCTCTCTATGACATCTGCTTCCGCACGCTCAAACTATCCACACCCACGTACGGCGACCTCAACCATCTGGTGTCGCTCACCATGTCCGGCGTAACCACGTGTCTGCGGTTCCCCGGTCAGCTAAATGCGGATCTCCGCAAGCTGGCCGTGAACATGGTCCCCTTCCCGCGTCTGCACTTCTTCATGCCCGGCTTCGCGCCTCTGACGTCCCGCGGCAGCCAGCAGTACCGCGCGCTCACCGTCCCCGAGCTCACCCAACAGATGTTCGACGCCAAGAACATGATGGCGGCGTGCGACCCCCGCCACGGGCGCTACCTCACCGTCGCCGCTATCTTCCGCGGCCGCATGTCCATGAAGGAGGTCGACGAGCAGATGCTCAACATCCAGAACAAGAACTCGTCGTACTTCGTCGAATGGATCCCCAACAACGTGAAGACCGCCGTGTGCGACATCCCGCCCCGCGGGCTCAAGATGGCCGCCACCTTCATCGGCAACTCGACCGCCATCCAGGAGCTGTTCAAGCGCATCTCGGAGCAGTTCACGGCCATGTTCAGGCGCAAGGCTTTCTTGCATTGGTACACCGGCGAGGGCATGGACGAGATGGAGTTCACCGAGGCGGAGAGCAACATGAACGACTTGGTGTCCGAGTACCAGCAGTACCAGGAGGCGACGGCCGACGAGGACGCCGAGTTCGACGAGGAGCAGGAGCAGGAGATCGAGGACAACTAGGCCGCACCCGACTCCGTCACACTCGTACCACCCTCCCCCCCCGTCTTTAGGGACGACTGCATTTCTTTGCTTAGTATTTTTACTGTTACTAAAGTTCTGGACGCGTTTAGTTTACTTAGGGAGTGCACGTTGTTTGTAACATGAAGTTGCGTTTACATTCCCCAGTTTTCCTTGATCGAAGGGCGACTCTGGCGTGTTTACGTGGTAAACAGGCCCCTGACGACGTGGGCCCTTCTCGACCACCTGGTGCTGTGAACACACGATGACACAAAAGGAAATGATCTTTTTTTGATAAGGCTGAAGTTGATTTTTTAATACCTAAGTTTAATTTTTAATTGTAACCAGTGTGATGAGTTTCCATTGGCTTTTTTGGTAAACTAAAAAGCTAATAACGTACAATTTTCGAAGTCGATCAAAGTTTTTAATTATTATATTCCAGCTGGTGAATAATAAAACTACAATGATTTTATTTGGTCTTTTTATTTATCTCTTACAACATGAAAACATTGTCTAGATACATACATACATCCAACCAATATTATTCATAGACACATATAAAGCATTATGATAGTAGATGTACTTATAGGTCCTTTGAAGGGAATTTGACATTTCTATATCATGTCTAAATAGTAACATCAATTAAAGTTTTCAAAAACATGCAACAGTTCAGCTTATGTATCTCGTTTTTATATATTTCATATTACAACAATAACATAGATCTCCACAAAAATATCTTAGTAGTTTTTCAAAAGTTAGGTTTATTTATGTAATAGAAACAATACTCGTATAACATTTTTATACGTTAATTTTAGGTACATATCTTAATCTTAATACATACTTACATAGATAAACCATTTACATGCATAATGAATAAGATCAAGTTTGCAATACATAACCTAATACATAGTTTTATTTAAATATATATTCAGTAGGTATTCACACTTCAACTTGTGTTCTGAAGTTTTGTCTGTGACCGCGACCTCTGAAACTCGGTCGAAACGTTAAGCTGTCTGTAAATACTACTCGTAATACCTACATTGCAACGCGAAATTTTTAAAATCATTTCCGATCTCATAATTAGAATATTAGGTACTTAATAATACAATAGTTCTTATCTAGTTCAAGTTTCAATAATGGAAATACACGAGGGCTTGTTATTGTTAGGTACACTTGTGAAGGGTTATTCCACTAATCCCCATATGACACTACTGATAAGTACACTTATACCTAAATGCTTATATTGATGGAATCTTTATTCATAAATATTTATTATGACCTACTTTCATATAGGTACATGACAGGTATATTTGCAAAAATATTTCTACATTTCATGTACATACTTAAAGAATTGAAAATCCAATACCTACCTACGTAGTTTAATCCAGTTATACTCAATGTGTGTTCCGCGGAACCCTGGGGTTCCGTGAAGCCTTTCTGGGGGTTCCACGAAAATTGGTACTGATCATAAATATCATAACTCCTAGGGAAAAATCCGTTAAAAGTCGATTATTACACGTCAAATTTACGTTAAATACTCCGCTTCCTAAAAGGGTTCCATAGCATAAAAAGTTTGAGAAGCACTGGTTTAATCAATTATAAAGGGTGACTAGAACTGAACCCGCGCCATAACAAATTCGCTTAAAGAGGTTATTTTCTAATTACATATTGGACCTTAGTTTTCTTAACTAATTGTTTTATGTTTTTTTTAAACCTGATATTAAATTTTTTAACCCTAGTTTAGAGAAAATTGCGACGTATTTTAATCACAAATGTTTATGACTAGCAACAAATAATAAAAAAATACTAAAATAATGAAGAAAAATAAGTTACAAATGCTTGGAAGGTAAGATTTTGGAAAAATCTTAATAAAGTATAGATTGTCATATCTTCCAAAGCATACAACTTTAGTTAGGGAATGTAAGGTCCAATATTAGCAAATGACCTCTGTATGCCAATTTGCTATGGCGGGTTCAGTTCCAGTCACCTTGTAGGAAGAGCTGCAATATTCCACCCAACGGAGTATGTACCAACGTATATAACTTGCGGACTAAACGATAGGTCTTGCAGACCACATCGGTTGGGTTAAGGCGACCTCAACAGAAAATTGTTAACCCAGAGTACAGAAGCCGATGTTAGTTTGCCACTGCATCTAGTTCCTAATTAAACAAACACAATGAGCTGCATTAGGGATGCGCCGTGCGTCCGCGCCGGACGCGGCGGGCGTGGCTTCCTCGTAACGGACCCGATTAGCAGTAAACCCGTTGGCTAAGGGCCGGATTAATGCGATGCCAGTTAATTCGTAGACATTCGAAGCACCGCTATAACGCATTTTTTCAAGGAGAATACTATTTTTTAAACTATAACATACACATTACCTTGCCCGTAATCCCATAAAGAGTAGTCCACATTCCTCTCAAAATAAAAACCCAACAACCGATCGACCACTACTTTCTTAGTCGCCCTAAAACATGCTTGGCAAACGCCACACTAGTTAGGTACATTATTTTTAAATCCTAGGCCCTCTATCTATTATTTGATGAAATCGTAATAATTTGTAGTTAACAAACTTATCGCATAATAAAAAACAAACTGTCTTAGTTTGTTTTTTGAGAGGAGTTTTCATGTAGAGAACATAGTTGACACATGACATAGGTAGGTACTTAATTAAATCTATACCTACTTATAATAAATATGTAGAGAGGTCAATTCTGTACATGAAATATATTTTCAAAATAACTATCAGGGGGTGATTAGTGGTGCCAAAAATGCAATCAGTAAAATTTTTGTCTGTCTGTCTGTATGTTCCATAAAGAAACAAAAACTACTCGACGGATTTTAACGAAACTTGGTACAATTATTCTTCATACTCCTGGGCAGGTTATAGTATTTCATCACGCTACAATCAATAGGAGCAGAGTAGTGAAGGGAAACGTTGGGAAAATGGGAGAAGTTACTCCATTTTTTAAGCTTCCGTCGCGTGTGCAGCCTTAATGGTTAAAGTTACATAGAAATCATGTACGACGGAAATAGTCTTTATAATATTAACCATAAACGCGGGTGACACCGCTGGCACAGCTAGTACAAAATAATTTAATAAGATAAGTATGTTAGTTTTTAGTTTTACTAATATATAATTAAGTACGCTATTATTACAGCTATATAATAATATCGTAATGTTGCTTTTATTTGAGTTACATATTGAAAGAACATATCTAGAAAAATATAATAAAAATATCTCTTAATCAAATTATCTGCGTAAAGTTGTGGACTTGCACAAATTGCACATTCTTAACTGTAAAGTATCTACACATTTTTTATTGGCCTTGGACATTCATCACTTGAGCATGTTTCGAAGTAGGTAAGTATACAAAAATAAATCAATTATTATAGCTATAAAAACATATAGGTACTTATTGGGACTGAAGAAAACAGAGTAGGTACGTACCTAACGCTGATTTTTTTTAAAACATCGTAACTTTGAGCAAATGATTCAAATAAATTGGCACATTCTATACATCTTTAGTTACATATTTAAATGTGCTTATTAATTTAAGTGTTATAAATTATTAGTACCTTAGTAATGTATTAAATTCAAAGGAAAGTACGTGATCATGACATGTTTAACCCAAAACCCTTCGCACGAATCGGGTAGTTAGGTACTTATTTACTTACTTTAAGGGATTAATTTACCGGCGCTCCTTTTTCATAGAAAATTTAATTTATTAAGTTACAAAATCAGTCAAGGTTTATAATCATTAAAAAAAGGTCGTAGTACTTACTAAGTTGTCAGTCAATATCATAATGTAGCTCATCAAAAAATCCCATTTCACAAATTGTTATCTATTAAAAATTAATAAATCATCACAAATACATTATAATACTTTAAGGGATTATACACTTAGACAAATACATTATTTTGAAAAATACATCAATATTTCCTTTTAAAATAACTTCTTATAACGTATGTATTAGCTCATCTCTTCGTTTTATTTACCCCTGTCACATTGAACTTTAAGATTTTTATTATTTCTATACGGCAATGGAGTATATCTGCCTCTTTATATGTACCACTAATCACAACACATTTAAAATACGTAATGAAATACTTTCATCACATGTTAATAAATAATTTAAACAGAGATTGTTGAGAAAGGGTCTTCCTTTGTAACAACAGCATCGAGATTCGGTTTGTAAACACTGCAAGCTACCCTTAGCATGGCGTCTAGTTGGTAATCTTCAAGCTTGTTATAGACTCTCTTGGCATACTTCACTTTGTGATAGGACAACTCACAAATTTCCATCGACACGAACAATGTAAGCAGAATTTGGGCGCATCTCTGCACTGTCTGGTATTGGTCGGGCACTATAGCCCAGAATTCAGCATATTCTTTGTTTGCCTTCTTTTCCTTAAACACGGCCAGTAAGTTCATGTCGTTCTTCATTTCGATGATCTCGTCAAAGAACTCGACGTAGTTGCAGTTGAACAGAGTAGCGAATTGTGATATCTGCGTCGACTCTAAATACCAAGGGTTTTCGACGAGAATCAACAGACATTGAATCTTCTTCAGATCCTTGTATCTCGAGTCGAATTCGCACCGCAGTCCAATTAGGTAATTGGAAATTGTCGAGACCATTTGGTCGGTGATGCTGACGCGTTGCACTTGCATAAACTTCGTGGCAGTCGGGAAATTTTGCAGAGATCGGTTCTGTACTTCGGTGTAGTAAATGCTCAGTTTTTCCTCAAACGCGAATATCTTGTTCGCGATCTGCGACACAATTTTGTTCTCACCCTGCAAGCTCTGGTTGAATTTCGTTAGCTTCTCATTTATGTCGCACAGAAATCCCACGAGGAACCACCATCCGACTTTCTTCGCTTCAGGGAAGTTTTTATTGTGCTGCAACATGGACACAATATCTTGGCGTTTATTAAAAAACCGCTCTAATACTTTTCCGCTGCCGAGCCAGTTTATTACGGCGCTCAGAGGAATAGCGTCTCGAGCACCGACTTCTTCTATCAGACTTTGGAATCTGGGGTCCTTCGATTGACTTATCAGGATGACATTTATAATATTAGCAACAGTTTTCATTACCGCTTCTATTGACGGATTGACGCTACGTGCCGCTATGTTCTCATGGTGCGTGATGCACTGAATAGTGAACAAATTTTTTGTGGCATATTTATTTTTGAATAGTGTAATAAATCCGTTTTCGGATCCAGTCATAGCGACGCTGCCATCCGTGCACACGCAGACGATGTTTTTTAGATTTATATTGTGTCGTTGAAGATAATTGCTGATTGCATCGACGTAGTCTGCGCCGTTCTTGAGTCCGTTCATCGGAAGAAATGTCAAAAAATCTTCTAATATAAAATTGTCCTCAGTGCAGTATCTGACGTGTACCGAGCATTGCGATGTCGATGAAACGGCGACGCTCGGATCGATCGCTAAGCTGAAAAACTTGCACGTCTTCAAACTCTCAATTACCTCATTCTGGATAATCTTGGAGATGTCTTCAATACGCCTCACGCAGGCAGATTCGGAGAGCTCCATCTTCTCAATTTCCAACATCAGGTGCTGTTTGTTGTGGTACTTGTCAAACAGCAAGTTTGCAGCGGTCAGGAAACATCCTTTGACAATTTCAGCATCTGCTAACGTCTTCATGTTTTTACCGAGAATGTAACAGATTTCGTACGTAGCTTTGATTACAGCTGCTTCTTGCGAGGACTCCGACGCGACATTCTGTTGAGCCAACGCCTGCAAGAAGGAGTTTTTCAAAAACGCTAATTTCTCATTCCTGATTCGTGTCCCTTTAGGGAAAGTTTCGTCAAATAAATTGTGGTTAGTAAAAAAATGGTCTTCAATTTTGTGCACGTTTTTCGGGATATCCTCGCGGCATATCAAGCAGGCGGCTATACTGGCCGTGTTCGGTACTACGAAATAGTCGGCCTCCCACTCGTCGAAGAGGGATTTTTCGTCGGATTGTTTTCGCGTCATTTTGGAATGCACCCTTGGCGCTTGTTAATATAACGAGTTTAAGTCACAGACGCACACGCTTCGTAAACTGTTTATATACACATATTCACTCGATAAAATTTGTCACATCCTAAATTGCATTTTGACAATGAATGAAAATAGGTGCAATGATAGTGAAAATTGAAGCGGCACTACATGCAAACATCAATATGCAGCTTCCGTGGTGACGTGGGGGGAGGGGGGCTGGGGCTTGGAGCATGGCCCGCCCGCCTAACGTCCAGTTCCCGTTACAAATCACTCGGTGGCAGCACATGCCTCACAGAAATTTCAATAACTGCATTGTATAAGCTCAAAATGCCTAAAATAAATTTTGAAAATATCTTCTATGGTAATTACAATTTAATATTCAATTAATTGACATTTTTCGGCTTAGTTTTCTAGAGTTAGAAAACGACTTCAACTGCTACACGACCCTTCGAGCCTTATGTACAAAAAGCACATTATGTGCTGTGCTTTAAGTGAGTAAATAGGCAAGCATGTTACATAGGGGAGCTTTAATGAAGACACGTGGATTAATTTTAAACAGTGTATTAAAGTCCATTTTAATTACAATATCGTTATATATGATAGATCTACCGTATAGATGTTGTGACAAAAAAACAGTATGAATAGATTTTTATTTATCTCCTGTGAGAATATATTATTGTGCTTGTACATATATTTTTTACAAGAAAATAATTAAACAAGCTGTTCGTATAATTTATTTTAAATTAGGAATATTCTCAAATAATAAATTCTACGTGCTCGGTATCAGAAAAGTAAATAATTAAGTCTGACGATCGTAGTTGCTATATACAAAAGATTGGTTATCAATGCAAATGGTGTTATCAATAAAATCACGGTCAGATAATAAAACTAGGTGCATACAAAATAAAGTTTCGCATAGAGCATGTCTAAAATATATTTTTTAAACCTTTTTAGTGTTTTGACCTAGACTAAAGTTAGTACCAAATACATTTAGCGCATTCACCAGATGGCATAACAGTCGCTGTAATGTTGATTAATTGGGGGGAGAATTTACACTAATTTCTTTCAAAAGTAGTGACAAGTGGCTAACTCGTCGTCGCCTACACAATCACATACCCAAAACCCTATACCTATACCATTAGTCGCCTTTTACGACATGCTAGGCAAGAACCGCAGTTCCCACATTCTTTTTAACTCCCAGACCAACATAGGACAATGGGCTGGGTTAGATGGAAAATTGTATACTTACTTAAATAATTAAAATTTAAAAAATCATATTTCTTTATAAGTACATGAAATATGTTTTTTTTTTAATAAAACTAATTAATAAAGTATTAAATTATTTATTTTCATCACGTGATTAAAAATCCCGCCAAGATCGTCGTCACCTGTCCGGATGTCAACGTTATTGCGAACAAATCTTGACTCTAGACAAATTGTGTTGGACAAATTGTAAGGATTGTCTAGACTCTAGAGAGCAGTGTCGGATATGATGTTAAATAAAAAGGCATCGGAGTAGTTTATGCAAAGTGAAATGACAGTTCGGAACGTTTTAGCGGGAAAAGTTTTTGAGAATTTTTAAAAGTATCTTTAAATTTTACTATTTTACTTACGTACCTGCACAACCTCTTCTTTTTAATTAAGTGCCTACCTATTTCGTTAAAGCTGTTGCAAAAATTGACAAAAAATTATATTAGTTAAGTATGCCAAAAACAAAATATTTTTATTACAAAATATTTTTGTTATTTATCTTGGTAATTCGTCATATACTTAGGTATGTTTTGCCTGTGACTCCAACAATTTTATAAATCTATTGAAGGATACGCGACCCTTTTATATGACCTACGCTAGCATGAGATATATTTATTAAAATTTGAAAGACGGATAGGTTACACCCAGATCCCAGACAATTGACTTGAATCAAAGTGAGGTTTTACAAATTTTTGATTATTAGACATACTTACCTATATCTTTACAGGTTTTGTAGAAAATAAAACAAAAAATATTTTTGTATAAATATTATGTACTTACTTACTATATTTTGTGAGTTTTCGAAGATATGCTACCTTAAGTGAATCCAAAGTACCTACCTATGTTTAAAAGACTTTTCTGAAATGTCTACAGGTTTTTTGAATAAATTCGTATAAAAACATCAAATGAGTTTCTACATTTGGCGTGATTCCATGTTAATGTATCCAAATAGTCAGTGTGTTAACGCGTATGATAGTTATGGTTTGTGGAGTAAATATAAATGGATTTATAATCCTAACATAGGCACACAACTTTCCATAAAAGGTAACAATAAGAATAAATAAATAATTGATTGCGATCACATACTTTAATGTAGCTAGAACGCTGCTACTTAATTCTTCATATAGATAGCAAATTTACTTAACTAGCCCTCCAGGACCATTAAGTAATCTTAAATAAAAAATAAAAATACCAAACAATACCTTTTCCATTGCCTTACTATTAAATCAGAACTTATTATAAACTACTACTACTACAAAAAAGCTAGTCAACGCTGTCTTTTATTCCGAACTGGCAAACTTTAATATGGTCCGAAATAATTTCAACAGTATCATCAGACAGTCTTCCGGCATTCCTCAGAATTTTCACTAAATTATTTAGGCTGAACAATGACCTCACCTCAACGCCATTTGCTTTTAGCACGCTGGCGCCACCTTGTTCCCTATCAAGAACTACAACGGCATGTGTGACGATTAAATGCTCTGCTCGCAGCGTTTGAATAGTTTCTAGCAGGCTGCCGCCAGATGTCACTACGTCCTCTACAACGAGGCAAGTCTGATTTTTGTGGTAGACGCCTTCTAGTATTTTCTTGGTCGCGTAGAGTTTTGTTTCTTTTCTCTTCATGATCATTGGGGTGTCAGTGTTGACGGACATGACGGCGGCGAATGGGAGGGCGGCGTACGGCACTCCGCACAGGAGGTCGTGGTTAATTCCGGAAGCGAGGCGCTGGAGATGCGCGGCGACCGCCGACTGGGATAGAAAAAGTTTTGTGAGCTGTTAATGGCGTCGGTTTTTTCGTCGAGAAGTTGTTATTGGTTGGGGGATGACACGTTAAGGATGAACAACTTTATAAAAAAATAAATAATATTACGGATTACGGTCAATGTTTCTCCGAAATATGTACATATATTTATAGCTTTTTGCCCCCCTCAAAAAGTACCGCCATTGTTTCAAGTTCATTGTCTGGGTAGGTGTTTATGCTTCGAGTTCGAAAAATACAATTTCTAAGATCTGCTAATCATTACATAAACTTTATTTTTAAGATGATTTTTGAATGATGTACATATTTTCTTATTTTTGTTATTGTGAAACAGGCAAAGGAATATTCAACTATTTTTACCTTCAAACTTCACAAAATTTAAAAACAGTACATAGGTACTTACATATGTAAGTATAATTAATAGTTAGATATACATATTTATCACAATATAAAAAAACTATCGGTTAGAGTCAATAAAAGAAGGCGGTTTTAATTTAATACAATTTTATGTATGAATTCATAAACGTTAATACTTTTTATGGAGATGTTTCTACATGTCCACTGGAAATCAAAATTTGTCCGTTATACTTATACTTAGTAATAAAACGTTACATAGTAATTTAAAGTTCGAAGTCTCAAGATCAAGGTTAAAACTAATCGCGCGAAGGAATGTGACATACTGGCGTACCTAACTACTTAATTTACTATTTAGGTAGAACTTTAATTGGTTGAGATCTAATCAAGATTCAATAGATTTACAATCTTAATTAAGAGTAATTCAGGAAGTGTTTTTGAAAATCTCATAGGTATGTACCACTAGACGTAGGTATTTAGAGAATCTATTAGATACTATTATAATAAATAAATTAAATAAATATCAGACTACATCACATAAGGTACCTGGGTCGAATATGGCCACCTTAAGGTTTGATATAAATTTTTGGACATATTTTATGGTACTGAGCTAAGCATTAGTACTTATTAGTAAAGTGTATCTATCTAGCGTACAAACTACAAAGAAAAATATAGGAAATATATGAAACATTTTGAGTTATTTGCATTTATATAAAAAAGGGGAAAGTGGCCATATTTCCACCAGTATATGTAAATATGCCCACACTTGTGGCCATTTTAACAGTACGCTAAGTTATAGTTAGCACTATTTAATTTATATTGAATTAAAATACTTTGTTGTTTGGATATTTTTATTTTGGCCACCAACTTTTTTTTGAAGTTAAATAGTCACCTTAACATTCAATGGGAAAAGAACAACGTTAAATTATTAATACAACGTTTAATTTATTCATGACCTCATTATCTTGTATAATTGTCTTCAATTGGTTTAAGTAATCAGAAATTACGGTTTTATTAAATTTTGGCGTTCATGCAGGATTCAGATTTTGAGCTTTACGTCGACTAATAGTGTTATGGCGTTTAAGGAATCCTCTTAACCAATCTTGTCCTATCATCACGTCTTCATTTGCTACTGGAATATTGTTTAAATTGCAAATGGTCTTGACGCAAGTTCGCGGTAGGTACTCTTTGTGTTATTGGATATCCTACGCTACACAGACGGAGATGATAATGTTTTTTCTTGGTCATAACTCAGCAGTGGTTTTCTATTTAAAGCGGACTTTGACTGTTTATTTTCTGATAGCGCCTTAGAGTTCTTCTTGGTATGTTAAAGTGTTTGGAAGCTGCATATACTTTCATTGGACCTCGCTTGTTAGCAGACAAAGCTGATTTCATATCCATTTCGGTCCATTTGCCACGAATCCCTTTACCATAACCTAAAAAAAGGAAATTAACATCATTGTAGGTACTCAAAAAAGTCGTAATGTAAATATGGCCAGTAGGTGGCCATATTTTCAGCTCCGACATTTTTTATTTTACAATTCACTTTATTTATTAAACACATCAAGAGTGTAAAAAGTCAACACGGAAATATCAAATATGATTCTCAATTATTTAGATAGTAATATTATAATAACAATAGATCAATAAAATATTGAAATATAGGATAATAACTTACATGTAATTTTTGTAACAGCAACACGTCATTCCCTTTTGATGAATTTTGTCCCGACTGGTCAGGTACGGGGGCAACGGCGGGTGTGCCGCTGCAATGCCTACCGTAACGCCGAACGTGTCGGGACTTGTTCAGTTTGATATGATGTTTTAATTTAGAGATATAGGCGTGTGGCCATATTTCCCGGCTGGCCATATTCGACCCAGGTACCTTACATTGATCTGACTCCGAGGTAAGTAGCTTAAGCACTTGTGTTACGGATATCAGAATCAACAGTGGTACCTATTACAAATATATACTTAAATATTAGATATTAAAACCCAGACACATAACAAACACAAGTATTCATCACACGAACGTTTGTCCTGGGTGGGGATCGAACTCACAACTCTTGGCACATGGGGCAGGGTCACTACCAAATGCGCCATCGAGCCAGTCAAGTCATAGACAGCATCACATACACAGATAGTATTCATCACACGAATGTTTGTCCTGGGTGATGATCGAGACCCAGTGGCAGATTTACCCTAAGGCCCAGTAGGCCCTAGGCCTAGGGCGACCAAGACTGTAAATCCGTGTTTAGGTATAACGATTAGAACACTTTTTTATATACTCAGTATATTAAAAAAAAGCTATTGATACATCCGGGCCCCGAGCTACAAAATCCGGGATTTATACATACATAATAATTCGTAAAGCTCGATGAGGCATTAGGTAGTGGCCCTGCTCCATGCGCCAAGAGTTGTAGGTTCGATCCCAACCCAGGACAAATATTCGTGTGATGAATACTTGTGTTTGTTCTGTGTCTGGGTGTTAATATCTGATATTTAAATATATATTTGTAATACCACTGTCGATTCTGATATCTGTAACACAAGTGCTTGAGCTACTTACTTTGAGTCTGATCAATGTATGTTATGTTGTCGGATATTAATTTATTTATGTCAAGAGGCAAGAGATGCCTTGAATCTGTCAGTCTCGATTTGGTTAAAACATCGTTAACGCTAAAGTCAGCAGTTTTGGTACCCACCATGAGCGCAGGGTGGGACACCACCACCCGCAGGTCGAAGTAGACGGGGGTGCGTCTCCCGATCTTCGCCTCGATGTCTCCGAGCCGCACGGCGCCCGCGTCGAACAGCTGTACGGCCAGCTCTTCCAGGGTCGACATCTGGAACCAGGAACATGTTATTTTTATCACGAACGCAGCAACAATAAGGTGTAAGAGTGAATCTTTTATTATTTAGATAATAGGCTTGCATTTGATTGTTATCTTACGTGAAGTGACGTGATGTTATAAGATAGGTACTCCCTTGTGATTTGTATAAATATTAAGATGATTGAACGAGTATAATGAAACCAGTGGGAGTATTAACTGTAGATATTCCTTACTAAGCAAGTAAGTAGTAGTCCCATGTTGGTCAGGGACTTAAAAATAATGTGCCTAGCATGTAGTAAAAGGCGACTAATGGTATATGGTTTTTTTTTTGGTGAATGTGTAGGCGACGAGCTAGCTACTTGTCACTGCTTTTTTACAACTTTCCATCTAACCCAGCCCAGTTTGTTCTTGGCTGAAAGTGGTTAAAGGGGCCTGCTGTCCATTTGACTCTGCCTACCCCTTCGGGGATTATAGGCGTTATGTTATTTGTATGTATGTAAGTAGTAAAAGGTAGCTAATGGTGTTTAACAGCAAACTCAAACTCAAAATATCTTTTTTTACGTAGGCCCCAAAAAAAAGCACTTGTAAATCGTCAAATAATAGATACAAAATAGAACAATTTGAATCTACCACCGGTTCGGAATGTCGCATCTACCGAGAAGAAACCGGCAAGAAACTCGGTAGTTACAATTTTTATAGCCAGATTGAATAACAAATTAAAATTTACAGATTAAATTAATATTTATACCAAGTCATACAGTTCGTTCGTTAAAGATTCAGCCGAGTATTATTATAAGCAAAAGGTAAACCAGAGCAGACCAGCCTCCGAAGATGGCACTTGTTCACAAGTATGACGTATGTGTCAGCCATCGTTTCACTCGACCATATTTGAGGGAATGTAACGACCCGTCACATAACGCCACCACCCCCGAAGCAATTGAGTGAGCATGACTACTCAAGCTTCCTTATCATTATTATAAAAAAAATAAAAACCAATCAGAGTCAACCAATTCTAATGTTTCGCCATTCAACTTCCAATTTGTTTTTAGTTTGAAAAGTCCATTTATCAAGGAAAGTTATATGACATACAACATCATGCTACGATCCATTAACCATATAGGCTGGTGAAATCGCTGGCAACTAATCCCTCCATATAAATAAACAAAGCTAAAGATAGCTCTTACGTAATATCTCTTATTACTGGCCCTCCGACCTCTCCATGCTTTATAGGAATTTAATGCGTTAGGTATTCTGGTAAACACTGATTTAAGGTCGCAGGCCACTCTCGTTTAGATATACGTTAAGCCGACAAGGCTGTCTAGACCTTGGATGCCGTTAACACTTCTAGGCTATGGGGGTCTAGTTGTAATGGTCTGTCTTCGCTGATAAAATGCACAGTCACAACAAGTTAGTGATGATTTATTTAATTATGGCAGGTTTGTGATTGGCATATGAAATCTTTCTTTTTAGGGTTGAAAATTCGTCTTGGCTGCAGGTTTGAATCTCGCTATGGGCGAATGTGGTGAACGCGGCTATGCTTACTAAATAATAGATTCTCCAGACTGACACACCAATTACCCAGTTCCAAACTAAGCTTAAGCTTGTGCTATGGATACTAGGTGAACGGATAGACATACTTAAATACGTTTATAAACATCCATGACTCGAGGTCAAATGTTCATGTTCATCACTCGAAACATTTGCCCCTAGCTAGATTCGAACCCGCGACTCGTGATTTCGTGGCCAGGATCTCTGCCCACTCGACCAACGGGCCAGTCAATTAAGTCATGGATGTTTTTAGATATATAAATTCATATAAAGTATATCTATGTGTTGCATCGTTTTCATAGCACATCCATTTAAGATTAGTTTCCGTCAAGATAATTCATTGGTGTAATCTCCAAACAGTAGAAGAGCGATTGTAGCTCAATGGTAAGGACACGCGCCTCTTAACCGAGGAGTGCGGGTTCAAACCCGGGCACGTGCCTCTGGATTCTTCAAATCTTTGTAAGTATTTATACCACAAGCTCGACGGTGAGGGAAAACATCGTGATGAAACATTCAAATTCAAACAACTTTTAATCTGCAACCATGATCCAAAAATTGTCTGGTTCCCCTATCTTAGGGTTACGAAGGTTAGATCGGCAATCGCTTCAATGTAATTATCAGACTCGCTAAAACCTGGATCATGGTCTAAGCGGACCCCGTCTAAGCACGAGACATAACGCTAAGAAGATGATGAATCTCCAAACATAATTTTTTGTCGGAATGTGTAGTCGCTCAAATATCAGATCTCAAAAATGTATGATTTAAATGTCAAAATTTCATTTTGGCTGCAATATGAAGTCTGTACGAACAAAGCGGTAGGCACAAGCCATCTATCTATCTATCTATGATATATATGGGTTACTATATATACCGCTGTAAATAAACTAACAACCAATTACGTTATCGCGACAAGGAGAAAGCGCTCACGGGCGCTGGCGCAGGTCACTGATAACGGTGAATGGCTATCTAGAATTCTGGACCTACTCAATACGCGACATCTCGTGGGAATCTGTGACAAATGTAATGTTCATTGATACAAAAGTGCATGTGCAAAATCACGTACACAACAATTTCAAACATTAATAGCCAAAAATATAAGTTGGATTAGATAGACATAGCTCTGCCTACCCCGCTAGGGAAGTGGCGCGAAGTTTAGTTAGTTAGTTAGTTAGATAGACAATTGTGAAAAAGTAGTAACAAGCGGCTACCTCTTCACCTGCATAATCACAAACCAGCAGTACACCATGCATTGCATTTCTCTATGTGCTGGACAAGGAACTGGTTGGTCCTACTTTATTTTTAAAGCCCAGGCCCAACATCAGAATTTACATATATACCTATATATTTACAGACATATCACCACACACATAATTGAGTAGGAGTAGAAAGTAGAGTCAAAGGGGCAGCTAGCCTCTTATTGCAAAAATTGTGAAAAAGTAGTGACAAATGGCTAATTCGTCGCCTACACAATCACACACTCAAAACCCGATATACCATTAGTCGCCTTTTAAAACATGCTACGACTTGCTAGACAAGAACCACAGATGGCACATTATTTTTAAGTCCCAGACCAACATAGGACAATGGTCCGGGTTAGATAGAAAATTGTTCGCTCTCAGGTTGGGTGAATCTGGTCATGGTAGGTGAGCCTGGGCCTTCTGCGGTTCCTACATCCTTCTACTTTCGCATTGTATATCTGTTTAGTCAATCTTTCGTCATCCATTCTTTCCACATATCCGAACCACCGGAGCATGCCTCTTCTTACCTTGATTCCGACGCTGTCTTTCAGACCGACTCTCTTTCTTATATCATTATTCCGAACGCAGTCTGTGAGCGATACACCGCAGATTTTCCGCAGCGCACGCATCTCGACCGCGTTTATTTTACATTCATGCTCTTTCTGCCATATCCAACTCTCGAAAATTAAACGCAACAGACAAGAATTTGCTAACGGTCTTCGTGTCTGCTGTCTATATTGAATGGAGTAAATGATTTTAATATATATGACAGATGAGGAGTCCCGTGTTGGTCTGGGACTTGGCCCATGTTAATCTGGGACAAAAAAAAAGAATGTGACAACTGTGGTTCTTGCCTAGCATGTCGTAAAAGGTGACTGAGTAGGCGACGAGCTAGCCCCTTGTCACTCCTTTTTCACAGCTTTTCATCCAACCCAGCCGACTGTCCCATGTTGGTCTGGGACTTGAAAATAATATGCCAACTGTGGTTCTTGCCTAGCATGTCGTAAAAGGCGACTAATGGTATATCGGGTTTTGGGTGTGTGATTGTGTAGGCGACAGGTTAGCCGCTTGTCACTGCTTTTTCACAATTTTCCATCTAACCCAGCCCGGCTTTATTTTTGGCTAAATGTGGTTGAAGGGGCATGCTGCCCCTTTGACTCTGCCTACCCCTTCTGGGATTATGGGCGTGATGTTATGTACAGATGAGGCGACTATTTAAAATACATATCTGATACATACATACCATACATACAAACCTACCTCTTGTAGGTAGAGTTCAAAGAGCCGAAGATAATAATAAGTGTCTGATAAATGTGTATTTTCCTATTAATATTACCAATTTGAATGAAAGTTATGCCTATACTGATATTACAAAGAGGAAATATTTGTAGGTAGGTAACGATTAAACTCAAATTCTATGATCAGAATGCTATATCATCCTTTAGTAACAAAGGTTATATAGTATATATACATATATGCATGCAGTGGCGTAGCTAAGCCAAGACCAACAACTCTGGGGCAAAAAACAAACTGGGGGCCCCAGTTTGTTTGTGTCTGTTTAGGTTACATTAATATGGGCGTATACAGCTTTTTATAGGAGGCTAAATAATGTTTTTCTACTCAGGAGGTCTACATAGTTTAGTATACTTATCAGCTTTAAGGGCCCTCCGAGCTTTAGGGCCCCGAGGCCTTGCCCTTGGGTAACTAAATAAATAAATATAATAAATAATTCTCAAGACTGACACACCAATTCCCTAGTCCCAAACTAAGCTTATGCTTGTGCTATGGATACTAGGTGAACGGATAGACATACTTAAATACGTTTATAAACATCCATGACTCGAGTACAAATGCCCATGTTCATCACACGAAACGTTTGCCCCTAGCGGGATTCAAACCCGCGACCCTCGGTTTTGTGGCTAGGGTCTCTGACCACTCGACCATCGGGCCAGTCACTACTAACTATGTCTAACTACGCCATTGTATATATGCTTATGCTGATATAAAAAAACAATGTCCACGCGTGCATGACCGGAGCTGCTCGCTACTTATATAATATATATATATATAATATATAACGCTTAAGCGCAAAAAAAATCTGCATGGAATCACATGTAAACAAGTTTTTGGTAAACACATATATAGTAATAAATAAAATTTAACACATCACACATGTGAATCTTACTTTCATCCCATACAATATCTTAAATACATCCATGACTTGAGTATAAACGACTCCGTTCAACACACGATTTTCTGCCCCTAGCAGGATTCAAATCTGCCGCTTTTAGTTTCAAAGTCAGGGTTAAAGCGGCTAGTAGTAAACTTTCATTTAAGAATATCAAAAAAAGTGCCTTACCTTAAAGCTATATCATGCAAAGTCCAAACAGTAACTTTTCCCGATCACTCTTTGATATCGTGAGACTTTTTGTGAGAATTTTCCAGAAACACAGTTTGATATAAGTTGCACAAATTGATGTGTCGTCCACACGACTATCAAACGACTAATGAGCAGGTTAAGTAACGCAACAGCTATAAGTTGTAGGAACTAAGATAAAGCTGCTTATTTTGATGGGCAATATGCAAATGTATCTATGCGAATGACCAGCGTGTGCCCCGGCTTTGTCCGTCTGACGCAAATGCGAGAAATCGGACGGGTGTCCGATGAAATTTGAAAAATCATGTTGCAATTTGACTTTGTTGGACTATCCGGTAGTTAAGCTGGGCCAACTCAGGCCTCCGTGCCGGGTGGAGTTTACCACTGGATTCCGAAATTCATTTGGTCGTTTAACACAAGACCGAAGAAATCATATCATTTTTCAGTTGATCGAATAGACATTTGACTAAAAGACTTGTGTGAAAGAACTATTGCTATTTCTACATGTCGTCGAATGAACGTTCGGTCGAAAAACCGCAAGCCTCGCTATCGTTTGTCGATTGAGCCCAAGACCTGGAGCCGGGTGTCTTGTGTCTTCAAAATGTGTTGACGTATGATGCCCTGCGCAGGAGGCTGACTGACTAATCGGAGGGCGGGTAGGCCCCTCGCTCCGGGTCTCTGGTACTGGGTGGTCTCAAAACAACTATAAATAGCGTCCCTTGGTTTTAATGATTTATAAAACTCGGGTAGCTAACACAACTCGTGTCTTTGCATGTAGAAAAATAGAAAAATTTCTTTATTCATGTAGACTCCACAAAAGCACTTATGAATAGTCATAAACGCTCATATGTCTGTAGTATGTAGCTCATATCATAGCTAAATAACAACTCTATTAGTAACTCTGATGAAGAATGAATGAAGAGTCTGATGGTAGGCGCAATGGACATTTGCAACACTAAAGTTTGTAAGCAAATTTTGTAATGTGCTAAATAAACATTTATTCTATTCTATTCTATTCTAAATATAAGGTGCACTGCTGACCTTCGTAAACTATTTATTATTCTTGATGAATGGGGAATTAAACTGGCTTTTGACTGGTTCGATGGTGCATTCGGTAGTGACCCTGCCTTATGATGCGCCAAGAGTTGTGGGTTCGATTCCCAGGACAAACCTTCGTGTGATGAATACTTGTGTTTGTTCTGTGTCTGGGTGTTAATATCTAATTTTAAAGTATATATTTGTAATACCACAAGGTTACATTTAGGTTCAGCTTAATCTACTTAGCTCGGAGTCAGATCAATGTATGTAATGTTGTCGGATATTTATGTAGATTTCTTACATTATTACATATCATGCCAACTTACGGGCATGATATGTTATTACATATGTATTATAAAATAAATTCCTAATCATACTTCACACAACACTACAAGAAGATTGTATCTATCGTAATATAACAATGTTAGTAGATCGTCCAGTGCTAGCTTACATTGAACATAGACAAAAAACCAAGACGGCGGCTAGACGCGGAGCCTGAATGCGTCTGCGCATTTTTTGCTTTCAAGTCTCAGGTTACGTTGTCAAAAATGATGGAGGCTGCTTTGTAATGATACTCATTATAACCCACTTCGAAATGAAAGGACTAGATACAAGAACATACTCGATACCTGCTTAATTGAAGTTAAAGCAATAATAAATTCATACAAGCATATCATCACGCCCGTAATCCCCAAAAGGGGTAGCGACGATGAAGTGACAATACCTCCTAACTAATATTTTTTTAGGAATCGACTTTTTTAATGCAGAAGCCTTAAAATTCAATTTCGCGAGGAATATTTTTTTTTCTTGTTTGTTATCAAATAATAAAGTAATCTTGTAAACATTACCTTAAAAGTTATATAAAAGTCTTATGATCAAAACCTAAAAATTGGATCGTTTTTCATTCTCCTGTAAAATAAGCATATCTACAGTTAGGAGGTATTGTCACTTCATCTTCGATAGGCAGAGTCAAAGCGACAGCTGGCTCTCTTAACAACATTCAGCCAAAAAATTTACTGGGCTGGGTAAGATGAAAAACTGTGAAAAAGTAGTGGCAAGTGGCTAGCTCGTCGCCTACACAATCACATACCCAAAACCCGATATACCATTACTCGCCTTTTACAGTTTAGGCAAGGAACACAGTTGGCATATTCTTTTGAAGTCCCAGACCAACAAGGGAATATTTTCATGTTAGTCTGGGACTTCAATTTGACTATTTATAAGTGCTTTGTTGAAGCCTATATAAATAAAGAGATTTTGAATTTGAATTGGAATTTAAGAGTGACGAAGATGGAGTGGTAGTCGCTTAAATATAATAACCAGACTGGCTGAAACCAAATTCGACGATCGAAGCGGCTTTGACTAGAAACGGGACATAACGCTAGGAATGTGACTACATAACAAAGTTTCTAGCACTTTCCTTAGATCAAAGAAATAATGCGAATTCCATATTAAAATGGCGCGTAATTATGTCTAAAGTCCAGATACCGTTGAAATCCCAACTAACATTGGTTTGAAGTTGTCATTTTGTCATCCGTGTACAGAAATACACACGGCGGGAATTCCTTACAGAGACAAACTAAGAACCTCGCTCGAAACTCTTAACTAGATCTTATTACAAAGAATTAGGGTTCATAATGAATTTTGAAGTGGAATTGTCTGAACCTGTTGGTTTATTTAACTTTTTTGTCCGCGACTGAGATGCATGTTGCTATTTTAAAGACTTCTGTTAGGATTTTGAAAGCGACGACGAATATTTTATGTTTGGACTTAAACTTTGTGTTGAATTAAGAATAATATTTTTATTAAACAGTGGCTTTAATTGATCTTCTAAGAGTGTTTTCTAATTTTAAACAGCTCTCCAAATAGGAGGTGGCATCCGATTAAAATCACTACTCTGTTTGGGATTTGTTAAATATTAATGTTTCTGTTGTTATAAAGTCGACATAGGGATGATGACTGCATTAAAAAAACTATAATTCTATTTAGCCCGCCAGTTAGATTATACTTAAAATAATAGACATATTTATACATCTTATACATATATATATACATATTTATCGCTTTATCAAATGAACAGAAAATCACAAAGATAAAGAGCATCAAAGTTTTGAAGTGTCGGCTTGCGACGTCACTATTTTGTAATAGTTGTACGAAAGCGTGACGTCAGGTGCAACTTGAATGCATTGTATCTTCGTCAATGTTTGTTTGAAAAATAAATAAAAAAATACGTGTTGAAAATTTTTTTACAATCTAACTGACGGACTAAACAGAACTTTTTAGTCATGTAGCCTTTTGAAAAGGTAAGTATCACTTTAAAAAACAACCATATATTAATAAATAACCAACAGACATTTGGAACTAATCATATTGATTCGCAAGATTATAAACTGGGATTAAAAATAACCCTTGTATTGTGTGGTAAAATAGCATATTCCATGTAACCCAGCCCGTTGTCCCACGTTGGCCTGGGACTTAAAAATAATGTGCCAACTGTGGTTCTGTGGTAAAAGGCGGCTAATGGTATATCGGGTTTTGGGTATGTGATTGTGTAGCGACAAGCTAGTCACTTGTCACTACTTTTTCACAATTATCCATCTAACCCCCATGGCTGAATGTGGTTAAAGGGGCCTGCTGTCCCTTTGACTCTGCCTACCCCTTCAGGGATTATGGGCGTGATGTTATTTAAGTATGTATGTACATAAAATGAGTATTGATTAAAATCCAGATATGCAAACACAGAGAAATAAAAAAAATCTTAGTTTAATATTTGTAGGAGGATAATATTCATATGTATAATATAATATGTGTATTCATATTCGTATTGTGTCTGTCGTATTAGTTGGCATGTCCAGTTTGTGATCCATCAATCAACTTCTTAACAACACTATTTTAAAAGCTAGAGAGACAGAAGAGGCTACTTTTGTTTGAAAAATTTAAGAGACTAATAAAGTACACAGAGTCATATTATGGTACGAATGACGTTGAAAATTATTGTTTACGTTTTTTCTCATTTGTTCAGCAAACTAAAAATGATAAAGATACAGCGCGTTAAAGTACCGTAACGTCACTAGGTGTGTAAAATTTTACCGTCCGAGTGACGTAAAGCACTGAATTTTAGATCTTTGAAGCGCTGTATCATTGTAATTTTTCGAGTATCGTAAAGTACAATACTTATTAATATTTTTTGATTATCTAATTTACGGATAAAAAAAAATTGAGGATAATATCTTATTATGAATGAATGAATGAATAAATAAATAAATGTTTATTTGGCACTAAAATTACAATAATTTTACAATAAAACAAAGAGCAAAATTCAACAATAAAGTACCAAATGGATCCCTCAGCATGCGCCGTGACACAGGGCGCCACGACTCTGGTATTCTGCGTTATATTATCCATATAACGCAATTCACTTTTAATATTCAACATCTTTAATTTGGCGTGAATTCGATTTCGACCCATGTAATGTATGTAAACATTAATTTGTATGCCGAAAGTAATTTGCATGACCTATGTATGTAAACTGTATTTTTTTTTCCCATGCTAAAAACTAAGCTTACAACAGAATGCAGATTTAAGAGGACAACGACTCGTGAAAAGTTTAATTCCCGTTGTCCCCTTTAGCCGAATGTACGTTATGGGGACAACGGGAAATAAATTTAATCACGTCCCGCTGTCCCCGTGACGGGGATATGGCTTACGGGGACAAAGGTAATTTACATGCCGAAAAGCTGAATGTGGTGATACATAATATATAGAAATAGAAATATCTTTATTCATGTAGGCTCCACAAAAGCACTCATTATAATACAAAATAAATATTCTACCGCCAGGTTCGGAACGTTGATTCTACCGAGAAGAACCGGCAAGAAACTCGGTAGTTACTCTTTTAAAATGCTACTTTATATCTACTTCTACAAATTTATATAATTCAAATATAATTAATGTAATACATTACAATAGTAGAGTAGACCATGCAAGAATTAGAGTGCAGACTGCAGATTCCTGTCATTGAAAAAGTCTTCAATTCTATATAGCCCTTTTTTTCATGAGAAATGTTTTCATATGTGATTTGAATTTATGAACGGGCATTTGAATTACCTTATCTGGTAACTTATTAAATAACTTAATGCTAAGCCCCACAAAAGAATTAATATACCTTCTTAGACCATCAATGTAAACCCATGTTTTGCAAATAAATTTATGGTTTAAAGAGCTTTTTGAAACTTAGACTTAGTTATCCCTTCGGAGATTGCGGGCTTGATGGTATGTATGAATCCTTAACCCCAGGAGTTTACCAAGTCTACGACCTACAATTAAACTCCTATTGGCGTCTACATGTGTAGCTTACTCAGTGACGTCACCCCGTGCTCCCAATCAAAAACCGATCGGACTAACAATCTATTAATTATTTATAGCTCGATGGGTTACCGACCGGTAGTGTAAACATAACTACTAGAAGATGGGTTTACAGCCCGAATTGCGAGCTTTCACCTTTTTATGGGGTTTTTGGCTGCGGGAGTTAATGAGATTGTACTGAATCAAGGTTTTGTCCCTCGCAAGATGGGATGGAAGACTTTTATTTGTCTTGACTATGTAGGCGACGAGCTAGCCACTTGTCATGTCACTACTTTAAAAAAAAAATCCATCTAACAGCCCAGTTTTTTTGGCTGAATTTGGTTAAATGCCCCTTTGATTCTGCCTACCCCTTCGGAGATTACGGCCGTGATGATATCTATCTATGTATGTATGTTGATACTAGGACCGAAATCGCGTTCTTAACAGTTTGAAAGATTCGTTCTTTAAAAGCTTGTTTAGGTGGTGGAGTCACATTTAAGTCGCATTCGTTAAGGCATGGCAGGGCCTATTAAACCTGACCAGCATCGATAAACAAAACTGTCGTTAAATCTCAAACTACTTCGTTTCGTTGACTCAGAGTTCCGGAAATCCAATTCCAGATACTCTATAGTATAAGTCTCCCCACAAATAATAAATTAGTTGTCATTATCCTACTCATACCTATTTGTCCCATGTTGTTCTGGGATAAAAAAAAATGTGCCAACAGAGTTCCCCGTCTAGCATGTCCTACAAGCGACTAATGGTGTATTGGGTGTTTGGGTTTATGATTAATTAGACGACGAGCTAGGCACTTGTCGCTACTTGCACAGTTTTCCATCTAACCCAACTCAATTTAATTTTGCAATGTGGTTCAAAGAGCTAATCGCTCCTTCGACCCTGCCTACCCCTGATGATTGCTGGCGTAAAGATATGTGAAAATGCCTACCAAGTAAACTTATATGTATTTGGTCATTATTATTTACCACCTGTGCCGGCGGATCACCTGCGTTTATGGTTCATGTTATATAACCTTATAGCCTTCCTCAATAAATGGACTATCTAACACTGAAATATTTTTTCAAATCGGACCAGTAGTTCCTGAGATTAGCGTGTTCAAACAAACAAACTCTTCGGCTTTATAATATTAGTATTAGTATAGACGACCATATCATTTGTCCAACATCTCGTTTCCTATAAATCTCCAAATGGTCATGACCAGCACCTATTACCATAGTGAGTAGTTATGTTGTTTACATTCTAGTTCCTCCGAAATCTTTCCGCGAGTTATGCAATATCTCGCCTCAAAACATCCGCAAGACACGGAGTGTGTGAAACATCCTTGTTTCTTATTTAAACTAATTTCGAAAATTTTCTTCTTGTCAAGCCCGTTAGTCGAGTGGTCTAAGACGCTGGCCACGAAACCAAGGGTCGCGCGTGTGATGAACATGGACATATTTAAACATGTCTATCCGTTCGCCTAGTCTCCATAGGACAAGCTTATAAGCTTACTTTGGAATTGGTATGCCAGTCTGGAGAATGTATTTATGTATAAAATGTATAAAAATATCTGTTTTAATTGATTCAACAAATTATTTTCCATACTAAAAACATTGGAGTATCTTGATTTGACCCGTTTGTGGTGAAAAACAAAAAAAAATTCTATAAATACATACAAATAAAAATAAATATGAAGTTAGTTAGTTGTTGTCTGTCTGTTCGTCTATTTATTCAGATTATTATTTTCAAAGACTGAATCGATTTTGACTACACTTTAAATAACAGATAACAGATCTTACTAGAAGAATCTTTACATACATACATAACATCACGCCCACAATCCCCGAAGGGGTAGGCAGAGTCAAAGGGACAGCAGGCCCTTTTAACCACATTCAACCAAAAATAACACTGGGCTGGGTTAGATGGAAAATTGTGAAAAAGTTGTGACAAGTGGCTAGCTCGTCGCCTACACAATCACATACCCAAATCCCGATATACCATTAGTCGCCTTTTACGACATGCCAGGCAAGAAACAAAGTTGGCACATTCATTTCAAGTCCCAGACCAACACGGGACAATGGGCTGGGTTAGATGGAAAATTGTGAAAATGTAGTGACAAGTGGCTAGCTCGTCGCCTATACAATCACATACCCAAAGCCCCATATACCATTAGTGGCATTTTTCGACATGCCAGGCAAGAAACATAGTTGGCAAATTCTTTTTAATTCCAACACGGGATAAATAACGGGAAGAATCTTTGGGTACTTTTGTTTAAAAAAATAATAAATAAGGATCCACGTGAAAAACTAAATCTTTTATTATAAATCTCGCGCAGGGAGTCTCGTAGAACAGCGTGTTAATAATTAAAATACATACATATGTATAGTTAATAAATAAAATTAAGGAATAACCAGGCACCTATCCTCTGGCCCCGAAGTTCTAACTAAGATATTATGCTGGCGTTTTGGACGTAAGTGACGGTTAGACATACATAAATACTTTTTATAGACATCCTTAATTCGAGTAGATGCATGTAATGCGTTCATCACACGAAAAGGCTTCGTGCTAGAAATGTTTAACACTGCGCCATGCAGCGCTAATTCAGATTACCAAGCCGAGTGAGTTAACTCACTTCTTCAAAAAGCACCAAACATCAAAACATGATGTTTGGTGCACTGCACAACCCATAATTCGACCCTATTTTTTCTACATACATATATACATATTATCACGCCCGTAATCACCGAAAGGGTAGGCAGATTCAAAGGGACAGCTAGCCTCTTTAACTACATTCAGCCAAAAAAATAAAACTGGGCAGGGTTAGGTGGAAAATTGTAAAAAAGTATTGACAAGTGGCTCGTTCGTCGCCTACACAATCACATACCCAAGACCCGAAGATTTTAAGTCGCCTTTTACGACATGCTAAGCAAGGAACACAGTTGGCACATTTTTTTTTTCTTTTTAGTTTTTACTGACATGGCACATTCTAGAATTCTAAAAAGAGCTTTTGGCTTGTAGCAACCCCTTACCGAGCGTCATTGAGCTGCGCCATGGCGCAACTTGGAGTTAACTCAATAAGTGACACCTGAGTTACGAGTCAGCGCAAACATTTTCGCTCAATTACTCATACCTACTTCCTGCAGACGGCAATAATGAACCAAATAGAAAATGCAAGTCGCCGGCGCCACCCGCACGGGGTCAACGCCCTGGCGCGGTGCCAGCTGACGGGCCTAGACTAGCGACAACACCTAGATTGGATTAGGGGCTTAGGTAAACTACTTTAGCTATTTCAATCTTGTGCATTAAAAAAAAATTGCTTCAAATTCAAAATATCTTTATTTATACAGGGTCATTTGTAAAACATTATTAACCTCACAGGAGTAGACTGCTGACATTATCTATAATATAAAAATGAATCGCTGAATGTGTTGCTAAGCGCAAATCTCGAAAACGGCTGAACCGATTTCCCTAATTCTTTTTTAGTTGTGTTTGTTATTGTCAGGTGAAGGTTTCTATGAAAGAAAAAATAAAAAAGTTGCACGGAAAATAAATGGGTATTGAAAATTCGAGAACGGGGCGTTACGAAGTGCGCCGGGTCAGCTAGTAAACAATAAAATAACATTTGTTCTACGATGTTTCTTAAATGGACAAAAAAATCGAACTTTCATACAAATTTCATACTGTTTGGTCATTTAGTACGGAAAGCAATTTTTTTTGGAAAAGTCGTAAAACATACGTAGTTGTTTATAATGTCAGTTATATACTCCTGAGAGGTTATTAATGTTTTAGAAATAACACTGTTTAGGCTTCAAGAAAGGTTTTAAAAAGTCGATAAACAAAAAAAAAAGAAATAATAAAGTAATAGCCGGTGGTAGCAGCTTACAATTTTAGATCTTCCGCGGACCAAAGTCTTGCGGACCACCAGTGGTCAACGGTTTAGGAACCACTGTGTTTACCATGTGACTTGCAATAAATGAATGTGGTAGAATCATATCTCTTTGAACTGTTTTTGACAATTTATAAGTGTTTCTTTGAAACCTATATAAATAAAGAATATTTTGACTTTGACTTTGACTTTGAAATAATTTGAATTTGATTAAAGCTAGTACTGACACATATACCTACTTGAATACATCCGTGACTCGAGCTCATGATGTTTTTTCCAGAATGTTATGCAATGCCGAAATATTGATTAAGACGAAAAGCCTCGGAGTTACGTACAAGTCTCTGTCGTTTGCATTGTTATTGCTTTTACCTCTAGCCAGATATAATTTATCTATCTATATGTCCCGTGTTGGTCTGGGACTTAAAAGAATGTGCCAACTGTGTTTCTTGCCTAGCATGTCGTAAAAGGCGACTAATGGTTAATGGGGTTTTGGGTGTGTGATTGTGTAGGCGGCGAGCTAGCCACTTGTCACTACTTTTTCACAATTTTCCATCTAAATCTAAGCCCAGCCCAGTTTTATTTTTGGCTGAATGTGGTTAAAGGGGCCTGCTGCCCTTTTGACTCTGCCCACCCCTTCGGGGATTATGGGCGTGATGTTATGTTTGTTCAGATATATCTGGTAAGACTACATTCTTACTAATATTATTAATAAAATAATGCGAATGTATTCCTATCTGTCTTTCATGTTTTCACTCCTGAACCGCTTATGATCGCTTTAAATTTGTTATACCAAAAGTTTGCAATTTCAGATAGAACATTTTTACACTTTTTAATGGGGCAATTTGATTGATTCCACACGACATGACATATGTTCAAATTTATTTAATACTAGCTTCTGCCCGCGGCTTCCCTCGCGTGATACATCGATAATACATAAGCCTATGTGTTATTAGGTTGTATGAGCTATATTATTTTAAAATGTCATTAAAATTAATTCAGTAGTTTTTGCATGAAAGAGAAACAACTACCAAACATCCATGCAAAGTTTCGCGTTTATAATATTAGTAGGATATGTAATATACAGTATTCCAAGCGGGCGGAGCCTCGGGCAACAGCTAGTATTGCTACCAAGGACAGACTGGACAGAAGGGAGGAGGCTCCCTACAAGCCTTGTCTCAGAGACGATGTTCTATTTCCACCACGCTAGTGCTATACATATGAGTTAAAAGAAAGCGCTGATTTTCACCGTCACCAAAGAAACTCGTTCCCCAAGGAATCAGGTGTTAGTAGAATACTAAACAAGTAAATAGTAATTCTATACATAAATACTAATTTGACTGGCTCGATGGAGCATTCAGTAGTGACCCTGCCCCATGCGCCAACAGTCGTGGGTTCGATCCCCACCCAGGACAAATATTCGTATGATGAATACTTGTGTTTGTTCTGTGCCTGGGTGTTAATATCCAATGTTTCAGTATATATTTGTAATACCACTGTTGATTCTGATATCTGTAACACAAGTGCTTAAGCTACTTACCTCGGAGTCAGATCAATGTATGTGATGTTGTCTGATATTTATTTATTATTATTTTTTATTTATTTTTTTAACGAAAAAAATAAAAAATACCTAAAGCGTTAATTGTACATTACCTATACCGCTGGGAATTATTATACTTTATATTTTATAACTAACTAGCAGCACCCCGCGGTTTCACCCGCGTAGCACCCGTTCCCGTGGGAATATGGGGACAAAATATAGCCTATTAATATATAGCCTATGAGGCCCACAAATAATGTGATCCAGAGATTCTACAAACCTCACAAACACACAAATTAAACCTCTTTATAAATAATTTGACCCGCATAGTCCCGTTCCTGTACGAATATGGGGATAAAATATAGCCTATGTTACTTCCGGATAATGTAGCTTTCCAATGGTGAAAGAACTTTTGAAATCGCCACAGTAGTTTTTGAGTTTATTCATTACAAACATACATACACACAAAAATACAAATATTTCCTCTTTATAATATAAGTATAGACTAAACTTCACGCCACTTCCCTATCGGGGTAGGCAGAGAACCGAACCCCATATGGCACGGTCCTTACACACCTCACTCGCTTCTTTGACATTATGATATTTTTCATACAAGCTCTATGGTTTTTATGGCTCCTAACATCACCTTCTGTTAACACTTTCTATTTTTAACCGACTTCAAAAAAAAGGAGGAGGTTCTCAATTCGACTGAATGTTTTATGTTATACATTTGGTAGAATCAACTTTCCGAATCCGCTGGTCAATTTTCATTTGTACTGAAGAAGAAGTGCTTTGTTAAGCCTATATAAATAAAGATCATTTCATTTCATTTCGTTGCATATACCCCTGACAACGTGTGTGATTCACACACGTTTTTCTCTGTGCAACGTTAAAGTTTTCACGTAGTGCGAAAACATGAATTTTGCATTTTACGTCGTAAGAGCTTATAATTAAGGCAAATTTTCATGAAAAGAACATTTTACCTGTTTAAGTAATTGAAAAATCTTCTTTAACAGGAGTGAATTTGCAGGAAAAATAAATAAATAACAAATAAATATCCGACTACATCACATACATTGATCTGACTCCGAGGTAAGTAGCTTGAGCACTTGTGTTACGGATATCAGAAACAACAGTGGTATTACAAATAAATACTTAAATATTGGATATTAACACCCAGACACAGAACAAACACAAGTATTCATCACACGAATGTTTGTCCTGGGTGGGGATCGAACCCACAACTCTTGGTGCATGGGGCAGGGTCACTACCGCATACGCCATCGAGCTTGTCAAAAAAACCAGCTTAGTATGAGTATCTAGGACCTGGTTAGGAAGTACTAACATAATATTGTTTGAGTGAATGAGATTATGAGATTAACGATTGGCAAGGGCCGCGCCAGACATTTCAATCACTTTTACGTACAAAACGATTCATTCTTTCTTTCGCAGTATTCGTTCATTGCCATGACATCTTCAGCTTCCAGATGTGATGAGTGACCATGTTTTGTGGAGGACATATACACACATCTATGTTTTAATTGTATGGAGAAACCCACGCTACATAATAACATAGAGGTGGGTCACAGAAAATTATCAAATCATCGAATGATCACAAACTCGAAGGTTTTACTTACAACAAACCGACATTTACCTTGCTTATCAATACACAGGTCTTATTTTTTTCAGTCCCAAATTAGTCTGAGATTCGAAAATTTATCAAATGTGTGTGTACCTTGAAAATGCATTTCGGAAAAGGCGACTCATGGTAAATGGGATTTGGCTTTTTGGGTATGTGATTGTGTAGGCGACGAGCTAGCCACTTGTCACTACCTTTTAACAATTTTCCATCTAATCCAACTCTATTTTATTTTCGGTTGGATGTGATTCAAGGATCTTGTGGCATTTTGGACTCTGCTTACCTTTTCGGGTTTCGAATTGCAGGCATGAAGTCAAGTAGGTATGTATGTCATGTCATGCAGGTATGTCAAAGAATTTTATTACAAATCATTACAATCGCTCATGGCTGCCTCTTAATGGGACCGTTGTTATTTTCACAAATTTAAGACGGAACCCTAAGCAGTCTAGAGACACGTTTTAGGGGCAATTTGGGTATAATTCGGGCCAATCGCTGCGGGTACACCGAGCCCAGACAATGAGCTAACTGTGCTCACTGCTCGTGCAATTTGGCGGACCGAGCGGCAGACACAATGGCGGTTCGCGCCATTTTCACTGTCAATTTGACATTTACTAGGGTTGACATGTAGGGTGGTGGTCATAGGAATTTCCGCTTGTATGAATCAATCTTTAATTATTGTGTCGTCTACATGTTATGCATGCATTAATTGGTCAATACTGTATAGAATAAAATTAGATAGAAATTGTAAATTTCTTCTAGTAATTTTTGCTATAAAAATCGTGTCTTTAATCATTCCGAAAGCGGTAAAATATATTATTATACAAAATTTTCTATTAGAATTATTAGATAATATTTAGAGCTAGAACTAGGAAATTGATGAAGATAATGTTATTTTGGTCCGTTATCATTTTTCCCACATGTGGATAGTTAGTATGAAGATAATTAATTTCTTTTCATGACCACTTATAAAAATCGATGCTAATTATCCAATTAGTGACAAATACCATTTAAGTCCTTCGGAATTGGTCCAATACTGCCAAGGTCGCTGGATCGATTCCCGGCCAAGCAGTTAGATGGAGAAAACTTCCAAACGTCTGTACTTGCCGTGGCGTGCTAGTGCCACTAATTGGCAGATAATAGCATTAGCAATCATGGCGAATTAGATGCTCCACCACAGTGCATGGGGAAACTATGGGGTGCGGTGACCAGTTAATGACATATTTAGGAACTGTCCTAAAAACATATATTTTAATAAGTACTTTAAAAAATTATAGTGACTAACGTTATCATTGTCGACATTATAAGTGTGTATATTTGATTAAAAGTTTCGTAATAGGAAAATTGATACTGTACTATAACACAAATTAATATTTATCAATTTGTTGGTGAAATTCCATTTATATGTATATATTGCTATGTGTCTATATAATGTGATGAGCTGCTCGGCCAAAGGCCGAGCTCCGCGTAGGGCGAAGCCCGGAGCATCCCCCTCCGTTTCGCAGAGCTGGGTTTTGGCCAGCACACGCGGAGCGTGTGCGCCAAAAGCTAGTTACAAATATATAATTAATAAATATTGGATATTAACACCCAGACACATAACAAACACATCATCACACGAATATTTGTCCTGGGTGGGGATCGAACCCACAACTCTTAGCGCATTGGACAGGGTCACTACGGAATGCGCCGTCGAGCTTGTCATATACATTGTATACCCCGCCCACTACCATCTTGGGCGGAGCAAGGTCCTCTTTTCTGCTCGAGGGCCACGGCAGTCCGACACACCTCGCTGATTCCCCTCGGTTTCAGCGGGACGGTGAGTAAAGAATTTCCTTGGTTCAATAAAAATAAAGTCCATACAATACCCTATCTAAAACCCTTTTGATAAGAAGCGGTTCCGGTCTCTATCTGCAATGCCCGCACTTCTACATTTTTACCCGGAAGTCTGTCGAGACAACAACGGGACTGTTCGGCGCTCGGGTGCTGCGTGGTCACCGCGAGCGCATCGGCCGCGGTGCAATTAGCGCGGGAATTAATTTATGGTTTCGTCGTCGCCGCGGTGAATCATCGCGGTGTGGCCAGCGGCGAGAGCATGTGTACCCCTTTTTTGGGTTGTTATTCTACTAAAATTGCTTTGTTAGTATAAAGTAGGAAACTATTATAAAAAGTAATTAGGACTACAAAAATATTATATTTTTTTTTTTATTAATTACATGTTTACTTAAAAATGTATGAAAGCTAACTAGTTCTTGTAAATAAAAAACATAATTTGTAGAAATGGCATGGATCAACAAATGGTAAACAATCAGTAAAAAAATATCAAAAAAGATAGATAACGCCTGGAAACATTTCGATACGTAGGTAATATTTTTACCAAGGTCAACAATTTATATTGTGAAGCCTATCGATAGCTGCAAAGGTATACTTATTTTTTTTATTCCATAAATGTGTTATGTTGAATAAAATTTTTATTTCATATATTAGTAAAATGTTTTAATCAGGTAATAAAATTTATATATTTTTTTATTTCTTATCTGTTAAACTGCAACTGTACTGTTGCTGTTTAAGAAAAAAAAATACGTATTTTTAACATTATTAATTATTAATTGTAGTAAAATAAATTTCTGCATTTACCCGATTGCTACACAAGTTGTATGAAAAAGATTTATAGCCAAAAAAAATACATTTTTAAAAGTAATTTTTACACTTTAATTCACTAGCATCCCGCTACGGCATCGCTCAATGTAATTTTAGCAATATCTTCCGTATCTTCCATTTATCCAGCAACGCCTAAAATTAATTCAAACGAACACAAATTCGTTTCTATATGTTTTTACCTTCCCAACCTAAGTTCTCCAACCCTATAGTAGTTTATAATATTAAAAATAATAAAAATTAAGATAAAAAAGAAGAAAGAAAAAATTCAATTAATAGGTATTATTTGTAGAATAAAAGAATATTATATATAAATATTAATTTAAATTTGAAGTTGATAAACTCTCACTTAGCCGAAAGCACCAAGAATCTCCCCACGACGCGGCAGAACTCCGCGTCACCAACCCCGCACCCCAGCGGCGCTCGCCGCTTCACTCCCGCAGGCCGCCAGCACAGCACCCGGCCAGTCCTGCCGCGGCCTCCGTCCTGTCTACACGTGTCCACAACCGCAAACATGAGGGAGATAGTGCATCTGCAAGCCGGCCAGTGCGGGAACCAGATTGGCGCCAAAGTAAGTACATTTATTTGATAATATATTTTTTTATTCGCATTTTGAAAATCGGAACGTTCTATTTGACAGTTGGATTTGAATTTTACGTGCGGATTCCTTGGCCAATGGCTATTATGACAAGGATTTATATGGGAATTAAGTTATTTCCGGGTTTAGTTTAGGTAAAGTATTTTTATGTGAATGGTATAAAAATATTTTATTTTTATTTTATTCAAGTGGATTTTTTAGGCATTACCAACACTATTGGTATTTTATTAAGTACGCCCATATTATTATTATGGTAACGTGAAGCTATGTTATTATTGCGTACTAATCTATTTCCAAAATAATTATAGAATATTTACAAAAAACAGTAAATTTCAAAAGACCTTAACAAAATCTTACATTTTAAAAACTACAAATTCTATTTTAAAAACAAATATTGTCAACCCTATTGTTTACTGAAATAAATTATTCTAATCGGAACTTATTTCATTTAAAATATAAAGGTACTGCTATAGTTTAACAGATATATTCTACCCATTTTTGGGTTTCCAGGTAGCCCAGATTAAGCAAAAAAAAACCGGTATTATTATGGTTTTTAACTACTCTTTTCAAAATACCTCATTCAATAATCTTTTATTTTGATAAAAATCACAAAGAAATCACGTCTACCCGAATTTATGACACTTGACGGCGACTTTCATTCTATCATGAGATTCTACTTACTTTCAAATACCTACTTAATTAAGTTTATAACGTACCGTCGCCGCAAACAATAAAATGTGTTAGAAAACTAATTAAAACGCGGAGATCTGTCACCGGCTGTTGGCAGAGATAATGTCTTCGGCGGTGAAAAAAAAGTAAATTGGAAAACTTTTTTAATATTTATATTATTATGGCTTTGGATTATCGTTCCTTTTTTAAAGTACTTATCGTTTGATAAGTACTTTAAACTTTTAACAATGTAATTACTAAACATTGTTATAAGTTTATTAACAATGTTTAGTAATTACATTGTCAATTGCTTTAATAAAAGTATCAAAACGATTTTATGATCAAAAATTTACCTGTAGCACAACTATTTTATTTAGATTTATGTTGATGGACTTAGGTTAATAACTGTTCACAATTATATTACAACAATAGGAATTAAAAAAAACTGCGAGACCAATTGTAGTTCTAAAATACTGACAAAAATGCACATTCAATTTTGCATAAAAAATCCTTAAAATGTCAACATTTTGAGATACATACAGGCGTTTCGAGTCTACTTAAAAAACGACAAATGAGATCGTGTCATAAAAGAAACCAATTCCTAAGTAAAAAGCCTAGGTCACTCGGTTTGATTGATTCTTGTTGAGAAAAAATTGCAGTGAGATTGCTAGAGCCAGTCTGTGGTTACGTGACCTGAATAATTTTATATAGTCCTACTGCTGCCGTTGTTTTGTACGATCTAGATAATTTTTTGTGTTCTGATAGACAAATAGACAATTGAGATTACTACAAATAATACCTAACTAACCGAAACGACCTACGTAATATTTAAAATCTAGGTATTTGTGACATAAATGCATTTATTAATTATTATTCTAGAGGAAATTTTGTTGTTAACATTTTAGTACCTCCTACTTCATGCATTATTAAGGAAATTGAAAGCGTACTTTTTAGATTCAAATAAGTTATATAGAATGATGGGGAATAGAGTAGAAGTAATTAAAAAAGTATAAAAAACGATTAGTAACTAACTCCATCTATTTGTTAATACTTTAGTAACATTATTATTAAAATAACATTACAATATTTTCGACAGTTAAAACACCAACATTGCAATACATATTTATAGAAATTAGATAATTTAGCAAAAAGCGTCGCACTTTAAAAATAAAAACTTAGCATAGGAATCTCAGTGTAATGCCAGTGCATGTCTGCAGTCTTTTTGGCATAACCCAACACAAAATAAAGATTTGCCCTCATGAATAAGTAGCCCAATGTTTTTTTGCTCAGCGTCTCTCAACGACCGGGGCCATTTGTGAAGCAAATGTACGGAGTCTGCGCTGCGCTGTTATTATTACTGAGTACAGCTTATCGTCGGAACATTATCTAATGTTGAAATTAACGGTCGCGTTGGACAATAACAGTTTTTCGGAGTAAAATTCATTGGGTTTATCATACAGTTTGTTATCGATTCAAATTCTGTGGATTGTCTTTTTGATTTTGTTGTATATTGATAAAAGTGACAAAACGTTTAAAATTTTATGACTGCTGTGTGCACAGAGTGTAATAATTATTAAAATCTTCATTCTTAAACTCCACTTTTGGCTGAAAATAGTCGTTATTATCGAAGCATACACAAAATTTTATTGTTGTGCAGATGATAAGAATTTGCTTGAGAAATCAAAAACAGATTTATTGGTATTATTAGACCAGAAGAATTTCGACTTCAATAATTAAGTGAGATATTGGATGGAAATTAAAATGATGTAGGTATGTACAATAATAATAAATAAATAAATTCTCCGGACTGTCACACCAAGTTCCAAACTAAGCTATAAGCTTGATAGACATACTTAAATAATTTTATAAACATCCATGACTCGAGTTCAAATGTCTATGTTCATCACACGAAACAAATGCCCCTAGCGAGATTCGAACCCGCGACCCACGGTTTTGTGGCCAGGGTCTCTGACCACACGACCAACGGGCCTGTCAAAACACAATAAAACAAAGATTTAAGGAATACACCAATGCTCGATTATATTTTTCATTCGTTTCTCACCGTCCAAATAAAAAGAACCACGTTCAAAAACCCGTCTATTTGTACACATTCGTTTTCGCGTTCAAAGCAGTTTTTGCTTTGTACAAACGCAGACTTTCCTCGGCCTAGAGATTCGTCTACGTTTTGCGTTTTATTGGAGCGACTTGGATATGCTTTCTAATGTCGGAAGCCACCATTTTGATCGTAATTTGAGCTCTAAAATACGGCCGCTTGTTACGTCGGATGGACGATTGTTCTCACAATACGACGTTACACGAGCCAGTTTAAGTTTCATTTGGAACGTGTATCGGGTCACTTTCGATGTTTTTACGAGAATGTCAAAGTAATCGATATTTGACCCAATTATACATAAGTGGTTAAACAGAACCATCTGCATTTACCCATAGTATTGTTATTGTGTAACGGCAAACGTATTTTGTAATAAAAATTAAATTTATTTTATGCTTTCTTAACCATAAACAAGCTGGAAGATTTTAAATTATAAGTACCACTAGTTGAAAAAAAAAATCTGAAATTTTTGGTTAATTTGTTAATTTTACGTCACAATACTACATTCCCCTTGGACTCTGCCTACCCCTTCGAGATGATAATATTACATATTTCGTGGAACGTAGAACTAGATTTATTACATGTACAAATTTTATTACCCGGGTTTATTTTTACTGCTTTAGCGTACTGGAGAATTGTTATTTTCTTCTATTCCGTAATTCCGAGGGCTCCTTGCTGACATCATGCTGTAATATTGCTGTAAGTGTCAATCACTGTTCACAATAGACAGATCGATGACAAATGTTTGTAAACGAAAAAAATCTGTCATCGATCTGCCTATGTGAAGTGAAGGGGTCAATGTAGTTATAAAATACCAAAGGAATACTGTAGTATTATCCAGAAGTACCTAACTACAGTGAGCGTTTTACTACACTCGGGATTTTATCGACACTATTATTATAAAGAGAAACGATTTGTATGTATGTAACGAATAAACTCAAAAACTACTGGACCGATTTCGAAAATTCTTTCACCATTAGAATGCTACATTATCCCTGATTAACATAGACTATGGAATATTTTGAAAAAAGTTTGGTTAGAAAATAAATGTCCATATGTGCGAAGCCGGGGCGGGCCGCTATCAAAAATAATTAAGTATCTACTACATCTTTTTTGTTATCGTGTGTCGAGACAAAAGTACTGTCAGTACTATTCTTGACATTATGGTCATGGTTGTCACTACTGCCTCAGCAGTAAAAGAACATAGATAAGTGATTTTAAAACTTGAAATTTTTTATCCAAAAATGTAATGGCTCGATGACCAGACGTGTATCAAATGACCCCACCTTCGTTCGGTAAAAACCATAATCTGAAATAAACTATGAAATCCCGCATCTGGGTCGAGCCGCTTAAATTGTATTTAGCCGAAATGCATTAGGCACTGGACAATGTCTAGGGCAGGGCTGTCACCTAGCATTTTATACTGAGGCAGCAATTCTCAAGCTGTAATCTGCGGACCGCTAGGGTGAGCATATTTTAACCAAAAAGCTGGTTAATAAAAACAATAATAAAAACGAAGCGAAGACAAGAAAAACTTTACCTACTATTTTTTCTCTGTATAAGGGTGCTGAGCCAAATGCGCGCCAGCGATTCCATAACGAGCTTCGCTATCGCTCGTATCGCGCGACAGACTAATACGTAAGTTTTCTATGCAGTGATACCGCACTATTTTCCTTTTCCTCAAAATCCTATAAACTTCTTGCGCCAGCCCTACTCGTCAGACGGGTAATTGCGCCGGCGCAACTCGTCACGCGACCGTTAACCGCCGCTGGAAAAGTCCGCTGATCCACAGATTGAACTATATTTTAATTCCTTTACATTTTCTTATTTTTAAGAATTATATAACAGACTAGCTTTTTCACGCGGTTTCACCCATGTTTATGGTTAATGTTATAAATTCATAATAATAAGAAATAAAACTTAATCGAAAGCACAAAGACATCATTTTCAGCATTTTAAACGGCTAAATATTAAAACCATTATAGTATTGATAAATAAGCATATAAAAAATATAATAAGTTGAAATAATAAGAGAAAAACTTGGTACATACATACATAACATCACGCCCATAATCCCCGAAGGGGTAGGCAGAGTCAAAGGCGCAGAGGCCCTTTTAACAGTATTCAGCCAAAAACAAAACTGTTCTGGGTTAGATGAAAAATTGTGAAAAAGTAGTGACAAATGGCTAGCTCGTCGTCACATACCCAAAACCCGATATACGACATTCGCGGCAAGAACCACAGTTGGTACATTCCTGTTAAAGTATTTTTAAGTTCATTTTTCCTGTGCCCGGGTGAGTCACCTCTTGAGGTTACACCTTTGTTCTCTACAAACATGACTCCCTCCATAACAGCTGGCGACTTGAAACAAGTCTCTTCAAGTTCAAACATGTCGAAATATGTCAAGTTCAATTTCAAGTTCAATAAAGATCTGCAAAAGGGGTTAAATGTACTATTAATAAATTAACAGATCGCAAAGAAGAAATGTCAAATCAAATATACCTTATATGTATAAAGACAATACAATTTATGTTTTTACCTTAAATATATAAAAATGACTTGTTACAAATTAATTTAACTATGTATCTACTTATTTTTAAGTCGCCATATTTTGGAATGCATAGTGCCTAATATCATTTTAAAATATTTAGAGCAGTGGGTAAGAATGAACAAAGCACTTTCGCGGAATGTAACCGAACGCGGTTCGCGTCTCAGCCTGACCAATGGATGATTGCAATCATTTCGAATTTTTGAATTTAGAACAAATGGCATTGATTGACGGTTGAATGTGGCACGTTGGCAGGGTTACCATGTAGTGTGGCTTAGCATTTGAGAAAAACTCTAATAAAGTTATTTATTTTCAAGATACTACGCGTAAATAATGCTCTGAGGATGTAAGGTAAGTATTAAAAATATCAGTGAGCTGCTAAAATTACTGCTAGATTGAAACTTGTAAAGTAGTGACTTGATTGACTAAATACAAATTATGAATGAGCTTGTTCCTCAGTCAGCCCCTTTGGGGATTGCGAGTGTACGTTATTTAAGTTTTAAGTAAGGTTATAAGAATACAAGTGATGGCAGCCCTGCAGCATTCCACGTAGTGACCAGCGCCAATGCGAACACAGACGCTATTGTCTTAACGGGCATCGGAACAGCTCTGGTTAGTTATATTATTTTTTAATAATGCCTGAGTTACAGTTCATTTTATATTATATCTGTTATCTGTGCCTGTGCAATCGTTGGACCCACGGTTTTACCTATATGGACTTTGGCTTAAAGATGCTCTTACGCATCTTAATGTTATAGTGTTAGTTCCCGTACTTGCGGGGTCCGATTAGATCATGATCCAGCATTTAACGAGTTTGGCTATTACATTATATACTAATATAGCTGACCCGGCAAATATGAGCGGTGGTAGCTCAATGGTAAGGACACGCGCCTCTTAACCGAGGAGTGCGGGTTCAAACCCAGGCACGTACCTCTGGATTTTTCAAATCTATGTACGTATTTATACCACTAGCTCGACGGTGAGGGAAAACATCGTGATGAAACCTGCAAATTCAAATAACTTTGGATTTTTAACCATAATCCAAAAATTGTCTGGTTCCCCTATCTTAGGGTTACGAAGGGCAGATCGGCAGTCGCTTCAATGTAATTACCAGACTCGCTACATCCTGGATCATGGTCTAAAAGCGGACCCCGTCTAAGCACGGGACATAACGCTAGGAAGAAGAAGATAGCTGACCCGGCGAACTTCGTTCCTTTCATTCATTGACTGTTAAGTCAATGACTGACATAATCGGGTTAAATAAATTGAGATGCTATCTTTCAAGTTGGATCAAATTGCAAACGGTGTGCAAATTTTATTAAAATCGGTTAAGTAGTTTTGGAGTCCATTGCGGACAAACAACGTGACGCGTAATTTATACATATTAAGATAATAAAACGGAGTATATTATTATTTTCTTTGATTGTATGAACGCGTTAATCTCAGGACTACTTATAGGTAGGGTTGCCATCCGTCCGGGTTTCCCCGGATTTGTCCTATTTTTGAGGGCATCCGGGGAGCGTCCGGGCAGGGCTTCATTTGTAGTCCGGGTTTAAAAATGTTAAGTCTTGGGCCACCCCGACACAATCACTGTGCCCGCACGCCGCATCAACTGACTAACCGACCCGCTAAATTCATCATCATTTTCAACTGTATTTTATTACACTGACTGTTTAAAAAAATCTGTTGATATGTCCGGGTTATGGGCTCTAAAATCCGGGGTTTTCACGCGTTTTGTCCTGGTTGCCAAATTTTGGAGATGGCAACCCTACTTATAGGTTATGAAAAAAAAAATTGTACTAGATTACAGGTATGATTTTGGGTTACACACGTGTGTCCAGTCCCTTGTGCCGAGTTGGTGAAAAACCCTATTATACCTACATACTAATATTGTAAAGAGGAAAGATTTTATTATTTGTTTATTTCATTATTTGCATTAAAAAGGCTCCAAAACTACTTGACCGATTTGAAAGTCTTTCCCCAATCGAAAGCTACTTTAGGAGTAGGTAACATAATCTATATTTTATCTCCGTATTCCAATCCGGACGGGAATACGCGAGGGAAACCGTCAAAACAGGACAAGGTCGCGGGCAACGGCTAGTATGTATGTAATTACAATTTTTTTTTTAATTAATATCCGACGATCACATATATTGATTCAGATCAATGTATGTGATGTCGGAGTCAGCTCCGAGGTAAGTAGCTTAAGCACTTGTGTTACGGATATCAGAATCAACAGTGGTATTACAAATATCCCAAGTAACACAGATAGCAGTATAAGGTCTTAGTAACAGCAAACCCGGGAGCGATAAGCTTAAAAAGCTGTTGATTAATGTCTGAGTAAACGTGTACTCAGCTCTTATTCAAGCAAATTGGGCACACTTTTAAATGCTTTAATTTGAATAATAGCAATATAAAATCTGAGTAGTAGCAATGTAATTGTCCACATAGTTTAATAACGTCTGAAAAACGGCAGTCGTTACTTATACACAGATGTTTTATCATGTTTATTCAGATAAATATTTGTGGCTGTGATATTCAAAAACTACTCAGCTATAAGCACATTTGTACCACACTATTTCAAACAAAATGTGTGTTTCCTTCAAGAAATTGTTGACATCATTAATATTTATTAAGATATTAATGTGGACGGAATGAATACTTGGAATTGTTAAGTAATTTTTAAAAATACGAGTTTTAGCTATTATACAAGTGAAATAATATTGCGCAAGTAATTTTGTCGTCAATAACGTATGTCCTGTAACTATTGGTTTTACGCGCCGCTTCAATATCGAAGTTTAATGATAGAAATAAGTTAATGTACAAGACAGAAATAAGGCAAAAAAAAACTTTTAGCGTAATTCCTTATTTTAGTGTTTTAAAAGTAATAATTAGTTTATGTATAATACTCGAATTTGTATCTGAATTAATAAAACACAGCATTTGATAGTAAAAACAATTCCAAAAACATTTTTTTTTGAGGTTATAATGGCGATTCCTATAAATCTGATTATTAGCTGCTCACGGAGCTGTTTTACCGAGCTGCTGCTGAATAATAGTTTTGACTCGTCACATATTAAGCCTTTATTTGGCAAAGCGCGGTATGGCGGAATAATTTCTGAATAACAGTTGAGTATTTGTTTACATGTTTTATTAAACAGCTTATTAGGGTTCAAAACAGAACAATCAAAAACTAGAATTTCGTGGAAAAATGATTAGGTGATCGATCGAACTTTATTATTTAACTATTATATAATGCAATCATTTCACTTAAATAAAAAAAAATAATTAAGCAAATGAATTAAAGCTATTTAGGTATACTAATCTAACGTAAAAAGGATGTAAATTTTTTTTTTATTTTGTTTTATTTAGAAAAAAAACTGTGGTAATCATGTTTTTTTTTTTTTTCAACTTACGTACCTATGTCTAGTTTGAGTTAACTACTCGTATGTACTGCATACCTTATTAAAATGCTAAAAAGGGAGAAGAAACGAGGTCTCTTCTGGTTACCCATCTATTCTAATGATAATGTAGCAATTTTTCATTGTCTGAAAACAAACGGATATTATACCTACACTAGCTGTGCCAGCGGTGTCACCCGCGTTTATGGTTAATATTATATAGACTATTTCCGTCATACATGATTTCTATGTAACTTTAACCATTAAGGCTGCACACGCGACGGAAGCATAAAAATTTAGTAACTTCTCCCGTTTTCTCAACATTTCCCGTCACTACTCTGCTCCTATTGATTGTAGCGTGATGAAAAGTATACTATCTGCCCAGGAGTATGAAGAATAATTGTACCAAGTTTTGTTAAAATTGGTCGAGTAGTCTTTGTTTCTAAAAGGAACATACAGACATACAGACAGACAGACAGACAGACAAAAATTTTACTGATTGCATTTTTGGCATCAGTATCGATCACTAATCACCCCCTGATAGTTATTTTGAAAATATATTTCATGTACAGAATTGACCTCTCTACAGATTTATTATAAGTATAGATAAACGGAAACCTAAAACAAAATTAAACCTAGCTAGATAGATTAATTGCCCCCGAAACCCCCTACATACTAAATTTTATGAAAATTCTTGGAGCCGTTTTCGACATTGAAATTACAATATAGATAGTTTTTTTATTTAAAGATACGTATTAATAATATCATAATGACACATAATTTGAGTATACTATACAAATTCAAAACCTCGGACACAACAAAAGGTAGATTTATACTACCGCATTGAATGTAGGTACTACAAATACAAAACGCTAGAATAAAATGATTCGGACCGCGCGTATTTTTGAATTCGTTAATATTCTCATCTGATTCATCTCCACTAGATGTGTAATCATCGTCACCCACACAGTCTGTATATGAAATTGCGGGTACGGAACACTCTTCTATGTACGATCGCACTTGACTGTTAAGGTTAGCTTGACCGCTTTCTTCCACAGCTAGTTTACTAAACACTATGCTGCCTACGCCCAACTTACAACAACTAACGTTTAATAAATATCTACAAATAAAGCAATTTTCAGCATTCTTCTGTGTAAATACTGTTTAACTAACTTTAAAACTGCTAGTTTCGGTATAAGAATAGAAGTATGTGTAAGAGAGTTATAAACTATGTCTACATTTCTTTTATACCAATATAAGCTTAATTAGAACCCAGAAAATACTTTTTATCAGCAGCTGAATAATTCGCAAAATAAAGAACCTTATAAGATTTCAAAATAATATTAAAGCTGTTATTCAGATACAAGCATTTTAAAACCGAATTTTAACACTATTATTCAGCATCTAGTTGCTGAGGGTACTTTATACAGAATATAGCATTTTTAACAGCAATAAGCTTAATAATGTTTGTATAATAGTATTGTACATTACGTTTATTCAGCTTGTTATCTTTTAGCTTACTGTTATGCAAATTAAAGCTATGTGAAACTCTGTAAGCTTAGAAACGTTTGTGTAATATTGAGAATAAAAGTTATTACTAAGCCTTAAGAAAGAAGCCGAAATTATACAAATTTTACTAAGCTTAAAAAATTATAATAGCCGTAATACAACGTTAGTCAGAATTTAGCTATTTCCTTAACTGTAACACAAATGTTACGTAACTATTAACTGTGTTATGAGTCGCATTAGTACTGTTATCATGCTTGTGTGTTACTTGGGATATACTTACATATTGGATATTAACACCCAAACACTAAACAAACACAAGTATTCATCACACGAATGTTTGTCCTGGGTGGGGATTGAACCCACAACTCTTGGTGCATGGGACAGGGTCACTACCGAATGCGCCATCGAGCCAGTCAATTAATTAGTTAGTATTCCTAAGGCTCTTTTCACGTTCCCATGAGACGACAGCGTTTATAATATGAATGACAATAGGCAGTAAAAGTAATTCAACCGTGATCGATCGCTCTTATCACTGAGTACAACAAACGCCGTGCCAACGACTCATTAGTCGCGATAAGGGCATCATACAAACTGGCTTGTCCAATTTGATTGTGAACTTGTGTAGACATGTTCTGTATGACCAAAACTGAGACGAATCCTAGGCCATAAGTTATCATACTTGAACACCGCAAACAATCTAACCTTTGAATTTCAACACCCGTTTTATCAGTCTGTAGTTCAAAAGTTGATTAGTTGAATTTCTACATATAGTAATGTCAGGAAATAAAAGCTAACAAAGATTTGGTTTCCTTTTAATGTGCAATGAAGTTTAACATCGCACCAGTTTGTTTCAGATTCCGTTCTCATGTGTAATGTGTAAGGGTTAGGATGCTGTGAAGATCAATATAGCAGATAATACAATGTAGCAGAATGATTACAACTAGAAAACGTGTTTGTGATTCCTATATAACAATACTTAAACATACTTACACTGTATGTACAACTCAGTCACATTTTTTGGTCTGTTACGTAACGCTATATAGCGTATTGTTAACTCTTTGTCTCACATGTTCCCGAAAGATCTTAAAACATTAAATTATTCCCAAACGTCCTTGAGACGCGCCAAGAAATCCGTTGCCGAATAAAGTCAAATTATTTCCGTTGCGCTGCACGCAACGAATCACCATGAACACAATGCGTGCGGACGGGCGGAATTCAAATTCGAAGTCCGAACGTGATTCACGCGGGAAGCAGCCGCCGTGGACAGAATTCGATATTTGAAGTGTGGATAATAGTGGCCAGTGTGAAATGAGCGACATTTGAGCGAGCAAATCCAGAAAATGATTCGTGGTTGAAATTGGCAAATGGATAGCAGAGATTTAAGCAATTAAGTCCAGAAATTACTGATTAAAATATATAATAATTAGTGACTTAATTGTAAAATATCCAAAAAATATGCAAATAGAGATCGATTACCAATATTGAGAAAATGAATGCTTTCAAATGCTAAAATTGCAATGCAAAAAATCTTGCATTATAAAAAGCTCTTGCTTTTTATGGTGTTAGTAATAATTTGATCTAATGATAAATCTTTTTTTTATATAGAATAAACTTTTAAGATTTAAGAATAGGTACCTACCTAATTTAATTCCCTTCATTATTACCACTTATTCAACTTTAAAATTTCACACAAATTGACATAAAATACAGCCATTCTGAAAGAACAAAAAAAGAGACACTAATTTCACAACAGCACACCGTTCGATGATTACAGAGGTTAGCGGAGCAATCATTCCCTAGTTAGCAGTTAGGGGTCTTTGACACGGCCTAACGACCCCATCCTACCAGTAGCGGCTCTAAATAATTCAAGCTTGGACATTAGGTATACCCGTAGCGTGACGCATCGCCACGGCAAAAACAATGGCTGGCTGTACTAGGTATTCCGCGGCCTGGTGCCATATTTGACGCCATTGTCCGCGTCAGCTGACGATAGTTCGCCATGTTTGTCTACTGTCTATGGACATAGACACGTAAGGGCATTTGACGTCTTGATTGAAACTCTCATTGCGTTAAATGACGAAATAAGTTATCTTTTTAAGGAATAATAAAGTGGTTTAAACTACTTAAAAGCGTTTTAGAGAACAATAGTTTAGTTAAGAGATTAAACTGCTATATCTACTTAGATGTAAATAGATAAGAGTTAATAAACTTTAATGAAAGCAAACACTTGGTAATTTATTCTGTGAATAGTCGTGTGATGAATTATTTGTTTAGACAATAAGGAAATGTCCTTGCGTTTTGTCCCGTCTTTGTCAGGGTCCGCTTTGACCACAATCGTAGATTTGGGATGTATACTTAATTAATACATTCTGCCTACCCCGCTAGGGAAGTGGTGTGAAGTTTAGTTAGTTAGTTACTTATTACATTAAAGCGACTGTCATCTGACCTCCATAATTGTTAGAGGTAACCAGACCAGGGTCATAGTAAATTGGTAATTGAAGTTAACATACCTACATCAAATCTGGTTGGCGGGATGAAATTGTAAGACTATAAACTTACCTTATAATATTGATGTCCCATAAGTCCTTGAAAATGTTTTTACTGGCCCGTTAGTCGAGTGGTCAGAGACCTTGGCCACGTAACCAAGCCCGCGGGTTCGAATCCCGCTAGAGGGAAATGTTGTGTGATGAGCATGGACATTTGTACTCGAGCCATGGATGTTTATAAACATACTTAAGTATATCTATCCGTTCACCTAGTATGCATAGTACAAGCATAAGCTTAGTTTGGAACTATGGAATTGGTGTGTCAGTCTGGAAAATATATGTAATGTAAATACGCGTCCTGCTGTTGACGGCTCCCCGTTTATCAAAGGGTATATGCCCATTACCTTGTCTTATTCTTCACTCTACCAGCCCTGGTAGATGCTAAATGTCGGAAATATTAAAAATAACTTAGTCCATACTTAAAAAAAAAATGTTGTCTCTGGCAATCGACATAAAACAACGGTGACACACAATTTAAAATTGCTGTTTATTACTATTGCACCTAAATTGTTTGTAATAATTCCGTGTGTACAGTGGCATCAAACAGCTGACTCAGTCCCAAACGACCCACCAGCCCCCGCCAAACGATAAACCAAACAGGACCAAACTGCTCGCGTCTTTCATCCCACGGGAGATGTAACAGGCGCGGCCTCGGCTGACGCTATTTATTTATCGCCACTGCACGCCACACACACACTGCATGATCATTTAGTTACACTGTACCGTGTTCGTTAGACAGACGTGCGCATCGCATTTTCCTGGTTTCCGTGAGTAAATATTATTGGTTATTTGTGACGTAGCGCTCAGTCGCAGCTCGGGTAAGTACTCCTTACTCAATGTGACGGAGTACTTACCATTGAGCTAACTACTTAAGGATACGCCTCCTTCGAGGGGTGCTGGCTTAACGCGGGCATGTGCTTATGTACTTTTCAAATCTATGTATGTATTTATACCACTTGCTTTCAAAACATTGTGATCAAAACTTCAGATAGCTGTGAATATGTAATCATGATTCAATTTGTCTGGTTCCCCTATAAGTTAGATAGGTAGTGTTCTTTTTAGATGTAATAATAACCAGACTTGTTCCTGGATCATGGTCTAAGTAGACCCCAGCTATATACGGGACATAGCGCTAGGAAGATGACTGGTTGTGACGTTGTTATTTTCTCGTGATTTCTCAGAGAATGCCTGCATAGAATCAGCAGTTACTGATGGATCGGATCCATGTTCCCTTCTTCTAAAACGGTTGTGGTTCTTTGGACTGGGTAAATGCGTAACAAGTCATCCCGAGAGAATTCTGTGGGGTGTGTCGGACTCAGTGGCGGAGCTTGGTGGGGGAAGGGGCGGCAAATTTGAAATAACGGTTCAACTTTTTAAGATTTATTTAGTAAATCTGTGGGCGGCGGAAAACTAAGTATTTAAAAAAATTATATCCACCCCGGGCGACAGGAACCCACGCTACGCAACTCGCTAAAGTTCTCGGTTTAGTTAAGGATATCTTTATATCTGACGACATCACATACCACTTCCTTAACACAAGTGCTTAAGCTACTTACGTCAGTTCAATATATGTAATGACGTCGAATGTCAAGATATGGGCAAGGTGTGGTGTACCGACCGACAAAACCCTTCAGATGCAATGTTGCAATCACCGAGAGAATTTTAGAATACGTTATTATTGGCACAGACTAGCACAAATTTATTATTAGTTGCGCGAAATATAATTATAATTGTTTGTTTATCTGAGCATGGGGCATGCTATGAGGGGAGTTAGTCATAATAAACATTAATTTATCCTTACATCTTGTACATATTTATTTAATACAAGCTTTTTATCTGGGTTTCATCGGTGGAATTGGGTCTGATATTGAGACTATCATGTCAGGATCAGCCTCACACGGGATGGGTCATTGTACATTTGCCACAAAGTTAATGCGTCACAAAAAAATGCATGTGTAAATTCTTCATAATTATATTTTTGTGTAGTAAATTTGCCAAACTCGTTTTTGAACGAGTCCGCAAAAAAATCCAAATGGAACAAAATAATGAAATAGCTTTTCATAGCAACAATTAGCATAATTAAACTAAGAATTTATATTTTTTTTTTCAACTTAAGGTGTACCTACTAATTTTCATAACAAACGGTTTAGTGGATTGAGCGGCAAAATGTTACTTTCATTTGAATACCTTATTAAGAGTCAACCTTCTCATCATTTTCCTAGCGTTATGTCCCGTGTTTAGACGGGGTCCGCTTAGACCATGATCCGGGATTTAGCGAGTCTGGTAATTACATTGAAGCGACTGCCGATCTGACCTTCGTAACCCTAAGATAGGGGAACCAGACAATTTTTGGATCATGGTTACAAATCCAAAGTGGTTTGAATTTGCAGGTTTCATCACGATGTTTTCCTTCACCGTTGAGCTAGTGGTATAAATACGTACATAGACTTGAAAAATCCAGAGGTACGTTGCCCAGGTTTGAACCCGCACTCCTCGGCTAAGAGGCGCGTGTCCTTACCATTGAGCTACCACCGCTCAGAGTCAACCTTCTGATAATAACTAATTGGTAAATAAGCAATCAGTTTAAAGACGGACAGTTTTACATTCCCATAAAGAGAATATAAAACTCTGTTACCGGTGTTTAAATATAATATACCAAGAAATAAACAAAACATTTTGCAAATTATGTACTTAAATAGGTGTTTTTTCTGTCCTTCTGTGTAGTCACCCACGATGCGCGTGCGTATTTAAATGTCTCATGTAGGTATGTTATTTCCATTTTGAAGATCATCACAAATGTTAATTAATTCTGCGGTTTTCCACTTTGCGTAGAGGACGACTAAAAGACAATTACACTAATCGGTTTGAGTATAGATAATATAGCACTTCCCCAGGGGAGGGGGGGTCCCTGGGTACAGTGGGGAAATGTGCTCTTCGCCCCTCTTCGGGGGTTTACTCGCGTAGTTCCTGTTCCCGTGGAAACACAGGGAAAATATAGCCTATGTTACTCGTTGATAAAGTAGCTTTTCATTGGCGAAAGAGTTTTTTTAAATTAGTCTAGTAGTTTTTGAGCCTATTCAATGCAAACAAACAATAAATTTTTTCTTCTTATAATATTAATATGAAAAGCTGTGATGATACATTGGATCTAAAACCCCAGCATTGTCAAAGATCTCTTAAGGTTTCACATGTTATAACATCCAGTCTCAATGATGTTTCTGGGGCCAATTAAGTCCCACGTGTCTGGTAAATTCCAAGTCATTGTTGTTTAGTGTGAATCATGCCGCTGGTTCTGACGTATTCTTTTTTGCCAAGGAGGAACCCGATCACGTTATGCCTATGTAACTACACATTATTGATCATCATCATCATCATACCTACCAATATTATTAATGCGAAAGTCACTTTGTCTGTCTGTCTTTCACATTTACTCCTAAACTACTTATAAAAATTTAAATAATAATCTCTCCAGAACACACCAATTCCCTAGTTTCAAACTAAGCTTATGCTTGTACTATGGATACTAGGCGAACGGATAGACATACTTAAATATGTTTATGAACATCCATAACTCGAGGACAAATGTCCATGTTCATCACACGAAACATTTGCCCCTAGCGGGATTCGAACACGCGACTCTTGGTTTTGTGGCCAGGGTCTGACCACTCGACCAACGGGACAGTCAACTTGATTGAGGCTGGAGCTCCAAGCCTCTTATCCGCTTCTCTCCCCTTTAAATCAACTACTGGCACAAAAAATACACATACACTATCGCGTCTCACATAATCGTAGCAATCCCCGAAGGGGTGGGCATAGACCATAGTCCACACAGCAATAACTCCTTAAGCCCAAAATCGAGTTGGGTTAGATGAAAAGTGTGAGGAAATAGTGACAAATGGCGAGCTCGTCGCCTAACAAACACAAACCAACCCAATACACCATTAGTTGCTTTTTACGACATGCTGGACGAGGAACACAGTTGGCACATTATATTCGAGTTCCAGATCAATATGAGAAAAAAAATCTGTCGGTACTTACATACATCCATAACATCAGTGAAGATACATCACGCCTGCAGTCCCCGAAGAGGTAAGCAGAGTCAAGGGGGCAGCAGGCCCCTTTAACCACATTCAGCCAAAAATAAAACTGGGCTGGGTTATATGGAAAATTGTGAAAGAGCAGTGACAAGTGGCTAGCTCGTCGCCTACACAATCACATACCCAAAACCCGATATACCATTAGTCGCTAGGTTGGCTCAGTCTGTTGTGTGTCGGTCTACAAGCAGGGCCCACTCAGTATTTGTTCGCGACCCACCAGTGGATCGCGACCCATAGTTTGGGAAACCCTGACCTAGGCGCATCCTGACTAGACATCCTGACAGAATATTATTCACGACCTTTCTTGTCGTGAATAATATTTTACAAATGTTATGTCATGTAATGTTATGTTAATATTTTACAAATAGCTACTACTACTATAGTACTATAGATGCGGAAGTGTAGTATAATGTTAAAAGCATATTTGTATGTAAGTTCCTTTTTATGTCAAAATTGCTAAACTGATTTTGATGAATTTCAGATACCAATAGACTAGGCCGTGCCGGACATATTATAAAAAAAAATTATGTGTAATCATGCGCAAGCAAAATCACGGACAACAACTTATACCTCAATAAAAACAAAAATAATGCAAATAAGTAAACTGTCCATTCCAGTGCCCGCACAGAATCCGCCATTTGCATACAAGACTGCATTCAGTTGAGACGGGATGTGCAGTGAACAAGTCGCCTGGTTCTGATACATACATAATGGGACAAGACGGATCTGATGCTTGTAATTGCGGCATTGCACCTTGCATTATATGCGCAGTGTTGTAGACCGAAAACAATGCTCAGCAATATTAATATACAATCTAAAAAGTATATTAATTTTAATGAGTAAAACGTCGGTGGAACATATACGTATTATATTACAACCAAAAACTTAATAATGACACAGTGTCAAATTAAAAAAGCAAAACTATTTAAAATTACAATTACAAAACAAGGACGTCCCCCGGGACACGCAGAGATTTCAAATTAAAATTCAAATTCAAATTCAAACTTTTATTGCATGTCACATTACAAAAACAGTTACATAGATGGTATGTGTAGAAGGTATACATGTGACGCCCTGCAAGGGCATAGCAAATAGAAGAGGGCTTGTTATTATCTTATATACTAATTAAATTTCTATTCATTTACAATGCATCTAACCCAGCCCAGTTTTATTTTTGGCTGAATGTGGTTAAAGGGGCTTGCTGCCTCTTTGGCTCTGCCTACCCCTTCGGGGATTGTGGGCGTGATGTTATGTGTGTGTGTGTGTGTGTGTGTGTACAGTGAAAGAAATGTTCAAATCGGTCCAGAACTTTCGGAACCTATCCAATGCAAACACAGAAATTTAACAAACAATCAAATCTCTCCCGTTTATAATATTAGTGTAGATATAATTTTCTTCTAACCGATTACGGTTACTTACCAATCTTAACGAGGATTAGCAAACGCGGGAGATATTATAGTGTACAAGTGTGTGCGCAGACACAGGTGCACTCTCTGTTCCTTCACTCTCATAGTCCAGTGAGACGGCAATTCGACATGACCGGAGAGAGGTCAGGCGCAGGACCAACGCTTAACGTGCTTTCCGAGGGACGGGGGTTAACCCGCCAACTTCCTGACTCCTGGCTGTTACTCAGTAATTGCAATATTAAAATACCCAGGACCCGGGACTTCTTGGTCCTTAGGTTGGTGTGACTCGCTAAGTAATAACGAGACTCAATAAATCTTTAATCATGGTCTAAGCGGACCTCAACTAAGCACGGGACATAACGCTTGAAAGATGATGATAAGATAATAATAAATAAATAAATATCCGACGACATCACATACATTGATCTGACTCCGAGGCAAGTAAGTAGCTTATTTAAGCACTTGTGTTACGGATATCAGAATCAACAGTGGTATTACAAATATTTACTTAAATATTGGATATTAACACCCAGACACAGAACAAACACAAGTATTCACCACACGAATGTTTGTCCTGGGGGGATCGAACCCACAACTATTGGCGCATAGGACAGGGTCACCATCGAATGCGCCATCGTGTCAGTCATGATAAACGCGACAAGCAATGAAAGGCTTGTTGGTTCGCTACAAACCCTGGTCTAGGTACGGTTGTAGGTGCGATTGGCATGCCCTCAACCCAAACTTGACCTTAATTACCCACGAGTAGCTTGCCGCAGCCTACTATACTATCTTCCTAGCGTTATGTCCCGTGTTTCGACGGGGTCCGCTTAGACCATGATCCAGGATTTAGCGAGTCTGGTCATTGAAGTGACTGCCGATCTGACCTTCGTAACCTTAAGATAGGGGAACCAGACAATTTTTGGATCATGGTTACAAATCCAAAGTTGTTTGAATTTGCAGGTTTCATCACGATGTTTTCCCTCACCATCGAGCTAGTGGTATAAATACGTACATAGATTTGAAAAAACCAGAGGTACGTGCCCGGGTTTGAACACGCACTTCTCGGTTAAAAGGCGCGTGTCCTTACCATTGAGCTACAACCGCTCTTTTCTACTAATATTATGAATGCGAAAGTTTGTATGTATGGATGGATGTTTGTTACTCTTTCACAAAAAACTACTGAATGGATTTTAATGAAACTTTAGAATAATATAGCTCATACACCCGAATAACATATAGGCGAGCAAAGCCGGGGACAGAAGCTAGAATATAATATACTGGACGAGCCCTTAGCTGAAGCGTCATACATTTTATAACACGCAGCAAAAAGCAGAAGTCTAATTATAAAATTGGATTTCCATAATTAACGATTAATAAAATACAAGTACTAAGTAGAAAAGGATAATGATTACGAGCTAAAAATATTATTTTATTTATAATTAATTAATTATGTTCTGCGGTATTCGCATTACATTCTGTAAATAGATATCTACCATAAATACGCAATAGAGTATAATTAAATTAGGTTTATACGGATGTAGGAGTCGTGGAAGGCCCCGGCTCACCTACCACGACCAGATTGGTCGTGTATTAACAGAAGGTGATGTTAGGAGTCATTAAAACCGTAGAGCTTGTGAAAAGGATCATGAATGTTGAAGAAGCGAGTGAGTTGTGTAAGGATCGTGCCATATGGAGTTCGGTTCTCCCGCCGCTAGTTAGTTAGTTATTTACTTTCATTCATGGAAAAAATTGGATTACCATTTGTCAGAAGACTTTTCAGTCATCTATATACCTACATACGATTATATACCAAGTTTTAACAAGCTCGATGGCGCAGTCGGTAGTGACTGCCCCATGCGCGAAGAGTTGTGGTTTCGGACCCACCCAGGACAAACTTTGTAAAAGAAATCATGTGATGAATACTTGTGTTTGTTCTGTATCTGGATGTTAATATCTAATATTGGTACATATTTGTATTACCACCGTTGATTTTGACTTGTACCTATACAATCACATACCCAAAGCCGGATATACCATTAGTCGCCTTTACGACATGCTAGGCAAGAACATAGTTGGCACATTGTTTTATATCCTACGCAAGCATGTGACACTTTTATCTGTCTTATTGTCAATACTAAGTTATGTTTATGCAATAAGCAAATTCAAGATTGGAAAAATGGCAGTCATTGATTCAGCAAATTATTAAGTAATATTTGCGTTGCAGCTATAATAATTTCTAGTTAAGTGCAGTTTTTATTTATGTTAACGGCACTTTTTATATACCTTTGTCATGAAGTTCACACGGGAAAGAATCCATTTTGCGAGATTTACTTATATAAAAAGCAACTAATGATCGTTATACACATTTATAAACTAATATTGGTACATATTGGTACATATATAGTACATGTCAGACAATACATTAAAATAGTAACTAAGATACTCGTATATAGTCTTATGGCAATAAGGTAATGTGTTTATGTGCAATTCAATTATAGAGATACTTGTTGTGATATTATTTTGTAAATTAATGTCAACAATAGTTAATTTAATTATATTAAGTACCCACGTAACTATAAGTAAATAAGTTAATGATATTAATAAGTATGCAATTATAATATGTAATTTTTAAAAGCACCTACTTAAGTATATTGCTACACCCTATCAGGGTCCATGTAACTGCATTTCAAATGTTTTGTTATGTGTGCAATTATGAATAAATAAATAAATAAATAAACCTCGAGCAATGTTTGACATCTGACTGAATGGAACAGGCAGAATATTTATTTCTATAAAAGCCGACTATTAAGGCTATTAAAAGGGTGCAAATACATAGGTAGGTATATGTAGGGAGTATAGTTATATGTAGTTAGCACATAGGGAAAACTATATCATATTTTCCTTCCTTTTGACATGTTAAAATCTATTATTGTAAACGAGTATGAACATTATATAAAGTTTTTAGTTAAAATGAATCATTAATGAGTTATGTTTAACTTTGAATATGAGAGCAGTGGTAGCTCAATGGTAAGGACACGCGCCTCTTAACCGAGGAGTGCAGTTTAATCCCGGGCACGTACCTCTGGATTTTCCAAATCTATATACGTATTTATACCACTAGCTTAACGGTGAGGAAAAACATCGTGATGACACCTGCAAATTCAAACAACTTTGAATTTGTAACCATGATCCAATTGTCTGGTTCCCCTATCTTAGGGTTACAAAGGTCAGATCGGCAGTCGCTTCAATGTAATTACCAGACTCGCTAAATCCTGGATCATGGTCTAAGCGGACCTCGTCTAAGCACGGGTCATAACCCTAGGAAGATGATGTTTAACTTTAAATATGAACAGAAATCATTATAGAGATTTTTATAAGGCTATTAGTAGATTAAACCTTCCACGTCACGCATTATATTATCATGCACCTAGCTAGACTAAACATCACATAACATCACATAACATCACGCCCATAATCACTGAAGGGGTAGGCAGAGTCAAAGAGGCAGCAAACCCCTTTAACCACATTCAGCCAGAAACAAAACTGGGCTGAGCTAGATGGAAAATTGTGAAAAAGTGGTGACAAATGGCTAGCCTGTCGCCCACACAGACTAAACATTGATTAATAATGCTGCGTTTATTTTTCCTGTACAGGATCTAGTTAGTCATGATTGTTATCATTACATATATTGTAATTGTAAACTTGTATGAATAAAAAGTATAACTACTTATAAAGTTTCTTGTCATTCTTCAATCTGCCGACCACAGTCTGCTACAGAAACTTTTTTATACGGGTCATGAGGGATTGATATTTTGTAAACCGTACTGTCATAAAACGTCGCAAACTCAAACTTATAAATTTCCGAGTTTTATTGCAATATGTTAAGAAGTTTAAGCAGTGGCGGATTTACAGCCTTGGCCGCCCTAGGCACCAAGCCATAATCCTCAGTACTAACGCGTCATCACTTAAATTTTATCACGATTGGCCGCCTCTAATATCTGGCCGCCCTAGGCCTGGGCCTACTGGGCCTTAGGGTTAATCCGCCACTGTTTAAGTGTGAAGACGTAACAGACTGAGAGTTATTTTCGCATTCATGATGTTCGGAACACGATTTTTCAGATTTGTAAGTGATTTTTCGGCTCATACAAAAGTAAGATATTTTCTTCTTTTCTTACTTTCATAATATAGAAACAGAAACGAATTGCTGCGTTTACAAATTAAAGCAGAATTAACAAATACAACTAAATGATATCGACACGAACAAACCTACATCGTATAGCGTGACACACAGCGTTATCAATTTGACTCATCTAATTCGTTACGCCCTGATTCATTCTAGATTACTTTTCTCTGTACAGCGTTATTTCTGCTGAACCAAACAGGTTAGTCACAAGTAAATGAAGGGAAAATATATTCGACCATTACTCATAGTTTAGTTTTTGTGTAAACAACTTTGTCTAGACATGGCTAATTCACCAAACGTCATAGCGTTACCCTAATAAAGTTGATAGGTGCTAGCTAAGCATTAGATTCTTCGACCAAGGGCACAGATTAATATAACTAACCTGCACTGTGCGGTTACCCTTGTATAGAATAAACTAATGTCATGCCAATTAACTTAAGCTATTCAGAGGCAAAAGTGGTCAGTTTTAATTTTCGGTCATCTTACCAATCTTAACCGTAACGAATGTTGCTTGTGAAGCGATGGCTGACATGTACGTTAATCTGGGGGGACTAGTCTGCTCTGGTCTGGTTAATTTATGCTTTAATTTAGTAAACATCTTTATTTTATACTAGCTGTGCCAGCGGTGTCACCCGCGTTTATGGTTAATATTATAAAGACTATTTCCGTCATACATGATTTCCATGTAACTTTAACCATTAAGGCTGCACACGCGACGGAAGCTTAAAAAATGGAGTAACTTCTCCCGTTTTCCCAACATTTCCCTTCACTACTCTGCTCCTATTGATTGTAGCGTGATGAAAAGTATATTTTAACCTGCCCAGGAGTATAAAGAATAATTATACCAAGTTTCGTTAAAATCCGTCGAGTAGTTTTTGTTTCTATAAGGAACATACAGACAGACAGACAGACAGACAGACAGACAGATAGACACACAAAAATTTTACTGATTGCATTTTTGGCATCAGTATCGATCACTAATCACCCCCTGATAGTTATTTTGAAAATATATTTCATGTACAGAATTGACCTCTCTACAGATTTATTATAAGTATAGATTTTGGTGTCTGACAAGCCGAATTCATGACATGGTTCAAAGGCAAATATAATATAATCTATACACCTTTGTAAAAATGTTGTTGAAAAGAGTAACTACCGAGTTTCTTGCCGGTTTCTTCTCGGTAGAAGCAACATTCCGAACCGGTGGTAGATTCATATGATTAGTTTATTTTCTTGTTGAATTGACGATTTACAAGTGTTTGTTTCAAACCTATATAAATAAAGAGTATTTTGATTTTGACTTTGTGTAAAAGACCAATTGTGAATCTTGTCAGTAAGATTTCTAATCACTTATTATTTAGGTATATAGACTCTCTAATAGGCTCTAAACCTTGAATACAAACGTAGGGGATATCATCATAGATCAAAACGATTCAGCCTGTGATCGGTGGAATCATCCAATTGCTGTCCTCCTCTCATTACCGCACATAATGCTTAATGGCTTATCACACGGCACAGGCTTTGATTAGTCCAATTAGGCTGGATGTCCTGTGGTTAACGTGGCCCAAATTAGGATCAGGATGACATTCGTCGCGCTTACGGAGACGTGCCATTCAACCTAATGGCTTTTTAAGGACGCTCGGTGAAAGTGGTTCCTCTTCGCTGCTGGTGTATACAGTTTAAGTGACACATTAGTAAAAATGTATGTGTGTTATGTAACCCTTCGAATTAACTTAAAAATGTTGCCCCACAGTGGCCAAAACCGATCACGCAGAGTAAACCATAAACTAGCGAGTTGGTGCATATTACAAATTATACCGGTCCTGCAGCGAGGGCTAGCACCGATATATTTTTTAAAATTAAATACAAAATAAGGAAGAATTAAAAGGGACTGACCCGTTGGTCGAGTGGTCAGAGACCCTGGTGACGAAACAAGGGCCGCGGGTTCGAAGTTCGTTTCATGTGAAGAACATGGACATTTGTACTCGAGTCATGGATGTTTATAAACGTTTTTAAGTATGTCTATCCGTTCACCTAGTATCCATAGTACAAGCATAAGCTTAGTTTGGTACGAGGGAATTGGTGTGTCCTGGGTATTGCAATATTGAAATTACTGAGTAACAGCCCGGAGTCAGGAAGTTGGCGGTTTAATCACCCCCGTGCCTCGGAAAGCATGTTAAGCCGTTGAGCCTGCGCCTGATCTCTCTCCGGTCATGTCGAATTGCTGTCTTACCGGACTATGAGAGTGAAGGAATAGAGAGTGCACCTGTGTTTGCGCACACACTTGTGCATTAAAATATCTCCTGCGCGGATAGCTTATCCTCGTTGAGAATGGCCGCCGTGACCGATACTGATTAGGAGGACATTATCCAGTACAACATTACTCACCTTCTCCGACATAAATTCAAATTCAAATTCAAAATCTCTATATTTATATAGGCTCAAAAAAGCACTTATAAATAGTCAATTTAAACAGAAAAAAGGATTACCACCGGTTCGGAAGGTAGAATCTATCGAGAAGAAACCGGCAAGAAACTTGATAGTAAGTTACTCATTTAAATGCAAAAATTTACAATTTCGTACTTTATAATCTATACTTATCAGGTAACAACACTGCAGGTGAACACTTAATTATGAAGTTAAACATATATGCTTATCATTTAGGAAGTCTTCAATCTTATAATAGCCCTTATTCATTAAGAACGCTTTAGTGGACAATTTGAACTTATGTGAAGGTAATGCTAGTAGACTTTCTAGAAGTTAATTAAATATTTTAATACTAAGACCAATAAATGAATTACCACTCTTCTGGAGTCTATGATTTGGAACAGCAAGTTTGTGTTTATTTCTAGTATTAAAACTATACTAGGCAAAGAACACAGTTGGCATTATTTTTAAGTCCCAGGCCATAAAACATATATTTATATCCACCAGTTTAAGCACGTTGCATGTTGCACTGCGTGGGTGGAGGTGCTAAAAGACTTGTCCTTGAGTGCAACTGCAGGCGAGTTCAAGGCGCCTGCGCCGTTTCAGGGCGAGTTATTTTAAGTCTTGTTCAGGCTCTCGAGACTCGCAAACCTGTTTGAGGCGTGAAAAATCGTTGGCTTAGAAAAACTTTGTTTGAACTTGGTCTAAATATGGTTGAACAATGTAAAATTTTGTATTTTTTAATCCTTGTAGAAAATTTAATATATTAGGTACTGTGCTGTCTGCATCCAGAAAAGAATGCCGCAAGATTACAATCCTTAATAAGTACGAGTATATATGTAATATAATGTACACTCGAAAGAAAACCATATATGTAACGCAGTCGGCCAACAGATCATTGTACCCTCAAATCATAGCCTCCATACCTAACCGAGTCAACCCCATCGCTCTTAGTTCCGCCCAATTAATTTCGGCAGCCTTTCGCGCTGCGCCGGCGCAGGTCGACGACCCCCGCGCCGACACGTGCGCCGATCGCTCGCTTTTTATGCGCACTGCGAATCGCAGCGGTAGTGACGTGGTGGTCGAGTCCCAGTGCATTCGAGTTTCGTGTCATGGAAGCAAGTCGCGCAAGGTGGAAACGAAAGTTCTTAACTCGATTGTTTTATGAGAATCGAGAAGCATTGTTGATTTATAGTTTTCAACGTGGTGTTAATAACTATGGATGTGTCATCATGGTCCTATTTGTCTGGTTTTTCTTACCTGGCCTTCAAAAGGCTACCCTCTGACAGAAAATCGATAGGGATTGTCTGTCTTCGAAGGCCAGGTTAATAATCTATAAATGTGGTTACAATAAAATTCATTATACAACCATAGAAATATTTTCTCTTCATATTATCGTAAATATATGGATGTGGATGGAGAGGAAGAGGAAGGCCAAATAAGAGATGGATGGATTGTGTGAAAGATGATATGAGTGAAATGGGAGTGGATAGCTTGATGACGGCTGACCGGGACGTATGGAAGAGGAAGACATGCTGCGCCGACCACAGATGAACTGGGAGAAGGGCAAGAGGATGATGATGATTATCGTAAATATATGTTGCCAATGTTCATAGACTAAAGACTCATAACCATCAGACGGACAGTAGTTTGCCACCTTTAGGCAGTATTATAGTTACAATAAATGCCGATTATTAAACTCTGATTCGAGTCCAGATCGCGTCACTAGCCGTAGATGACTGTTCGAGATGCAGTTTTCCTGGTCGCTATTTATAGTCCGAAATACGTTTGTTTGTTTTTTGTTGCTTTAGAACGCTCAGCCCTGTCTGCGCAGCCGGGATTATGCGCTAATATTGGATCTTACCTACTACACTTACAAGATTCTGTCTCTCGCCATCAGGGTGTACTGCACCTTGTATACTTGTTCCTAGGGATTTAATGCTTGATCTAGCAATCCAGCTGAGTCCAGCGTAATTTTAGCTGTGCGGGTACAATACCGCTAGATTTCAATCCCCACTAGAGATGCTGGTGCCACTGTAGTCTGGTTCAAGCAATCCAGCTGGGTCTAGCATGATTTTAGCTCTAGCCAGCGCCATGTGCTGGGTCCAGAATGACAAATATTTTTTATATGTACCTTCACTACGTCTTATAAATACGTATAAGTATATTTCAGCTTAACCCTACTACCTACTAGGTATTTAAAAGTATGAAACCTCCAAATGTGAGCTTGTCAATGAAGCTTTAATAACTGAAAGGTAATTGCTGAAATTAGGTACATATACAGATACTTATCTAGTTTATTGTATCGGATAACTTTTATCCCATTTATATGTCTAATTAAATAATAATATTTGTAGTAAAACAACTGAAAACAACACAATTTTTTCCTGTCTTTGCGTCAGAGGGCAAAAGTTAATTGACTACCGTTATAACATGTATAATAATAACCCTTATCGCTCTCATGAGCTGCTCTCAAGAGAACGACTCCAGACAGCTGGCCCCACGCGCTCAGCGCGGACCATAAACAAGAGTGCTTAAAACGATAACATTAACACCTGCTTTCATAAGGAAACACGCCTCACACATTTACTCTATGGGCTTCGTATCCTAAAGGCAGCTTTTCTTAAACTTTATATCGAGGGTGCTTCATAAAGGCAGCCTTTCTTAAACTAAGTGCTGAGGTTATTATGTATAGTTTGGGAAAAGCTAGCTAGAGGGCCGCGAAAAACATCATGCTCCTGTTGGTAGCCTCGAAAGTTGGACGAAATCAAGAAAAATAAATATGATAGCCAAGAAATAAGTCCCGAATTTTATGGAGGCCACTCAACTTTGGGAACCGCTGTCCTAAGGCGTATATGGCATGAACGGAACAGCTTGTCTTATTGTGTCTGCTGGTGAGTCGTTTTCTGGGAGATGCAAAATTTACAATCCCAAAGAGGGGCATTGAAATTCAGACGTCGTTTTGTAAAAGGGCTGACAGTGTAGTATAATAAGTTTCCTGTAATAGGTAGGAACAAAGTTTCCGATACTCTTTGTAATTAGTGGCTATAGGTGTTAAGAATTTACGGTAACACTTAAACCCTTAATTTTTTTATACATAGTATTGACACCCTTAATATTTTTTTTATAAAAAAAAAATTTCAGTTAAATTTTTTGGCTTAATGTGGTTATAGGGGATGGGTTAGCTGCCCTTTTGACTCTGCCTACCTATTCGGGGATTATGTATGTACCTATGTACAAACAGCAGCCATAAAATTCGATGCTAAAGAAATCTACAACAGAAATAACAATTCAACTCAGAATATTACGATTTCCTGTTTCTTAAAGTCACCATGTAACATAAATTAAACGCCACTCTAATCCTTATTTCGTCAGCGAAACCAAGTTATTCCTGTCATCATATTAATTTGGGCCGTACCCTTTAGCCGGGCTTGCTCATAATGGCGGTGCTTCCGTTCTTTTTTCTCTAAACTAACGGTAAAGTGGCCAAGGAATGTTTACAGAATGCCCGCCGAGCACACCTCGTGTTTTTGTTTGATGTTTAAAAATATTAACACTTGGACGCTTGTAAAGGAACGCACCTGCATCGTGGATTATTTTTTAAACAACGGCTAGCGTTTTGTTTTTCATACTTCTGTTCTATAAGTTACATACCCAATATTAAAGGTCAATAAACTCTGGAATCTTCTGCATTTAAAACCTGATCACCGTTTTTGATGATACCAAGATTTGTTGTTTTGTTGGTATCTCTCGAATATTCTCTAATATTGTATATTTCATTAATGATAGACAAATATGTCAGACTAGCATATCTCAGCTTTAAATTACAGATCATAAATAATTATTGGCATTTGTGTAGATATTCGGTAGACCTAGAAATACATTACATGACAAAATTGGAAAAATATTTATACATATTAGATCAGAAAGTAAACCCTCAACCGATGTACATGAATGAAAAGATTAATAATTGTATTTGAGAAGCGAAAAGTGTAAGCCAGGATCATAGATAATGGAAAAAAAAGATACCCTACTCCCACAGAAAAAATCATGACATAACGTAATGCAATGTACTAAATATAACTATGTAACTGAATAATAACCTTTATATCAAGCGAAGGTGGTGATATGTATGTACTCATAAACCAAGATATAACAAGCTATTTAGTTTACGACCCGTCTCATCATGCGACTTGGTGCCTCCGTCATCCCATCTGGAATGCGTGAGTGCAATAACGCATCCTCTTGTTGCACTCACCACATGATCGTTTTACGACGCTTACGGTATCAGGACATCCTGCTGCATTAAATACTGCTTAAAAAGGGATTAGTTCGATTAGTTGCAAGAGGATTAGTGGCATGTGGGAGTATATGGTCTCACATCTCTTTTAATAGAGTTGAGTTGCGAAATTAATGCTCGCTCTTGAACTGTATTTGACTAGCTCAATGGCGCATTCGGTAATGACCCTGCCCCATGCGCCAAGAGTTTTAGGTTCGATCCCCACCCAGGAGAAACATTTGTATACTTGTGTTTGTTCCGTGTCTGGGTGTTAATATCCAATATTCAAGCTTACATTTGTAATATAATATTACTGTTGTTTCTGATATTCGTGACACAAATACTTAAGCTATTATTTCGGAGTTGGATCAAAGTATGTGATGTAATCTGATATTTATTTATTTTTGTGCTTTTTTTCTTAGTCTAATGCTATTATTATGCAAAAAGCAAATCTACACTAATAACTACGGTGGTGTATACACATGTTTTACATGCACCGTGTTGTAGATATTGGAATGAACCACAGATAATAAACCCGTTATACCGGGGTAGGCAGAATCATATGGGTAGGTAGCCCCTCTTAACCACTTTCAGCCAAAAATTGGTCACATTATATTGTATGTATATTTATATGCTTTCAAGGCCTATTTACAAAGGCGTAGATATACCACAAGTTGTATCAAACTGCTATAGACATATTCGGATATCCAAACCCCCGCATTCCCGGACACAGCAAGTGTCAGGTTACTACAGTTATAGCCGACGGCAGGAGAGCCCCAAAATAGGGTGCACTTGAAGCCCCGACCAACGGAGATGCAACAAAAAGCGCATCTTCTATTTGTGCGCACGCGACGCGGGACAAAAAAGGCTATTCTGATTTCTGAACGCTACTATTTCGAGATTACTGGAATGTCTCGGCGGAGGTTTGGAATGTTGAGACTTGGGTAACTAAGCAATACCTTTTGGGTACTTATTAACTTATTGCGTTACATTTAATATATTTATACAGAAAACTTATGCCTTAAATGAAACGTGTTACGCACGGGTTTTTATCGACTACTCCCTGACACTGCGCATTGAGCCTTGGCTTTTACATTTTACTGACAATTCTGACAAAGTGACCGGAGTTATCATGGGACAGGGTAATATGGTGATAAAATTACAGAGGTCTCATTGCATGTGAATTGTGATATTTGGAATGGCACTTTTGACAACTCAGGTGCCTCAATTGATTGATAATAGCTATATAACCTAGTTTTCCTATTTTCTGTTAAAAGCATAATGCCATAAACGTACATACTTTACTGTTTTTACAATAGTTCAATTATTCGCTTTAGAAATGGTAGAAACATTTCAACTCATTGTCTGCCTTTTGAATTTGACCCATAATTAAAAAGCCATAAGGTTCTCAAGACGGATAACCACAGATTATACGGTTCGCGGTTTCTTGTATTTTTAACGGTGTTGCCATATCGGTCATGCATTCACAGTTAATTTTTATAGCAGTTTTGCGGTGTCTAGCGATTAGGGTCGACAATTTTAAAAGATAAATATGTTGAATACTAACATTTGCCAAAATAATATAACAAGAGCAAGTTACTTATACACATGGGTTGTTGCAGTTATAAATTATTTCCAACTTTATTATATACTAGCTGTGCCAACGGTGTCACCCGCGTTTATGGTTAATATTATAAAGACTATTTCCGTCATACATGGTTTCTATGTAACTTTAACCATTAAGGCTGCACACGCGACGGAAGCTTAAAAAATGGAGTAACTTCTCCCGTTTTCCCAACATTTCCCTTCGCTACTCTGCTCCTATTGATTGTAGCGTAATGAAAAGTATACTATAACCTGCCCCGGAGTATGAAGAATAATTGTACCAAGTTTCGTTAAAATCCGTCGAGTAGTTTTTGTTTCTATAAGGAACATACAGACAGACAGACAGACAGACAGACAAAAATTTTACTGATTGCATTTTTGGCATCAGTATCGATCACTAATCACCCCCTGATAGTTATTTTGAAAATATATTTCATGTACAGAATTGACCTCTCTACAGATTTATTATAAGTATAGATTTTTTTAATAATCATTTTACTAGATAAGTAACAGCAAACTTTAATTTATTTATTTTTACAAATCTTTAGTGTGGTTCATATAATAAAAAATACTTTTAAAATTTATCAATAATCAATTTAGCCAAAGGACAAACCACCTAATTATCTAGTTAGCTTATACGTTATTTATACATTCACGACCAACTTAGTACAGGACAACTGTCTACTTTCCTGTTACAAAGAGTACCAAGTTTGCACGTCAAATTTCCAGATTTAATCAAAATCTATAAACCTTTTTCTGTGTGAAAATTAAGACAAAAATATACTGCTCATAACATCTAGATCATTATTATTTTTTTAGAAGTACGTATATTAATTCATCATCCCCCTAGCGTTGTCCCGTGCTTAGTTGCAGTCAGCTTAGTTAGACCGTGATCGAGGATTTAGCAAGTCTTTTGACATTGGAGCGACTGCCGATCTGACCTTCCTAACCTTTATATTACCAGACAATTTGGATCACGGTATTAAAAAATTATGTAAAAATACAAAGAATGTGCGAACCCTAGGGGCAACGAACTGCATTGAGCTACTTTCACTTTTCTAATTTTGATTGACGGTGTCATTTCAAATAATAAAGTACAATACAAAGATGGCGGTCGGAAGCCATTTTTAGTACGACTTTTTTTTTATTGCAAACTTAAATGTTGAAGATTTTTATACATATAAAAGAATCGTCTAGGCTAAATTGGGCCCATTGACATTGATCGACATAATATTTATTTTTTTATTACCGACAATTATTTATAATCTCCATTTTTAGCAGCTTTAAATAATCCCGGGCAGTCTCGTTATTCCTCGCTTTTTAATAGCTTGTCGTTCATCTTATTCTGTTCAATTGTAATACGCAAAAATACGAAAGATTTATTTCCGCAATACGACATGTGAGCAACTCTCTTTTATGTCATTCTTTCTCACTGCACCCATCCATCAGCTTTCTACATTTGGCATTTTAAAATTTTCACATTGAACAGGTCTTTTAGGTTTTGATATGGGTTTCTTGGAATTACTTAGATGAATAATAGTACACCATTATTTTAAGTACATACGTCGAGAATAACTTAAGGAGTCTCGAAAAAGGCAGTCCCTCATTATAATCTCAAGTGTAATTTCCCACTTTAGCGTGGACAAAGGGTGGTTCTAAATACACATTTCCAAGTAATTTTTACCCTGTCATAACAAAATCAATAGTATTCCCGTGTAAAAGTCCCCTCAATTCTACGAAACACGAAAGTTAGGTACGTACCTAACTAATGTTGCCAACTTAGTACCTGTAGGACATTATCAAGGGCATTCAACATTGCATTGACTGGCTCGATGGGGCATTTGGTAGTGACCCTGCCCTATGCGCCAAGAGTTGTGAGTTCGATCCCCACCCAGGACAAACATTCGTGTGATGAATACTTGTGTTTGTTTTGTGTCTGGGCTTTAATATCTTATATTTAAATATACAATTTGTAATACCACTGTTGAATCTGATACCCGTAACACAAGTGCTTAAGCTAAGTAGCTTAAGCACCGATAATATCACATACATGATCTGAGGTAAGTACCTCAGATCATGTATGTGATATTATCGGATATTTATTTATTATTATTATTTATTGCAGCTCTTAAATTTTTTATTATGTCTAGTGCTGTGCTATTATATCTTATGTTAGTCTGGGATTTAAAAATAATGTGGCTACCGTGTTCCTAGCCAAGCATGTCGTAAAGGCGACTTAGAGAGTTGGGGATGTGGAGGTATCGGCGCCGCCGATGAGACCGACATGTCACTACTTTTTCAAAAATTTACATCTGATCTTCTCAAAAAAATTTATGGTTAAAAGTGGTAAAAGGTTATAGGAGCATTGAACACGTGCCACATGAGAACCTCATTAAAAAAATCATGGTGACGTGTAGGTATTAAGCAAGATGACTAAAAAATAAAGTTTAGTCCGTCAGTTAAAAAATAAAAAATATGTGTCTAGTATTTTTGTATAATCTAACTGACGGACTAAAAATAACTATAGTTTTTAAATGCAGTCATCATTCCTATTTATAGAAAACCTCTTTAAACATTTTTTTTTATTGGCAACACTGAACGAAACAAAAGCTTGACTACGGCAAGTCTAGATCTAGATAGACAGCACCCTTTTCCTAGTATCGTGTTACAATATTACCGGGCTTCCCTGCGACGCGACGGGCGGTGGCCGACAGGGGGAGTTTTTGTTATGCATTTCGCTAATGGACTGGACATTTTCACTCGGCATTCACTTTGCGTCAACACTGTAAATCAAGCGCAATTTACTGCATTGACTCTTTCAATGAACTCAAATTTTACCATAAAAGCAAAAGTGTATCGTGAGTCGGGACTTTCCGAGTAAGAAGTTGCGCTGTCGGAAGGTGCTAAGCGAGTCAAATACTCCTTTTTAAGCTCTAGTTTTTTCGAATAAAATTCGTGTTATTTATACTAACGACGTTAATATAAAATCGTGTACACCAGCTATATTCAATGTGTGTTCCTTTCTGGGGGGTCCACGAAAATTGGTACTGATCATAATTGTTAAAATAAAGGGGTACTATATTAAGTCTCCTGGGGAAAATCCGTTTAAAGTCGATTATTACACCCCCCTCCCCCCCGCGCTGCCGCCCGCGCTGTTCTAGGGTTCCGTCAAATACTCCGCTTCCTAAAAGGGTTCCATAGCATAAAAAGTTTGAGAAGCACTGGTGTACACCATTTATTGTGCAGGCAATTAAATTCGAACTCGAATCGGTCTTTCAAATTTTGTGTTCGCTTAGGATCGCGAAACTGATGGCGTTCCGAAACTCCGTTCGGATATTTTGCCGCAAAGCTATGCGCCAACATATTTGGAAGAATTGAGCTAACTCATCCAGCGCAGTAAGTGAGTTAGCGCAATTTGTTGCGCATTGTTACACATGTTTGGCCTTTGGTGCATAGTTGCGTGTCACCAATGAGTAAGTAACCTTCGGAATGGCCGGTTAAATAAATGATCGCACACGAAGCCTGATGGTTCTGATTAGTATTACTGGGCGTTTGGGGACTTAATATTAAATGTTGTTGACTCATTCATAATAGTGTGGTAGTTTACTAGAAGTTTGGATAGTAGTAGGTAGTTCGGAGGTCAGGGACAACATCGACAAGGAGTGTCACCATAATTCAGCTTGCCTGGTTCCCCGGTCTGAATCTAAGAGCAGGTGGTCGCTTCAATTTAATAATAATTAAATGTGCTAAATCTAAGACCAAAGTTTTAACGAACTTCGACTAGGAACGGGACTTTACACTAAGAAACGACGTCTTAAAGCTGACAAATGTGCTTTAATTGTCACTTATGGCAACGTTTCTTTCTATATTTTTTTTTTTTAGAAACTAGACACAAATATATCTGGGGAATAATGAAGCATTCTAATGGTGAAAGAATTTTTAAAATCGATCCAGCAGTTTTTGAGTTTATTCGTTACAAACATACAAGAACTTTCTTTATAAAATAATTGTGTAGATAACTACAGGAATCGGAATCGTTCAACAAGTTCTATTCTCGCTCTCGCCAAGTGCATCGGACCAATTGATTTATTTCAACGGGCCCACAATGGCCGCTCATTGGCCGTGATTCACCGGCCGACATCTTAATCTCGTTGATGGCTGGTAGCTGATAAACAAGATTTAACGTGGCTTAAGTGGCAACACGATGTATGTAGTACAAAAACGCGGGCCGTATCGAGTCGTTTTTTTTTTATTTGTCACAGCTTTGGCCGATTGAAAGCTTTGTCATCCATCAACATTGTTTTAATAGCAGCGAATTCCCCTGTCGTACCCGTCCTAGCAAAAACTACTTTAACTACTAATTCTACTAGATTAGGAGTTTCAAAGTAATTTATTACATTTTATTTGCATCTCAATTAAGAAGTCCATTGCTAAATACATACATAGCATCACGCCCCTAACCCCCGAAGAGATAGGCAGAGTCAAATGGCCAGCAGGCCCCTTTAACCACATTCAGCCAAAATGACCAAGAAACGGATTAAAGAAAATTTTAATGAGTTTTCACTCGTGCAATCCCGGACTTAGAAGCTAGTAAGTGAATTATATAAGTATTATTAACAGGATTATTTCTTTAAAAAAAACATTATGTTGTATCTGTTTTACGAATTAGCGACTAAGTTCTGAAATATCTGTCGAATGCTGGTAGACTAAAATTGAATTGCGCACTAAATTATTTACAAATTTACTTTAATAATTCATAAAATACAAATAAATTATTAAATAATAGGTACATACAGGACAACATTATTTATACGAAGAAAGTCCATATAATAAAATAACACTAATATTGTCCAAGATATCACTAAGCATACATCCTACTTTTTAAACCACTTGAACTCAAGACAACGCCCTCCAGACAGCCCTACACAACTACACAAGAACATATCTAATTTACAATCCATATATCCAAATGTCCGTCGGTCTGTCGCACGCGATAGGGCAAACCAATTTGTCGTACTTTGACACGAATTGCTGTGGTATTGATTTTGGAGTTTAATGGACTCCCAGTGGACAAGCCATCTTGTCAAGCTGTCTGGGCTAAGTGAATAACGTTTTGTGTAACATTAAGTGAAAATGATTGTCTGTTTAAAACCGCTCTTCCATTAGCAGATAAAATAAAAATGGAATAACAGACAACAAATGTTTTTACAAAACGGTTTTTTACGGCTTTGGGCACCGGTGTTTGAGTACAAAAAAAAAATTTACGATATGTTCGTGCAATTTTTTTAGTAGGTATACTAAGAAAATTATCTCACAAACATTCCTGACTTGTTGTGTTCCATGTAGCGTGTCGAAAAAAGCGACTAAGTAATCATGTATTGGGTTTGCAAGAGCAAGCTCCTTTAACCAAAAATAAAACTGGATTGGGTTAGACGGTAAATTGTGAAAAAGTAGTGACAAGTGGCTAGCTCGTCGCCTACACAATAACATACCCAATAAGCAAAATATCTATTTAATAATAGTCGCCTTTTACATGCTAGGCGAGGAACCCAGTTGGCACATTATTTTTAAGTCCCAGACCAACATAGAACTCCTTAGACTCCGTCCATGAAATGTATGTTACGGATGATTCGCCACATTCATCCAACAGTCTTAATAGTTGTTAATCCCTCTGTATCAATAATTTGCCAGATTCTGTTATTAATAATCCCGTAACTATATCCGTTACAGTAACGTAAATAAATGTCAGTTACTGAAAATCCGTAAATCATTAGACAAGTCGTATCTGTCAGTTTCCTTAATCTACCAGTTTATTTTCGTTTGGATTTCGCGCCTAAATTGTACTGCAATAAATGTTTAAAACATATGACCGGCCGCTTGATCTGGAGGCAGCGGCGGTTTTACAGTCTCGGCCGCCCTAGGCCCGAGGCCATAGTTCTCAGTACTAACGCGTCATCACTTAATTTTTATCACGATTGGCCGCCTCTAATATCTGGCCGCCCTAGGCCCGGGCCTACTGGGCCTTAGGGTAAATCCGCCACTGTCTGGAGGTTCTATGGAGATTCGAAACCCTGGCTGCGAGATAAGGGGCTAATAACACGTCTTTTATTATACGCACTAACGCAAATGTTGTATGCAAGTCATAGATAAATAAATAAATATCAGACTACATCACATACATTGATATGAATCCGAAGTAAGTAGCTTAAGCACTTATGTTACGGATATCAGAAAAAACAGTGGTATTACAAATTTATACTTAAATATTATATACTAACACTCAACAATATTGTATATTGTACACTGAGACACAGAACAAACACAAGTATTCATAATACGAAATATTGGGTGGGGATCGAACCCACGACTCTTGGCGCATGAGGCAGGGTCACTACTGAATGCGCCATCGAGCTTGTCATGTGAGATGTTTATTTATAGTTTATACAAACGAATTTATTAAAATACACATATCTATTCATATCGATATCACTAAAATGTCTATTGAAACCTTGGGAATAGGGATATTGACTGGCAAGTCAATTGAGATACTTTTTAAAAGCTGTTAAAACGCAATCACTTCATAGATTTTGTATGGGCTTGTGTCTATGACGTCACTTGTTCGAATAGTCAACTGACTAAAATTAAGCAGTATTCTATTCGTGGCTATCAAATACAAAGTACATTCGATATCCAAAAGTAATAATGTTCATAGCACGTGTAACATTTCTATTTTCTATGTCATATTACTCGTACCTATAATAAAGCATAGATAATAGAGTAGACAAACCAGGACGTGGGCTATCTCTCCTATCTATGGTCGGTCCTTCCCTATAATTAACTCAGTACATACATACACTTCGATAGCGGTTCAACAAAGCTAAATTATATCTGTGGCCATGTATTTATTGTCTTTGGAATTGTTACGATACGTCCGGTTCTATCAATCTAGTTCAAATATTGATCGGAAATGGTCATTATGTACCTATCTAACAGTAATTTGTCTTAGGTTTTAGGTATTGTAAATATGTGAACTGAATTATGACTTAAACGGAATTGTTAAAGTTATTCACAATGATGAGTAGAATGGTTAATAAACAAATTTAGCCACAGCTCAATAACCGGATCCAGCTTATAGTGAAGTCTAGTTATGATAAATTAGTATAGTCAGTATTAACTTCGTCCAATGATATTTTATTACTTATGTACTTAAACCAAGAATAAATCGACCTGGAACTACTTAGTCCAGAGGGTCGTGAGTGACCCTCATAACCATGCGTATTTTCTATAGTATTCTTCAAAGTAACCTGGAATAGGGGAAAAACATATACATAAATACATACATACAAAAATACAGACATACATACATACATACAATCACGCCCATAATCCCCGAAAGTTTAGGCAGAGTCAAAGGGCCAGCTGGCTCCTTTGACCACATTCAGCCAAAAGAAAAAATTGGGAAATCGTGAAAAAGCAGTGACAATTGGCTAGCTTGTAGGCAAAAACATGATGACGACTACAAGAAAACTGTATAATTTCAGTGTTAGCATCCTTTATTTGTACCTATAAGTACAGCATTCTAACGCACGATGTGTTTGCCCCCAGTTCTGGGAGATCATCTCTGAGGAGCACGGCATCGACCCGACGGGCGTGTACCGCGGCACCAGCGACCTGCAGCTCGAGCGCATCTCCGTCTACTACAATGAGGCCTCTGGTGAGTGCACCAACTGACACGAGATCTTCGACGCATCACCTTCCACCGTACCACGAGTAGGTTTAAGATCTCGACACGGGACTTTGAACGGTGGTACTATGTAGCAGGTTGTAGAGCCTCTTTAAAGCCGCATCGGTTTCGGTATGATTGGCTCGGAGTCCAGGGATTGCAATCCAGCGGCATTTTCCGGCGAAACTAGTTCCACCTGAGTTCCACCAATCGCTAGTCGTCTCTAACGGAGTACAAGAATGTATACTTAAAGCTAAAAGCCTTACGTAGCTCTTTTGCCCCGAGGAGTAGTATTCATTCAAGTCATTAGTATTCAGTATTAACCTATAACTAGCCGAATCGTTGGTCTAGTGGTAGCATGCGCCGCCTAAGGACCAAGAGGTCCCGGTCTTAATTCCCGAGTCGGGCCAAAATTTGTGGCTGGGTATTTCAATATTAAAATTACCCAGTAACAGTCCGGAGTCAGGAAGTTGGCGGTTGAATCACCCCCGTGCCTCGGAAAGCACGGTAAGCCGTTGTTCCTGCGCCTGACCTCCCTCCGGTCATGTCGAATTGCCGTCTCACCGGACTATGAGGGTGAAGGAACAGAGAGTGCACCTATGTTTGCGCACACACTTGTGCACTATGATATCTCCTGCGCAGATGGCTAATCCTCGTTGAGATTGGCCGCTGTGACCGATATCGGTAAGGAGGACATTATTATTATAACTAGCACAGAAGTATCATGACCTCAATGATATCTCTTTAGATCCGCCCTGAAATAACAATAATTTACCTCTTTTTAGTCAAAAACTCTCCCTAAATATGAGATGACGTTATTCATCCCTTAAATAAATATGAAATAGGAAATAGAACACAGATTTAAACACGCTATTAACAACGATTGTTACGAAGTTGTTAATGAGTTAATAACGCTCATTTGAATGCCGTCGCCCCATGAGCGTGTATAACGCTCATTAACGCTCGTCACAATTAACGCAGAGCTAGGTCGACGGCCGCTTGAGCTTGCCCAATTGCCCAAATAGATGCTTGTTTACCCTAGATCAGTAGTTCCCAAACTTATTTTTCTCGTGGACCACTTTCAAAATGTTACTAGTTTCGATGGACCCCCTGCTGCTACATTTCTACCACATTCTTAAAGTCGCCAAAAAATGAAAAAGTGTCGCTTCTGAGTTCTGTCCCTATATTCCGACAGGTAAAATAAAAACGAAAAATGGTACATTTTATAACACTTTATTTATTAAAAGAATAGAATTGCAAGAAAAAATTAAAAAGGTAAGTCACAATTTTAATTAATGGGAAGGATGTATTTGGTGGAGTGTCAGCAAACGATCAATGTTTGGCTTTATTTTTGTGAGCAATAACCGCAAATCCCCCCGCTCTGTGATGTTTAATTTGCTCCTTTTTTTTGTTAAGAGATTTGTAACGGCACTAAAACTCCTTTCTACAAGGTATGACGAGGGAAAAGCTATTAAAAATTTCCTTGCGATTTCCCACAGTCCAGGATATTTTTCGGGTATTTCTGCTTGCAGCCAAAATGTTTGGTAGCCTTTTCTAAATTTCACCTTCAGCTCCTCATTGGTGCTTAGCTCGAGCAGCTCCTCTTGTAATACAACATTGGCCACTTCCGTTTCATCAAATGGATTTATGATCCATGGTGGTATATCCATTGTCAGCATATCTTCAAACCTGGTTTTGAAGTCAACATGCAGGGCACTTAAATGTTGACTGTAGGTATGGATATCCTCATCAATACATTCTACCTGTGACAAGTTTGGAAATTGAGAGAATTCGCGCCGACTAATGTTTTGCTTCATTAATTTCAATTTCCCAAGAAAAGCCGAAATTATCCCCTTTGTTTTTATTAAATTCAGGCTGTCCCCTTGTAACTGCAAGTTAATATCATTAAATTTTTTAAACAAATCTGTCAAATACGCAATGTCTGTTTTGAATTTGATCAAGTTTTCTTTTAAATCTGGATCTCTGCTTTCTAGGAACTCTAATACGGAATCGAAAACAGAGTAAAATCTCGTTAAGCATGCGCCTTTCGACAACCAGCGTACTTCAGTATGTAAGAGCAGTCGTTGGAAGTCTTCATCATTTTCGTCGCACAATTGAGCAAATAAACGCGTATTCAATGCATTGCTTCTGATTTTGTTGACAGCTTTTATTACAAAATGAAGAGATTGGTTCAACCTGTCACTTAAATGTTTTGCCACAAGATGTTGGCGGTGGATTACGCAATGAATAGCTGTAAGCCCTGGTATAATTCTTTTGAGATGAGTTATAAACCCACGATATCGCCCGACCATTGCAGGAGCTCCGTCTGTTGCCACTGAAATAATGTTTGTAAATGGAATCGATTTTTCCGTAAAAAAATTGCTCAGTACATTAAATATTGATTCGCCTTTAGTGTCAGTCTCCAAAGTTCTGGCCAATAGCAATTCTTCGTGAATTTCTTCCTCCATAATATATCGGACATATGTCAATAATAATGCTTCATTACCGGGTAACGTTGACTCGTCCAGTTGTATAGAAAAATGAGTTTTTTGCAGATGATTGCACAAAAAACATTCGATATCAGAGCTCATTTCATCAATGCGTCTTTGTACAGTATTGTTACTAATGGAATTCTTTTTAGTACGTCAAATGGAGATTTGTGCAAAACAGTTTTTAAGACTTCTTCAACAGCGGGTAAAATTAATTGTTCTCCAATAGTGTGCGGTTTTCCACATTTTGATATAAGTAATGAGATATTGTAAGATGCCCGCAAGCCATCATCGTTACTTTGAGATGTTGAAGCGAACATACTGTGCATGGTGGGTCTCTTTTCATATTTTTCCTTCAATGTTTGAAAATATTTTAAATCTTTACCTATTTTATCAGTATGACACCTTTTTAGATGATCTTCGAGCTTTGATGGTTTCATAGAGTCATTGCTCAAAACTTTGTTGCATAATAGACACATGGGCAATTGTTTGCCTGCCTCTGATGGAACAAAACCATATTTCAAATAATCGACACTATATTGTCGACATTTTTTCTTTGCTGTAGCCATGTTTCGTGTCAGTTAACTTACCTGAAAAAAAAAATGTTTTTGTAACCAAGTTTTTTTCTGAATATAGGTATCACACCGCAGCCTTTGTCAGCACGCGGGAATAGAATTACGGCTTGTGAAGGGACCAACTAATAAACCGCTAAGACAAATACAGACGTATCAATTTTAAAGTAGGTACTTTAAAATTGATACGTCTGTATTTGTTAAAAATTAGTGGTAAATTAGGTAATTTACCACTAATTTTTAATACTACAAATAAAAAACTCAGTATCGAATGCTGATCAAATTTGTGTAGGAAAAAATAAAAGTCGAAATCCCAAAATTGTCCATAAAAACCATAACTAACATCAAATCAATGAGTTCACGCTTAATTGCTCTGCAATATTGCTTATTCGGCCTTTTTAGAGAGGCAGTGCTTCTCTCGTGAAAAAACAATTGAATAAAACGTGCTGTGTTTGTCTTCAAATCGAAAGAGGACAATTAAAATATCCGTAAGTTACTAAGTCACCTATCTATACAAGCAGTTGTGATCAACTGACTAGTACACGTAAACAAAATACTTAATTACTATAACAAAAAAAAAGGTAAGTACTTACTTTTCTTCGGCACTAGCAATCACTGATATAAATTTTCTCACACCTTTTTTTCGAAATTCCGGAAACAAATGAATGAGTTTGCCTTTGGCATCAAGTATTTATAGTGGTGATCAAATTCATGTCTGAACAAGTTTAAGCATTGTCGGGCGGACAGCGCTTTGCAAGTCTGTACACGAAATTGTACGTAATATCATACGCAAGTTTAGACAAGTAACAGTCGCTTGCCTTATTAAAATATTATCTGCTTAGTTAGGTACTTAAAATAATGTAGGTAGGCCCTTATAAAAACTATGCTTGCTCTTTACTATTGACGGCCACTTTGGTTCAGTGGTAGTGGACGCTGCCTCTGAACCAAGAGGTCGCGGGTTCGAATCCCGCGGGGTACAAACATTTGTGTGCATGAACATGTTTGTTTGTATCTGTCCAGGTGTTTTCTATATACAGGGTGTATCGTAAATCGTTTAAAACCTCTTGGCCACGTGGTCTATAGGTCACCCTGAACAATGTTTGTTCTACGACTTATCCAATACAGACATTAAATATTTCGACTTCCCATACAAACCTCGATCAGCTGTTTGGTCATTTTGTATGGGAAGTCGAAAAATTTAATGTCTAGATTGGATAAGTCGTAGAACAAACATTGTTCAGGGTGACCTATAGACCACGTGGCCGAGAGGTTTTAAACGATTTACGATACACCCTGTATAATAAGTATGTATTTACAAAAAAAAAAGTATTTAAGTATGTTTATCGGTTGTCTAGTACCCATAGTACACAAGCTCTGCTTAGTTTGGGACTAGTGGCTATGTGTGAATAATGTCCAAGAAAAGCAGATAAATTTTCGTGGACCCCCATTAGCATCTTATGGACCCCCATTTTTGTTCACGCCTACGTAGACCCCCAGCAAGTCTCCCGTGGACCCCTGGGGGTCCACCTGGACCACTTTGGGAATCACTGCCCTAGATCATAGTTTCTCAACCTTTTGTGTTAGATCTTTTACGGATTATCAAGAAAACAGTGAGCTTTCTTCAGAATGCAATGAGATAATGAACAATCTGTGTTTTCTAAGTACACATTATTAGACGAACTGTTTAATTTCTAATTAAATCAATAATGAAAATGAAATATAAGTAATTATATGATATTTTGCAATCATTTCTATAATAAGAAAGATGATCTTTATTTGGACACAAGCAAGTATATCACTTTTTAATCAATTACACCATTTCTGTCAAGAACATTGTTGTATGATGCTCTATAATTTGACGCTCCGGTATCTCCTAATCAGATTTTTAAGCTTCCACTTAGTCAATAAATAATCAAGAAACAAAAAAAACTATCTCTTACTTACTTCGCTGGCTCATAGACCCGAAGTGGGTTTGGCCTCCGACATCCGATCCCTTACTTAGTAGACAATCAAATTAAATAGTCATACACATCGTATAATACGAAAAAACATAAAAATACTCACCGATTTCGAGCCGTGAGCTCTATTTTGAGAAACAGTGCACAAGATTAAGAGGATTACTCGAAGTATTTATTTACGTAGATAACTGAACCCCGTATTCTTGCTTGGCTTTACTGTTTTTTTTTTAAACCTGTCGAACTGTTTGATTTTCTGCCCTCCTTTCTGCGACGAAGGTTTTATTGAGTAAGGGGCTCTGAACACGGAATGCGCCTTCAATCTCAAGGACGCATGCTTCTTTGCATAATTTATCTTTATTGTCGATAGAGTTAGGGAATTTGCAGCTATAACGGTTTATATAAAATTAATTTTAGTGTAACTGTCTACAAACAGTATTTGTCGTACCGAAAATTCTATACAAATCTAAATGCATTATCTTGTTGGTAAAAAAAGAATTGTGTGTGACAAAATATGATGTGACAGTTTGCATTCGAGATATGGCTGCACGTGGGGTGTCTAAATAATTATTTATTTATCCCATGTTGGTCTGGGCCTTAAAAATAATATGCCAACTAGTTTCTTGCCTAGCATGTCGTAAAGGCGACTAATGGTATATTGGGTTTTGGGTGTGTGATTGTGTAGGCGACAGGTTAGTCGCTTGTCACTGCTTTTTCACAATTTTCCATCTAACCCAGCCCGGCTTTATTTTTGGCTGAATGTGGTTGAAGGGGCATGCTGCCCCTTTGACTCTGCCTACCCCTTCGGGGATTATGGGCGTGATGTTATGTTATTCAAATTGATATGCTGAAATAAATATCTAAATATATTTATTCGGAGAAGTAATTTTCCACAAAAGTTTTAAATCTAGTTAACTTAAAGTGGAGATGCGATTTACGAGTAATCATGATATTTAATTACCAGACCCGTTTTAGTGACGAGCCATTGAGTCACAAACACATAACAGATGTTCCTTATGGATCGTGCTACTTGCGGCCACTGGTCGATGACATCATTCTGGATTATGGTACACCATATAAATTATTTGTAACGAATACTGTTTAGATACTATTTCATTAGACAACATACCAAAAAAGCATTTGAAAAATAACATTACAGTTTTGCTGTCTTGAAAAGGGGCAATTCGCCACACATTGGTACTTATTAATCTTTTAATAATGAAAAATAAAAAAGGAGACATTTACATACATTTTTATAGTTTACGCACGCATAGAAAACATTTCATTGGAGAAATTAGCTTAAGCGAGAGCTCTTAAAGGTAAGAAAACTGGTCAATTTGGAATAAGATTCTGATATTTGCTACTTTTTCACAATTTTCATCTAACCCAGCTCAACTTGTTGGCTAAAATCAGTTAAAAAAGCTTTTCTTCGACGCCTCTTTCCTTCGCGAATTATAGATGAGATGATATGAATGCAGTATTTACTTTAGTCATACAGCCGACTTGCATCGAGGTCATCAATAACAAACACCGGCCGAGCAAGCCGCAGAAGCAATGATACGCGTATCGGGTCTCGACCGCACGCTCCGGCGCGCTTAACTGTAACACCGAGCGTTCATCGCTATTCACCGCGCGTATGTACCGGCCTTGCTCGTCGCAAACGATGCATGGGGGTAACGGAAATTATTGAAAATATTTTTTGAAACTTCAGCCAGCTGTGGCTGACAGGCTAACGGTGTTGGTGGATGTCAGCTAACGGGTTGTTCCAAACTCGATCGACTAGAAAAATATTTTGAAACTTTATGCCTACGGAATATTCAATCACGGACTAGTAAAAAAACAAGCTCCGCGCCACTAGACGTTGAAGCTCCGCTAGTGCTCCAACTTAACACGCAACATAAATCACACATTGACATAAGCGTTCCAAATGACAGATTTCCGATGTCTGGGTAAGAAGTTCACTCATACATGCTTATACGTGGCTTCACGCTGTAGTATGACATCGCGGAGTCCTTCTTTTTTTTATTATTCCGTGTATGCAATTGATTCTAAAAAATATTTTAGAGGCTCATAGCTAAATATAAAAAGAGCTCTGGCTATTAATTTTGGTTAATGATATGCTAATATTACAGACAGATAAACGAATATTGTACATGACGTATAAATGCACTGATCACTTGAACCCAAGCGTCTCCAATCATTATATTAAATTATCAGTCAAGAAAATGTAGCAATTAAAATTAAAAAGATAAAAAGGACGGAATTAAAAACAGTTAATCTTTGTTAAGCCAAGAATGCGACCCACTGTGATGCACAATATCACATGCCAGCCATGTCTGGCGTCTTACTGCAATCTCTTTTAAAACAATGAACTCTTTATTATAGAAAAATATTTTAACCTAACCAACTAAACTTCACGCTGCTTCCATAACGCCAATTTTTATCTATTAGCTTTTAAACTTCACTGTAATCGAAATACTTTATATAACGTGTCTGACTATAAAGAGTATGTTTAATGTAAAAAATAGTTCTTAACTAACTTCTACTCGCGTGGTACATCGATACAAACATCGATAAATAATATCAATCTGAAATAAGATGAATGACAATGCAGTATCCGTATATTATTTCATCCGTAATGGTAACCCCAGCAGAGCTAAGTGATAAGTTCTTTGACCCACTGTTTGAGCCTGTGAAGCCGGCAGGCGGTACAATTGCCAATTAATCTTTAATGACACTGCAGCGGTTTTTTCTAGCAACTCATACAAGATTACGAGTTGGACTTAGCTTGCTGTAGTTAGTTGAAAACCTTGATACATTAGGTTTCATTTATAATGTATCTGACTAAACCGTAAATACCACATTTTCTTTTTTTTCTATAGCTTTCTCGTAAGTGGTTCGAATTTCTATGGAAGCCAATTCAAAGAACTGGTTCCATCTAGTCCAAGTAAAACTTTGAAGTCAGACAAAACTAATAGGGATAACAGAGCAGTCTTTTGTATATCCAGATTTTACTTTCCAATAATTCAATGTTACTAAAGGACCTCTGAACTATGGTTTTGATTATCTTGTAGCTAAAGTTGTCCGTTCTACTGCCTTAAATACTAGATAGGTTCTATAACAGAGTGGTATCGCGAGAGACGTATAAACATCCTTCATCTTTAACAAGATATTCTTTAGTTCTAAAAACGAATGTATCGTGTTTCTGTTTCCCGATTCTCCAGTCTTTTGTACAAAACTAGCAGCGCCCCGCGTTTTCACCCGCGTTGTTTTTGTTCCCGTGGGAATACGGGGATAAAATATAGCCTATGTTACTCGCTGATAAATTAGCTTTTCATTGGTGGAAAGTAGTTTAGTAGTTTTGGAGATTATTCGATGCAAACAAATCTATAAAATCTTTCCTCTTTATAATATTAGTGTACTTAGATGACTTGTTGCTCAAAACTAATGTTGCGCGTATTTGTTTCCAGTTGCGACGGCGGAGAGCGGGGGCAAGTACGTGCCCCGCGCCATCCTACTCGACCTCGAGCCCGGCACCATGGACGCCGTGCGCTCCGGCGCCTACGGGCAGCTCTTCCGCCCGGACAACTTCGTGTTCGGCCAGTCCGGCGCCGGCAACAACTGGGCCAAGGGACACTACACCGAGGGCGCCGAGCTCGTCGACGCCGTGCTCGACGTAGTCCGCAAGGAGTGCGAGAACTGCGACTGCCTCCAGGGCTTCCAACTCACACACTCGCTCGGCGGCGGCACCGGCTCCGGAATGGGCACACTCCTCATCTCTAAAATCAGGGAGGAGTACCCCGACAGAATCATGAACACCTACTCCGTCGTCCCCTCCCCCAAAGTGTCAGACACCGTCGTCGAACCCTACAACGCCGTACTCTCCATCCACCAGCTAGTCGAAAACACAGACGAAACCTACTGCATAGACAACGAAGCTCTCTACGATATCTGCTACAGAACCCTCAAAGTCCCCAACCCCACGTACGGCGACCTCAACCACCTAGTCTCGCTCACCATGTCCGGCGTGACCACGTGTCTGCGGTTCCCCGGCCAGCTCAATGCGGATCTCCGCAAGCTGGCCGTGAACATGGTCCCCTTCCCGCGTCTGCACTTCTTCATGCCTGGCTTCGCGCCTCTGACGTCCCGCGGCAGCCAGCAGTACCGCGCACTCACCGTCCCCGAGCTCACCCAACAGATGTTCGACGCCAAGAACATGATGGCGGCGTGCGACCCCCGCCACGGGCGCTACCTCACCGTCGCCGCCATCTTCCGCGGCCGCATGTCCATGAAGGAGGTCGACGAGCAGATGCTGTCCATTCAGAACAAGAACAGCAGCTTCTTCGTGGAATGGATCCCGAACAACGTGAAGACGGCCGTGTGCGACATCCCGCCCAAGGGTCTGAAGATGTCGTCGACGTTCATCGGTAACACGACGGCTATCCAAGAGCTGTTCAAGAGAATATCAGAGCAGTTCACGGCCATGTTCAGGCGCAAGGCCTTCTTGCACTGGTACACCGGCGAGGGCATGGACGAGATGGAGTTCAATGAAGCGGAGAGCAACGTCAACGACTTGGTGTCCGAGTACCAGCAGTACCAAGAGGCGACGGCGGAGGACGATACGGAGTTCGACCAGGAAGATATGGAGGAGCTGGCTCAGGACGAGCAGCACGACTAGAGTGGGGGGAGTGGGGGAGCCTGGGGCCGCGACCTCACGTTGGTGATGAATGCTGGTCATGTCGTGCCGCCGGGCTCCCGACACCTCGTGCGTCTCCTAGAGGCTATCTCGGTCACCACCCACGGGACCAACCACGCCGTGCGGCCTCGCACTGTTATCCGTCAATTCATGTGACGCAGTCGTAAGAGTGCAAATGGGTAATATTTTACAATATTATAATTGAATAGTATTATATTCGAAGTCTGTTTTAAAAGTGAATTTTAATAGATAGCTAAGAGTCAGAAATTCATAAGAGACGTACCAATCTGTGCATTTCTTAGCTTAAGTTATTGTAATGCCTTGTATGCTTTTATATATTAATTTATAATAAATGTTTTAAACAAAATCTACTTTTTATTGAATACCCTCATAAACTAAGCCACACAGTAGAGAATAAATTGATTTCAATACAATTCATCCCTAAAACCTCAGAAAAGATAACACATAGATTTTAAATTTGTAACGAAACGATCATTTCTTTTTAGCTGAATGTGGTTAAGGGCTAGCTGACCTTTTCCCTTCTGCCTACCCCTTCGGGGATTACCGGCGTGATATGTACAAAATGATTGTCGAAATGTCTGTTCCTTTCAAAGTGTAAGTGGCTAAAAATATTAGAAATACATACAATTTCTACTAACATTGGCGAAAAAAATCTTTGGTAATAACTACCAAGAAATTGGAATACCTAATATAATCCATTTCGAAATAAAAATACGTAAATAATAGACAAATATTTATTTATTCTTCTGACTTACATTAATACTTTACACTTAGAACACTAATATTTACATTTGTGAACACATTTCCTACGCTACTCGACAAACTATATACTAGATGCATGTACAAGAAATGTATATAACTGACCAATTTCTATTCTTACGTAACGAAAGCTGTACTGCCTAAAGTAACTAAATATGACCTTTATACCAAGGAATAAGGTTTTACAAAGATAAAAAATGTTTAGCTCAACTATTCGTTATGACAAATACATTATTGAGGGTTAGTTTAGACAAGAGATGCAGGCAACCAAAAACTAGACTTAGGTAACATGTCCTTAATAACAAAAAAAAATATTCCAAAATGTCATGCTTAATTTATAAAGTGAAAGAAATGGCTGCTTATAATAAACGACAGTCAACTATGATGGTATTTTAATCATAATAAGTGAGGATACATTATTTTTCTACACGTCTCATGATATACAATTGGAAAATATGAAGCTTAGACGTTAGCATAATGATCATTAAGTATTATTCAAGTCAGATAAATTATTCAGGAACTTTCATTGAATTACATCCTAGTCGTTTCTAGATTGTAATTTTATTTTCGGGATTAGGATTAATATAAAAAAATTGTGTCTTTTAATTAATTAATTGTTTTAAATGCATGACAGTATGGCTACGTACAAAATATAACGTCCCTATGGGTATTAACCAAATAATTCATCATTTCCTTTTCACTTCATAGAAAACACAAACTATGAAAGCAAAAATATGGTATCTATAGTCGAGTAATTGTAAAATAGAATACTAGAACTATTAATAATTACAAATAATTAAGACACCAAAGTTAGAGTTATCTCTTAACATACTAAGCATATACAATAATAGTTAAAAACCAAACAATCAAATTAATTAAATCAACATCATCATAGGAATTACAGTATGAACATAATAATTATATGAATTATTTATATTATGAATACAGTAAAGAGTTATCGATAAATTGTTAATTTATAGATTCCTCTCAGATAGATAATATTGATTAAGTTAGTCTTTAATGGTATATACTTTATAGGTGTTATATACAAAGTAATTTTTAGTCTAAGCAAAACCTCTTATCTATTTAATAAACTCATTATTCTAATAAACTAATTTAAAGTCTTAAAATGAGTTCAATATAGGTAAGAGGTTACGCATATACTAAAGTAAACCTTATATACATACACATGTAATATACTCAAGAGCATTTATCGTAATACATAAAGTAACATCAAAGTTTGTAACAAAACATCGAGTGTTATGCTCATTGGTAGAGGCCGACCACACTGGGGCCTCCAGACAAATCATGTCTCGGGGTAAATTTCTATTCTCAATATGTTGCATGTATGTTTCTCAATATGAAAGAAAGAAAGAAAGAAAGAAATAACATTTATTGGACGCACAATTGTTAATACACAGGACAAAATAGTACAAAAAAGGAAAACCAGTAGAAAAAAAAAAGAAAAAAAGAAAACAGATTGGCGCCAATTGGGTCCCTGCCTCAGCATTATGCTACTGCGGCGTCAAACTAACGCCGCAGGAGCGCTGGTATTCTGGCGGGACCCAATATATTTTATCATTCAAGCATTTTAATCTATGACACGCTCCGACGCAGCGCTTCTAAGTAATTGTCTATAATCTGGTTAATTCGATCCTGAAGGTATTACAATACAATAACATAATATTACAAAGGGCACGATATTTTGTTACAAGTAAATGCTCCACTATAGTATAATTAATGTTATCGTAATACGTATTAAAACTAACTAACATAATACAGCTACGGTGTGGTAATAACGAGTGTTAATACGAACCTAGTTACAGAGATTCACAATGCTGCGTCATCAGCGTAACAACTCCTAAAGCCTTACCTTTTATATAATCGTAATTTTAAGATAATTAAGATTTCGGTCACGGCGGCCAATATCAAAGATTAACCAAGGCAGGAGATTTATAGTGCACAAGTGTCTGCGCAAACGCATATAATATACAGGATAATGTCAAGTTGTCAACTAGGGCAATGTAATTACCAGACTCGCTGATACCTGGACCATGCTCTAAGCTAGGGTTGCCATCCGTCCGGATTTCCCCGGATTTGTCCTAGTTTAGAGGGCATCCGGGGAGCGTCCGGGCGGGGCTTCATTTGTAGTTCGGGTTTAAAAATGTAAAGTCATGGGCTGTCCACGACACATGCACTGTGCCCGCACGCCGCGATCAACCGACGAACCGACTCGCTAAATTCACCATTATTTTCAACTATTTTATTACACTCATGTCCGGGGCCTGAGCTCTAAAATCCGGGGGTTTCACGCGTTTTGTCCTGGTTGCCAAATGTTAGAGATGGCAACCCTATCTAAGCGGACCTCGTCTAAGCACGGAACATAACGCTAGGAAGATGATGATGATAATTTCTACTAGGGATTGCAATCCAGAATTCCTATCTCAGGTAGGAATTGATATTCAGCGGTATTGCGCCAGCACGTGTTGCTGGAACTAGCAGAGCTAATATTATAAATAAATAAAATAAATTATCCACACTGACACACCAATTCCCAACTAAGCTGACTTGAATACATTTATAAACATCCACGACTCGAGTACAAATATTGCCGCTAGCGGGATTCGAACCCGCGACCCTCGGTTTCGTGGCCAGGGTCTCTGACCACTGGACCAACGGGCCTGTCATATTGTGCAGGGCCCAGATGGATTTCTAGATCGAGCTTTGCAATCCCTACTATTGACGTATCAACATCTTGCTCTAACCTAGCTATACTCAACCTTTATTATTGGTCCATGTGACGTTACAAAAATTTATTGTCAACCATTGTTTATTGAATTACGTTCTAATTAAAACCTAAATAATATTTGCTTGCGGCCCTCGACACTAAGACTGAGACGAGCTAGTGGCCCCATAAAAAAAAATTAGTTGAATTGAGAACACCCTTTTTTTAAGTCGGTTAAAAAAAAAGGTTGACTATGGCTGCTCTAACCCGCCAAAATGAACGAATCAGAGTTCATACAAACATCTATTACGCCAATGACACAGTTATACAGAAAAAGAACGTGGTTTTAGTTGAAACAAGAGATGTTTATTTGAACATATATTATACTAGCGATCCGCCAGGCTTCGCACGTTTTTTAAACATATTGGGATAAATATGTTACTCAGCGATAATGTAGCATTCTAATTGTGATAAAAAAAAAACAGTACAGGAGTTTTTGAATTTAATCGTTACAAACAAATCTCTCCTCTTTATAAAATTACAACTTTATATACTCTATATCTTTATTTAAACTTATATTTGTACCCCATCCACGCTATTTCATTTAAATTACGTAAATTAGTTTGGAATTAAAACCACATTCTATATCCCATCTCTTATAATCACACAGCATTTGTACATAGCTCGACAAAACTATGTTATTGCCAATATTTTATATACTAGTTAAAAATAATATACACTGCGTACAGTATAAAGGCACAAGATGAACTATCTCAAACGGTAAAATATAGAAATTTTAATAGAAATTATAATAAGCATAAATTTAATTATGTTAATAATTCATATGTTCCGTTAATACAATAGAAAAGACTCAAAATTTTATGTAAACTTAAGTTAATTACTTCAAAAATTATAAGCAGTTTTGAAGAGTAATAATAGTTTGATTGCAACAAGTATTCAATTATCTAATATTAAATATGTGAAAACAATAATTACTATATGCAATAAGATTATAATGAATACATAGAGGTATAATTTTCTAATGCGGTGGAAATTCTGACTATACTATTGCGAAAAACTATATGTATTCAGTAATTTCAAAGATATTTAACAATCGGAGATTCAAGGAGAGAATCTCTAAATTTATGCTTAATAATAATCAAACAGAAATTGTTAATTTGACTCAACACACTTAGAAATAAATATCTATACCTAATAGTAAATTAGAACGAAACTAAATTAAATAGCAGAAGTATATTACAAAATACAAAAATATGGCAACGTTGTGTAGATTTGATTTCAAAAGAACACTTATCACTAATTACCCTAAATTACACGTGTAAATGCGGACTTCGACTTAATATTTATAGGATAAAAATATTAATCTTACACACAGTGGCGGACTAAGCCTGTTTGAGGCCTGGGGCGGCAAAGAGCTATACGGGGCCCCTAGTAGGGGTACGACCAGTGTTGCTTGACCGAAATGGGGGGATTGTTCACTGTAATAGGATGATTACAGGAACTTGGAGATAATATGAGGCCCCCCAGGACCAGAGGCGAAAGGAGCGGACCGCCCCCCAGTTAGTCCGCCACTGGTTACACATATAAACTAAAACTATAGCAAAATTATGTCTTTCTTTTGATGGTGTCCGATCGAATTCAAAGGATTAGCATTATAAATTTATGTTTTTGGTAGAGCTATATTGCAACAGTGTGTAAGCTGATGATAGCAATAATGATAATGATTATTAATTACACTATGTATATGAATGACTCTGCCTACCCCTTCGGGGATTGTGGGCGTGATGTTTTATATGTACTATATAAATATTAAATACGTAGTCAGAAATTCTCTTAACATGGTCATCAGTTATAAGCAATTGTTTAGCAATTTTGGTCTCTATTTCAAAGTAAATTATTACTTTTGACCAAGCCATTCTGACACTATATATACGAATTGTCGAAGTCCACATTAATTAACTAAATACATATATTACATAGCGACTGTATGTTACATCTTACAACTATATTAAAATACTATTTCGGCACATCAACATTAAGTAAATAATCGATTATATATCGTACAACTAGTCAAAACTAGTTGTCATCACAAAACATCTCACATCTCTGGCATTTACTACCTTAATTTATAGACAAGTTTACAATGTAACAAATGAATCCGAGAAATATCGTATGAACGTCAAAGTTTATAGAGCTTCACAAAAAAAAATCCTTTCTCGTGAAAGAGATTGAAACCTTGATATTGGTTATCAAAATTTTATCAGGCATTTAAATTTCGAATGCAAGGGTAGTGGGCCATTGAATGAAAAACGTAAGTTGTTGACCTGAAAACTAAATATAAGCTATGTATGAGTGCATCAATAAGACATGTTATAAATGTATGGGTACATAAATAGGAAATGATTTAAAAAATCGGATGCTCAGAAAAGCTTATTGATGAACTGCCCTTGAACCTTCGCAGCCCTTAATAAGGAGAACCAGACCAATTTAATCAGCCTTACATATAATTATGACAAGATTCCAGTCTAAATAACAACAAACGATTTTAAAATATATGTTGCCATTATTGGGCAGATTTTCAATGATTCCTTTATATATTATCACTCAAAAGTAAAAAAAAAATCTTTCTTTTCAAAGAATACTGCCTGATTTCTACCACATTTTTTTATTAACATTGTGCGAACTACGCGCTCGCACTAAAAGTGGAAGTACTTCCGCCGAGCTATATGTTGCTTGCTCGGGGACCTAGGTCCGACTAACCGTCGCGGTGTATTGTATATATACTTAGTGGCGAGAATAACCTCGTCAGCGCGATGCAGGATCGTATGGCGTTTCTCTATGTTTGATCGACGTCATCTGTTTACGTATTACTGGAGCTATAATCTTGACTATCTTGTGGCGCGGTCGTCACAACATCTATATAAAAACGTTTATAATCGATTCCCACCAGATCCTTCCAGTCAACATTTTACGTTCGCCCTCAATAGATTCTTCTCCCTATTCCATACGATTCACTTCATCAGGGGCACATATTTTATCCGTTATTACTAAAATTCTAAACGCTAACATGCATTCGAATGTATTTACTTATGAATATTTTTTGAAATACATTCGTTGCTTTCAGAATACAAAATACGTATATAGAACTTTATATACAGCCAGACGTTGATGCAACAATTATTATTGTATGTATGATTAAAGTTTATTATAACAAAACTATATACAACGTTTAAATGATAATTACAAAATCAAATAAATAGGTAGATAGTATAAAAAGTGATTAAATTAACAGATAATGACAAGGAAAAATTATTTCTGAGAATTAGTTTTGTTCCATGTAGGGACTTAAAAAACAATGTGCCAACTGTATTTCTTGCCTAGCATGTCGTAAAAGGCGACTAATGGTATATCGGGTTTTAGGTGTGTGATTGTGTAGGCGACAGGTTAGCCACTAGTCACTACTTTTTCACAATTTTCTAACTCAGCCCAGTTTTTATTTTGGCTGAATGTGGTTAAAGGGGCCTGCTGCCCTTTTGACTCTGCCTACCCCTCCTGGGATTACAGGGGTGAAGTTATGTATGTATGTATGTAGTAATCAAAACAATTAACAATAGGTATAAAATCAGTCATAATCTCTTCTATATGCCATACCCCGCGAGGCATGAAGTAAGATCATTCTATTCAAGAAATCTTTTCAGTCCTTTTTAGACGTGAGTAAATATACAAAATATTTACGTCAACAATAATTCAGGACTCACAGTGTTAACTCAACATTGCGCTTCGTCAAAATGAAACATGCCCAGAGCCGCCACGTTCAAAGCGCAGCACTTTTCAAATAGGGACGTTGACTGGCAAGTCAATTGAGATACTTAGTAAAAGTGATTGCTTTTTGCTGTCAAAAACTAGATATTGTATGGCATAGATTTTTATGACGTCACTTGTTCGTATAGTCATAAATATTAAGACTGGCTAAATATTAAGCAGTTTTAGTAAAACAAAAAATCGTAAATTCAATATAATTCAAGCAATTTAAAAGCATACTAAGAAACGTTCTTTTATAAATAAATAAATTGTCCAGACTGACACACTAGTCCAATTATGGAATCAATATTTCGAAATTAAATATAAATGAGGTCATCATCCCTATTCTCTCGATCGTGCGCAGTGCACCGTGCGCCAACACATTTTGAAGAAATGTATTGACACTCAGTGCAGTAAAATAAGATTATTACTGTGCAATACTGTACATACATCTCTTAATTTTACTAATCACCTCTTATACTACAGCCCAATTTTATTCGTCGGCTAAATGCTATAAATTGCTTAAGAAAAACCACGTGTTCTTAAGTAACAAATGATTAACTAAACCTTACAAGTATAATGCTATAAATATGAAGCGAAATAACAATTAAATAATTATTGTAAAGCTTCTCTCATATCAGAGTCATATGTGTAACAAAAGATATTCGTTATAACCATAATTATTCGGTATTTTATAACAATATGTTCGATCACGGATTTGAACGACCGAAGACGTTTAGTCATCTGCGGAGCTCCAACTTGACGCGCAACTTTTTTTTTTTTTTTTTTTTAATAAATATCCGACTACATCACATACATTAATCTGACTCCGAGGTAAGTAGCTTAAGCACTTGTGTTACAGATATCAGAAACAACAGTGGTATTACAAATATATACTTAAATATTGGATATTTACACCCAGACACAGAACAAACACAAGTATTCATCATACGAATGTTTGTCCTGGATGGGGATCGAACCCACAACTCTTGGCGCATGGGGCAGGGTCACTACCGAATGCGCCATCGAGCCAGTCAAACTTACATCACACGTTGACATAAGTGCTCCAAATATCCGGTATCTGGTATGCGTAAGTCTCACTCACACACGCATAGGGGTGGCTTCACGGTGTAGTACGACAGCACAGAGTCCTTCTTTTTTTACTAGTTCGTACGTCCAACAGGGCTTTAAACTGTTGAACTAAGACAGCGTGTCTCGGCCTAATAGATATTATCATAACAAATTTGAATGTTTGTGGTCAAATTAGGGTGTTTCTTTCATAGCTAACAGATTTTTATAATTATTTCTAACGCCTGACAATAACTAACTACGCTTTTCCTATCCCACTTCTATACAGGGTCAAAACTCGCGCGTCTTGTAAGGAAACTCATCACTACACAGAATAAAAACTGCCAAAATTGTCAAACAGAGCATTGCAATGTTGTCTAATAGGAATGAATACTGGGTCAAAAAACTATCATTTTATTTAGTCCGTCAGTTAGATTATACAAAACAAAAATTGGAAATCGGTTAACAATTCACGGAGATATCGAGTAACCTACAAACAAAAAAAAAAAAAAATTCAGTTGAATTGAGAACCTCCTCCTTTTTTTTGAAGTCGGTTAAAAATACAAGACACGTATTATTTGCTTTATCAAGTTAACAAAAAATTACAAAAATAAATAGCATCAAGGTTTTGGAGTGGGGGCTTGCGACGTCACTCTTTCGTTAAAATTTTACCTAAGTGTGACGTCATGCGGAACTTGAATGCGCTGAATCTTCGTCAAAGTTTCTTTGAAATGAAAAAAATATGTGTTCTATATTTTTTTATAATCAAACTGCTGGACGAAACAGAATATTTTAGTCGTCTACTTATTGTACAATATTAATTATAATTAATTTATAATGACTTTTTAAATTAACGAAATGCATCTATGGCTTAAGGCATCACTTTAGTATAAGGTCATTGACTTTTTAAATGGCTTGCATGCCTAAGGCCTCAAAGGAAGTCATAGTGACTAGAGGTTCCGATTATGCGTGGAAGTGAAACGAATATATCTTCCCGTCTCTTTTCCTCATGGCAGTGATGCTCTCTCCAATTATAGCTTTATAGTAACTGCAGTCTATGACACTCAGAATTATAATACCTACAAGATCTTAAGCTCATGTCGATTTGAACAAAACTCAACCTTACGCTTCAGGAATACAGTCGACATTCAAACGACAATTTTGCCGCAAAGCCTTCAGTACTTCTGCTTTGTCAATGAAAACTGAATTTTAAATCATATACAGACGGTCGATATTTAAACAGCAATCTTGTAGCGAAATCTTTGTATAAAGTACCTTATGTCCGACACAGAAGGTCTTATTCACATAGGATTTGTTAAACATAGGAAAGATTTCTTATAAATAAATTTGCTAACGAAAACTGAACCTTACGTCACGCATAGATGATTTTCAAACAGTCTTGTGGCTTAGTCTTCTTCTAAAATATACCTTATATCCAACACAGATAGTTGATATTAGCGTGACGACGAACTTGTTAGCCATATTTATTATAAACGGTTTTTTATGCTAATGTAAACTGTACCTTAAGTTTATGACAGAAGGTGGGTTCAGACGGCAATCTCGTTGTCCTCCGTGAGGTGTATGGAGTTGTCTGCTGCGGCTAGCTTCAGGAGAGTCTTTTTGATGCGCAGAGCTGGCAGCCGCACTGACGGGTTCTGATGCCAACACTCCTTCATCAGATTAGCCATGCCAGCCATCGTCTGGAAAAGAAAAAAAAAATTTAAGGGTTTCAATACTTGTGTCACTCATCACAACTCATACAATATTTTTCCGGTTTTTGGCTGAAAGTAGTTGAAGGGGCTTGCTGCCCCTTCGATTTTGTCTACCCCTTCGGGGATTGCAGGCGTAACGATATGAGTGTCGTTACAAAACAGAGGTTAAAGCATGGTAAGGAACCGCGCCACGGTTTGGGTTTTACATTCAGATTCTTGATATAAATTGGATTCATAGGTACATTAGTTGAGCGGGGAGGAAAAAATATTTAAACAAAAAAGGACGTAAGGGTGGGAGAGGGGTTCAGTCCAATCAGGGGGAGGTCCTGCCAAATATGGGGTCGGGGGCGCCAGCTGCGGGTGACACAGGGTGCACTCACGGGGTGGGTGGGCGGCGGCGGGTCGGGTCGCGCGGCGTCGGCGCAGACGAGCTTGCGCATGTCGTCGAAGCTGGGGTCGGGGGCGCCAGCTGCGGGTGACACAGGGTGCACTCACGGGGTGGGTGGGCGGCGGCGGGTCGGGTCGCGCGGCGTCGGCGCAGACGAGCTTGCGCATGTCGTCGAAGCTGGGGTCGGGGGCGCCAGCTGCGGGTGACACAGGGTGCACTCACGGGGTGGGTGGGCGGCGGCGGGTCGGGTCGCGCGGCGTCGGCGCAGACGAGCTTGCGCATGTCGTCGAAGCTGGGGTCGGGGGCGCCAGCTGCGGGTGACACAGGGTGCACTCACGGGGTGGGTGGGCGGCGGCGGGTCGGGTCGCGCGGCGTCGGCGCAGACGAGCTTGCGCATGTCGTCGAAGCTGGGGTCGGGGGCGCCAGCTGCGGGTGACACAGGGTGCACTCACGGGGTGGGTGGGCGGCGGCGGGTCGGGTCGCGCGGCGTCGGCGCAGACGAGCTTGCGCATGTCGTCGAAGCTGGGGTCGGGGGCGCCAGCTGCGGGTGACACAGGGTGCACTCACGGGGTGGGTGGGCGGCGGCGGGTCGGGTCGCGCGGCGTCGGCGCAGACGAGCTTGCGCATGTCGTCGAAGCTGGGGTCGGGGGCGCCAGCTGCGGGTGACACAGGGTGCACTCACGGGGTGGGTGGGCGGCGGCGGGTCGGGTCGCGCGGCGTCGGCACAGACGAGCTTGCGCATGTCGTCGAAGCTGGGGTCGGGGGCGCCAGCTGCGGGTGACACAGGGTGCACTCACGGGGTGGGTGGGCGGCGGCGGGTCGGGTCGCGCGGCGTCGGCGCAGACGAGCTTGCGCATGTCGTCGAAGCTGGGGTCGGGGGCGCCAGCTGCGGGTGACACAGGGTGCACTCACGGGGTGGGTGGGCGGCGGCGGGTCGGGTCGCGCGGCGTCGGCGCAGACGAGCTTGCGCATGTCGTCGAAGCTGGGGTCGGGGGCGCCAGCTGCGGGTGACACAGGGTGCACTCACGGGGTGGGTGGGCGGCGGCGGGTCGGGTCGCGCGGCGTCGGCGCAGACGAGCTTGCGCATGTCGTCGAAGCTGGGGTCGGGGGCGCCAGCTGCGGGTGACACAGGGTGCACTCACGGGGTGGGTGGGCGGCGGCGGGTCGGGTCGCGCGGCGTCGGCGCAGACGAGCTTGCGCATGTCGTCGAAGCTGGGGTCGGGGGCGCCAGCTGCGGGTGACACAGGGTGCACTCACGGGGTGGGTGGGCGGCGGCGGGTCGGGTCGCGCGGCGTCGGCGCAGACGAGCTTGCGCATGTCGTCGAAGCTGGGGTCGGGGGCGCCAGCTGCGGGTGACACAGGGTGCACTCACGGGGTGGGTGGGCGGCGGCGGGTCGGGTCGCGCGGCGTCGGCGCAGACGAGCTTGCGCATGTCGTCGAAGCTGGGGTCGGGGGCGCCAGCTGCGGGTGACACAGGGTGCACTCACGGGGTGGGTGGGCGGCGGCGGGTCGGGTCGCGCGGCGTCGGCGCAGACGAGCTTGCGCATGTCGTCGAAGCTGGGGTCGGGGGCGCCAGCTGCGGGTGACACAGGGTGCACTCACGGGGTGGGTGGGCGGCGGCGGGTCGGGTCGCGCGGCGTCGGCGCAGACGAGCTTGCGCATGTCGTCGAAGCTGGGGTCGGGGGCGCCAGCTGCGGGTGACACAGGGTGCACTCACGGGGTGGGTGGGCGGCGGCGGGTCGGGTCGCGCGGCGTCGGCGCAGACGAGCTTGCGCATGTCGTCGAAGCTGGGGTCGGGGGCGCCAGCTGCGGGTGACACAGGGTGCACTCACGGGGTGGGTGGGCGGCGGCGGGTCGGGTCGCGCGGCGTCGGCGCAGACGAGCTTGCGCATGTCGTCGAAGCTGGGGTCGGGGGCGCCAGCTGCGGGTGACACAGGGTGCACTCACGGGGTGGGTGGGCGGCGGCGGGTCGGGTCGCGCGGCGTCGGCGCAGACGAGCTTGCGCATGTCGTCGAAGCTGGGGTCGGGGGCGCCAGCTGCGGGTGACACAGGGTGCACTCACGGGGTGGGTGGGCGGCGGCGGGTCGGGTCGCGCGGCGTCGGCGCAGACGAGCTTGCGCATGTCGTCGAAGCTGGGGTCGGGGGCGCCAGCTGCGGGTGACACAGGGTGCACTCACGGGGTGGGTGGGCGGCGGCGGGTCGGGTCGCGCGGCGTCGGCGCAGACGAGCTTGCGCATGTCGTCGAAGCTGGGGTCGGGCGGCGCCAGCTCGTGGTAGGGCGGGCGCGCCTCCTGCGCCGGCCGCACGCGCCGGCACACCTCCCACAGCACCAGCGCGAACGCGTAGATGTCGCACTTCAGGTACGACTCGAAACACTCCAGGTTGATGCTGCAACGAATGCATAACTTGGTTACTAAATATACTTCAATATTTTCTATACATTCGGGCGTCTCTTACACGAGCAACGCGACTCGCCTTAGGCGCCCCTTACAAAAGCAACGCGACTCGCCTTGAGCGCCTCTTACACAAGAGCAACGCAACTCGCCGTGGGCGCCTTTGCATCAGCAACGCGACTCGCCTTGGACATTTCTTGTATGAGCAACGCGACTCGCCTTGGATATTCCGTATATGAACAACGCGACTCGCCTTACGCGCCTTTTATAAAAGCAACATGAATCGCCGTGGGTGTCTCTTGCCTGAGCAATGCGACTAGCCTTGAACGCCCTTTACATATGGTGTGCTGGCGCTTGACGCGCAGCTAGCTGGTGACCGGCGCTCACCTCTGGTCCAGCATCTCGGGGCTCATGTAGCGCTTGGTGCCCTGGCGCGGGTTGTGGTGCTGCTGGGCGGCCACGTGCTGCCGCGTCACGCACAGGCCCAGGTCGGCGATGCAGCACTCGCCGTTCACCTTCACCAGGATGTTCTTCGATTTGATGTCGCGGTGGGCTATCGCTGGCTTACCCTGGAAGTATACGATAAATATTGTTAAAATCTGCCTTTCCATTTCCCAATATCTTTAAATACTCTGACTCCAAGGTCTTACAAAAATAAATAGCTGGGTAAGTTAATTTCATATGTATTCGTAATAACGACCATTCCATGGGTTGAACTCTTGACCAGATCTGTGCGCCCTGTACGCGTAGATACAGTACAGACTTGCATGCCCTATACGCCTTGACGCAGTACAGACCTGCCCGCCTTATACGCCTCGATGCAGTATAGACCTGCGCGCCCTGTACGCCCCCATACAGACCTGCGCGTACTGTACACCTCTTTAAAATACAGAGCAGCGCGCCCTGTACAGCCCTATATAATACAGACCAGCGCGCCCTGTACACCTCTATACAATGCAGACCGGCGCGCACTGTACACCCCTATACAATACAGACCAGCGCGCCCTGTACACCTCTATACAATGCAGACCGGCGCGCACTGTACACCCCTATACAATACAGACCAGCACGCCCTGTACACCTCTATACAATACAGACCTGCGCGCCGTTTAGACCTCTATACAATAGAGACATGCGCGCCCTGTACATCTCTATACAATACAGACCTGCATGCCCTGTACGCCTCGATGGATTCTAAATCTATGTAAAATATCTCGACGCAGTAAATCAGTGTCTCAATGGAGTACTGATTTGCACATCACCTCAGTACCGATCTGCACACCACCTCAATACCGACCTGCGTGCCGTGTATCTCAGTATGCAGATGCAGCAGCCCGTTGCAGGCGGACAGGCACAGCGCCATCATCTGGTGCCGCGTCAGCGTGCTGCGCGCCAGGTGCTCGTGCAGCGAGCCCAGCGGGTGGAAGTGGGTGATCAGCCACAGCTGCAGACAGAGAGATAGACAGTTCAAGTAGTTGTACACACACACACACACACACACACACACACACACACATACACACACAAACACACACACACACACACCACATCTCGCGCACACACACAGACACGCGCACACACACAGACACACACACACACACACATCTCGCACACACACACACAAACACACACACACACACATCTCGCGCGCACACACACACACACACACACACCTCGCGCACACACACACACACACGCACACACACACACACGCGACGGGCGGCGACCTGCGTGCAGCTCCCGCGGCTGGTCATGTCGCTGCCGATGTACGCGAGGATGTTCTCGTGCCGCAGCAGCACGGTGGAGTACATCTCTGTCTCGCGGCGCCAGGACGCCTCGTCGCGCGAGAAGAAGATCTTCACCGCCACGCTGTCCGCGTACCACGAGCCGCGCCATACCTCGCCGTATCGCCCCTGGACACATCATATTATATACATTACATACATTATAACTATAATACCTATCTATCCTACTAATATTACAAATCCGAAAGTTTGTATGTATGGATGGATGTTTGTTACTCTTTCACAAAAAAACTACTAAATGGATTTTAATGAAACTTTAGATTAATATAGCTCATACACCCGAATAACGTATAGGCTATGTTTCATCGATGTACCACGCGAGTGAAGCCGCGGGCAGAAGCTAGTAATATATATTCAAATAATATCCTACTAACCGATTTCGGTCACGGCGATCAATCTCAATGAAAATTACCCAATGCAGAGGAGATATTACAGTGCACAAGTGTGTGCGTTTGCACAGGTGCACTCACTGTTCCTTAACTCTCATAGTCCGGTGAGACGGCACCGACATAACTGGAAAGAGGTCTTGTACAAGTGTCCTCTCAGTCTAACAGATGTGCACTCTGTTCCTTCACTCTCATAATCTGGTGAAACGGCTACCTAAGAGTCCAGACGCAGGACCAACGGCATAACGTGTTTTTCGAGACGCGGGCGTAATTAAACCGCCAACTTCCCGACTCCGGCATGGTACCGAGTAATTTAAATATAGAAACACCGTAAAAAGTTATTATTTTGGTCTGATGGTCAGGGCGGTTACCTTCCCGACACACTCGATGAGCGAGACCTGCTTGGCGAGCGTGCGCTGCACCATCAGCGGCAGGCCGGACCCCGAGCCGCTGGTCACCGAGCACTCCAGGTACTCGCGCAATGTGGAATCGCCGGCCGCAGTTGCCCGAAGACCGCCCCCGTTCTGAGATCCGTCCACGCCTGTAACACAGTTAAGTCGTACAGTGATGGAGATCATGTCCATACCCGACATACCCGTGCAGAGTACAAACCTGACATACCTGTATAAAGTACAGAGCTTGGGTACGTCAGGGTATGTTTTATATTTCATATGTACGTATATAAACATACCCTGGAAGAAAAGGAGGGGTTTGGATTAATTTTGTACTCTGCACGGGTATGTCAGGTATGGGCATATAAAACATACCTGATAGAAAAGGGAGGGATTTGGACTTAAAAGCGATCAGTACAACAATAGATCAAGATATCAGATAAATCTTGATCTAAAACAACTGACATATTGGGTATGCTGTGACGATACTAACCGTCATAGTAGGCGCTGGTGAGATGAGGCTGCGGGGGCGCGAAGTAGCCACTACCGCCCAGCTTCAGCCGCGCCGCCCGGGACGCGCGTAGCCTGCACATATAGAGCCATCGTTGCATAACAGATTTTTTAAATTTTATAGTCGTACACAACTGTTTAACAGTGCACTAGAAAATAGGACTGCATAATTGACATATGTATATAATTTTTGACGACCTTGTATGTAGTATAATAATTTTTTAAGATTTTGTTGTTTGAGTTGTTTTTGAGTGGTGCGCACACTACATTGTATATATTATTTGGCCGACAGCGCGCCACGCGCCGGGTATATACGCCAGGTGTGTACGCTCGCGTGTCACCTGTGCGTGCGCCGCAGCAGCAGCACGCAGAGGCCGCCGCCGGCCGCGGCCGCCAGCAGCGCCGCCAGCGCGCCGGCCCACAGCTTCCAGGCGCCGCCCGCCAGGGGTCGCGCCGCCGCCTCGCCCGCCGGCAGCGCCGGGAACCCGCCCGCGTTGCACATGTCGCCGCGGCAGCATACCACGTTCAGCGTGCCGGCGTGACGCTTGCTGCCGACAAAATAACAATATTAATAAACTAAACTAAACAAGTGATGAAGGTCTGAAAGACAGTGCCGGAGTTAAAGTAAGAAGAGGTATGCTCCGGTGGTTCGGACATATGGAAGGCAAAGAAGAAGAAAGATTGACTAAGCAGGTATACAATGCGAAAGTAGAAGACGCAGATACCACGGAATGCCTCGTATGCTTAGCTTGTAGCAGGGCTTGTAGCAGGAATAGGCATGTTGCCTGGCAAGTCAATTGAATTGACTTTTTTAAAAACTGTCAAAATCTATCACTTCATAGATTTTGTATAGGCTTGTCGGTTTATGACGTCACTAGTTCGTATAGTCAACTTAATAAATAAACATTTAAAATCGTAGATTCAATAAAATTCAAAATTAATAAGGATTTGAACATACCACGATATTTTCTTTTACGGAATTGAATTAAATGGCGTCAACATCCCAATTGGAATGTTGACACCATTCATATTTAATTATGAAATATCAATTCTCAAAAAGAAAGTATTGTAGTAGGCAGTTAAGCCTTATTGATTTTCAATCATATTGAGTCAAAGATTTTCAATTTTACAAAAACTGCTTAATATTAAGTCAGTTGACTATACAAACTAGTGACGTCACACGTTGACAAGCCCATACAAAATCTATAAAGTGATTTCGTTTTGACAGCTCTTAAAAAGTATCTCAATTGACTAGCCAGTCAACATCTCTACTGTACAGGTCGCGGCTCAGTACTCACAAGGGCTGCGAGCGGTTGGTGCGGCACGTGAACTGGTAGTGGTCGGTGCGCGTGGAGCAGCCGCGCGAGTGCTGCAGCGCGCCGTCCGCCGCGCGCACCGACGCCTTGTAGCACGACAGCGCGTCGCGACACACCGCGCCCGCACCCGCCGCGCACTGCGCCCCGTCGCACTGGTGGCACTTGAACCTGGACACACCACCACGACACTCACATCGACTGGCTCGGTGCCGCATTCGGTAGTCACCCTGCCCCGCGCGCCAGGAGTTGTGGGTTCGATCACCACACAGGACAAACATTCGTGTGATTAATACTTGTGTTTGTTCTGTGTCAGGGTGTTAATATCTAATATTTAAGTATATATTTGTAATACCACTGTTGAATCTGATATCCGTAACACAAGTGCTTAAGCTACTTAGCTCGGAATCAGATCAATGTATGTGATGTGGATTTAAAAAAAAACAATCAATTCGTCTCCTTATCTACCTAGATTACCTATCTACCATTGTATCCATTGTATCCATTTGCAGGAAGTCAAATCTTTAGCCATTATTGTTCCCCTTAAAGTTCAACTTTACAAACAAACCCAAATAATAACAATATAATTTACCTATTTAGGTGCAACGTTGCTACGTTCTTATACCTAATTGCTAGGAACTTGATACATTCTAATAGCTTGAACTTGGACCTACCACTATACACCTCATGGGGGTTGATTACTGCCGCTCAAACCGCTCACTAAACAATGTCTTGCTAATTATTTGTTATCATCCATACATAACATCACGCCCATAATCCCCGAAGGGGTAGGCAGAGCCAAAGGGGTAGCAGGTCCTTTAACCACATTCAGCCGAAAACAAAACTGGGCTGGACTGAGTTAGATGGAATATTGTGATACAAAACTGGGCTGGACTGGGTTAGATGGAATATTGTGATAAGGTTGTGACAAGTGGCTAGCTTGTCGCCTACACAATCACAATTTGTGTTTATATAAAAAAATAGCACGCTTGTTATCCTTCACTTAATATATCAGCGCTAACAGCACAACATAGTTTGAAGCACAATTAATATAACACTAGGTTTTGTCCGCTGCTCCGCCCGCGCGGCGACATTATTTTTTCCGACACCTCAAACAAATATTATTATCATTATCCCGGGTCGGGCCAAAAATTTGTGGCTGGGTATATCAATATCCAAATTACTCAGTAGCAGCCCGGAGTCAGGAAGTTGGCGGTTTAATCGCACCCGTGCCTCGGAAAGCACGTTAAGCCGTTGGTCCTGCGCCTAACCTCTCTCCGGTCATGTCGAATTGCCGTCTCACCGGACGGATGAGAGTGAAGGATTAGAGAGTGCACCTGTGTTAGCCCACACACTTGTGCACTATAATATCTCCTGCGCAGATGACTAATGCTCGTTGAGATTGGCCGCCGTAACCGATATCAGTTAGGAGGACATTATTATTTATTATTTTTATTATTGTTGTCTCCTTTTGGGTATCACGGGAAGTTTTACCTTCCCGGTCCTTTGGAAGGCTTGCATGGGGGCACAGGCCCAACATGTAGAGGCCCCTTGAGACGTTTTAATATGAGTGTGATGGAGTACACCGGCCGGATCTTACTTCTGAGTATACTAACATAATACACTCAGTAGTAACACCCGGCAAGTGCAACACTATTGCAATAAGGTGGAAACAAAAACAATATGGGCTATTGCAATGGATTTTTGTGGAAAGAAAAACTGGGCTATGGGGTGAGATAACGGTCGCCTGCCATTTCAATATCTCACAAATTAAAGTGCGGCAGGTGGTGACTCGCCCTCCACTAGATGGGCCCCCCAAATCAGCCACCGCGCAGGGTAGCAAGGGGGCAACATCGGTGTGGTGGGCTAAGGGTGTAGAGAGGTGTGCACCGGTTTCTGGATCGCGGTAATCCGGTCAGCCGTTCCCCGTTATTACGCAGATTGAGCACTTCCACCCTTTCAAGCATACAGCTCTTGCGCTCCACTTTGGGCGGCCAATGAAGGCAATCCAAAGGTGGGGGAGAAGATGGTAGGTTCCCCCGGGAGGTCTCAGGTCCGTGGTGTCGCCACACACCAACAGCTCGCCACAAGCTGCCCTGCGGAGACTGATTGCACTGAAGGGAGTTGTTGCTCTTCATGGTGCGAAGCTCACCAACTCTCGACAGCGGGCGATGGGGGCGTCACGTCCCTACGCCTTTATTTTTATTATTATTATCATTATATTTAAGCCAATGAATGCATTAAATTCGTGCAGTAGTATAAGAGTTTATCGAACAGACAGACAGCTAAACTCAGCGAAAGACTTTGTTTTATAGTAGTGATACATAGTATACATACATAAATGTACATTTTATTGTGTTACAGTAATAAAGTGCCGTTATATCGAATATGAAAAGTAAAGTATTCAGAAGCATAGAAACACGGGCATTTGGGTATGTGACTGAGTAGGCGACGAGCTAGCCACTTGTCACTCCTTTTTCACAGCTTACCATCCAACCCAGCCCACTGTCCTATGTTGGTCTGGGACTTAAAAGGAATATGCCAACTGTGGTTCTTGCCTAGCATGTCGTAAAAGGCGACTAATGGTATATCGGGTTTTGGGTGTGTGATTGTGTAGGTGACAGGTTAGCCGCTTGTCACTGCTTAACATAATTTTTCATCTAACCCAACCCGGCTTTATTTATGGCTGAATGTGGTTGAAGGGGCATGCTGCCCCTTTGACTCTGCCTACCCCTTCGGGGATAATGGGCGTAATGTTTAGTTAGTTAGTTTTAGCATAGAAACAACCATATGTGCGTTATTGACCTACATTAACGAGTCATCGACATCATACTATTGTGTAATCACTAACCTGTACTAACCTTTTGTCCCATGTTGGTGGGGGTCTAAAAAAAGAATGTACCAACTGTATCGTTTGCCTAACATGTCGTAAAAGCCGACTAATGGTATATGGGGTTTTGGGTATGTGATTGTGTAGGCGATGAGCTAGCCACTTGTCACTACTTTTTTACACAATTTTCTATCTGACCCAGTCCAGTTTTGTTTTTGGCTGAATGTGGTGAAGGGGGCCTGCTGGTCCTAACTCTGCCTACCCCTTCGGGGATTATGGGCGTGATGTTATGTGTATTATGTACCACTGGTATATAATAGTCCACAACATTCAACCTGGCTTAAAGGAGAGAATAAGAAAGCAATCCTCATATTAACCCACCCTTGAAGGAAGGAGGAGTACATATTGTGATGTAAGAGACCTGGGGTCAAGATTGAAAAAATTATGAAAATGGTAGTCATGATAATGAGGATTAATGTCATCAATCTCCTAGACCAGTGTTTATTAACACCCCCAGGGGGGTCGCTGAGCCATACTCGGGGGGTCGCCGCCAGAAGAAAAACAGCAAAGTTATACACATTATTAGAGAAAAACTGTTTTCTGTCTATGACCCAAGGGGTCGCGAAAATTTTTATACTGTCATCGCATGTTAAAAAAGGTTGAAAAACACTGTCCTAGATATATCGCAAAGCAAAGACCAATTTAGGATTTCTAACTAGGAAAAGCTCAAGGAATAATGATACTTATTTATTAAAAAGGTTAGTTTACCATTAAAGGGGGTCGACTCATGTGGCATAGTACAAGGAAAAGGGACATTTTATATATTATTGCAATATTAATTGTGGTTAAAGGGGCCTGCTGCCTCTTTGACTCTGCCTACCCCCTTCGGGATTGTGCGCGTGATTTTATGTATGTATTATTATGTTGCAGATAGATATGTAAATTCAATCAGTGCCTATTATTGTGCGCATTACATCTACTATATAAAAATCACATGAAACATTGTTTGTGAAAAAAACATTTAACAAGCTGCTTCAGAGGAGTACTTCCTCTGAAGCAGCTTGTTTTTATTTTTATTATTTTATTTAATTTGCTTCAGAGGAGTACTTCCTCTGAAGCAGCTTGTTTTTATTTTTATTATTTTATTTAATTTGCTTCAGAGGAGTACTTCCTCTGAAGCAGCTTGTTTTTATTTTTATTATTTTATTTAATTTGCTTCAGAGGAGTACTTCCTCTGAAGCAGCTTGTTTTTATTTTTATTATTTTATTTAATTTGCTTCAGAGGAGTACTTCCTCTGAAGCAGCTTGTTTTTATTTTTATTATTTTATTTAATTTGCTTCAGAGGAGTACTTCCTCTGAAGCAGCTTGTTTTTATTTTTATTATTTTATTTAATTTGCTTCAGAGGAGTACTTCCTCTGAAGCAGCTTGTTTTTATTTTTATTATTTTATTTAACAAGCTGCTTCAGAGGAGTACTTCCTCTGAAGCAGCTTGTTTTTATTTTTATTATTTTATTTAATTTGCTTCAGAGGAGTACTTCCTCTGAAGCAGCTTGTTTTTATTTTTATTATTTTATTTAACAAGCTGCTTCAGAGGAGTACTTCCTCTGAAGCAGCTTGTTTTTATTTTTATTATTTTATTTAATTTGCTTCAGAGGAGTACTTCCTCTGAAGCAGCTTGTTTTTATTTTTATTATTTTATTTAACAAGCTGCTTCAGAGGAGTACTTCCTCTGAAGCAGCTTGTTTTTATTTTTATTATTTTATTTAATTTGCTTCAGAGGAGTACTTCCTCTGAAGCAGCTTGTTTTTATTTTTATTATTTTATTTAATTTGCTTCAGAGGAGTACTTCCTCTGAAGCAGCTTGTTTTTATTTTTATTATTTTATTTAATTTGCTTCAGAGGAGTACTTCCTCTGAAGCAGCTTGTTTTTATTTTTATTATTTTATTTAATTTGCTTCAGAGGAGTACTTCCTCTGAAGCAGCTTGTTTTTATTTTTATTATTTTATTTAATTTGCTTCAGAGGAGTACTTCCTCTGAAGCAGCTTGTTTTTATTTTTATTATTTTATTTAACAAGCTGCTTCAGAGGAGTACTTCCTCTGAAGCAGCTTGTTTTTATTTTTATTATTTTATTTAATTTGCTTCAGAGGAGTACTTCCTCTGAAGCAAATTGTTAAATGTTTTTTTTTATAGATTTGAGAATAACTCATAAAGCATTTTTCACTGCCTTACCTCCACCCCCTGTAAATCTAGCGAATGGGGAGGTCCGAATTACGCCGGGATAGCTAGTATTTACATAAAAATAATCACTTAATATCTAAAATTACCTTTGGTTGAACTTCACACTCCTATGCAGCATAAAAAAGATTACTTTTTTATTATATTATGTTATATAAACAATGTTTCATATTGACAGTAGGGCTAAATTAATTCAACTCAAATATGAAGAAATGGTAGTAGCTCAATGCTAAGAGTTTAAAAAATTAAACTTAAACTTCTTATATATAATGTAATGTACTTGCTGAAATCTCAGCAAGTGTGTGTTAATCTTAGGATTGAGCTGACAACTTATCTGGCGAGTCCAATATCTTTCGCTAAAACGTAGGAAGCACCTGAGATATCTCCATGAAATTTATAGTGGCAGCAAATGTTAGGCTGTCCTGAAGGTTACGAGTTGTCTTGAATAATACTTTAGTGCATCTAGACAATTTTTATATTTATTTAGCCTAAGGGGCTGGCTGAGAGTATTTGGACTTTCTTAATTGTTGGTTCTATCGCTATATAAAGTCTCTCAGCTCAATGTGCCTGTTGGCAAAGGCCTCCTCCAGTAACTTCCATTGCTTCCTGTCTTGGGCAATTCTTCTCCATTTTGACAATTAAAGTGCCCTAATATCTGTGCCCTTTAGTAATTCTTTTACAATTTAGTATTCACAGTTATAGGAATACCTGGTCTCCTGGCCTTGTACCATCATGCGATCGGGTGCGATGGCATTGTGCTGGGGTTGCAGGTCAGGATCCAGTGTGCTGGCAGCCGTACCATCTTCCTTCAGAACATCGAGCCCTGGCAGGCCTGCAACAATAAGTCAATTAATAACTTGTAGGGGTTAATTCCTCTCATTAACACTCTCACTCTGTGTCAACAGTGTTGAGTGGTGTGTATTTTCTTCACCAGGGTTCTATTAGAAAAATTAATGTTAGTGATAATTTTTTTTTATTTATCATCATATTGTCATATACTTAAAAGACAGATTTTCAAAATAGATTTTATCCAATAATCACAATATATTTTTATAAAAATGTAATATTCGAAATGGCTATATCTCAAATAAGTAAGTTTAAAAATTTACTTGTATTTTATAGCTGCCTTAGCACTGCAATACAACATATTGTTTACCATTATGCACATGACATATTTACAATCGTAACACGAAGAAAGCGCGCAATGCTGACTTAGAACCTCAAGAGGATGACAAGATACACGCGCCAATACCATAAAATGTTTATTAAACAGGCAAATGTGTGATTTACTCATTTAAATCATATCACAACACCACTATAAAAAATACAAGAATAACATTTATTCAAATACAATACACTTGTATTTATTTTGCAGAATACCGTAATAGCACAGACGAAAACCACTAATATCTTGGTATTTACGAAAAAAACAATATTCTAAAACGATTTTATGAACAAGATGAATACACAATACGGAAGCCACACCAATATCCACGTTTTGTTGTAAGCGCACAGCAATTCAACTTAGCCAAAATATTTATCACACTTCCTTGTTTATTTGTAAACATTTGTTTGAGGAAAAACTCACCACTACAAGTATTTATCAGTAAAAATGTGAACAAGTATCGCAATATGACAACGTCCGCCATTCTTCGTTCATCATAACAATGCACTGCAGTAATCAAGAGTGGTCCTTCTTAAATATGAATTCTTTTAAATACCAAAATTTTATTATATACACTAATTAAATAATCTTTTAATATTTTTTTTAACGTTTTTAAAAATACATAAACATACGATCCGTATTATTTTACTGAACAATTCTCTATTAGGGCATATGACTGAACTGGTACTTCCCTTCCGATTTACAATGTTGCCATATTTGAGATAGCTATCAAATTATAAGTAAACTAAGTTCTACACTAGTATATTTTTAAGAATAAATAATAATTTGTAAAATTAACACATCAAATTAACATTATTTGCTGTAAAACTATAATGTTTTAATGTTCAAATACATTATTAAAGATTTTTTATGTATTATTTTTTTAGAATGCTTCATTTCAATTTGTAGGTGTCTTGTTGATGTGTATCCGAACTTTTATTCATGATTTTCAAAAAATGGTCGGTTGATCGTGTGTGGTGTTTTGTTTTCAATATTTTTTTCCTTAGTTTTATAATTTAATTGAATCACCTAGTCTTATTTTATGCTCTAACCAAATTGATTGGTGATTTAATTCTATTTTATTATACAATTTAGTGAAAATGCCTAGAACAAAACGACCTGTCAGGAAACAGGAGAAGTCTGCGGAAGAGGACGATGCTCTAAAGAAATTGAATAAAATTGGTATGAAGTACTTAGAACTTATTGTTTCATCTCTTAAGACGTTTTTTTTAAATTAATAATAGTCATAGCTTGAAACCTAAAATTCCATACAATCCACACTTGTAAACATTTCGAAAAAGTAACAATAGTCATGGCTTGAAACTTAAAATTCCATACAATCTACTATGTAGCCATCCTGGTCAGAGGGCAGGCTTACAGATGTTACGAATAGTTCATTATTTTAGTTATTGATCTAAATCATGGTCACAGGTATCAAACTAATATAAAAATGTAATAATAATAAATTGTTCCCAATTTCTATAATCTATAAAAACGCTGGTTACTGTGTAGCACTTGAGGACATCAAGGTAGTGCAATTGTTTATTCCATTATCAACTTCTTGCCCTTTTCTTAGGTCATCTGGGCTTGACATAATATGTTTTGGTGATATAATCTTAGAGCTTTATCTGTATTTGACGATTTATAAGTGTTTCTTTGAAATCTAATAAACAAAGGATATTTTGACTTTAGACTTTTTAACTTTTACTTAACCATACACACGGTCACAGAGCTACTATCAATTCTCTCATATCATCTTATACACAGTTTATTCATCCAATTTATGAAATCTACGGTCAGAGGGTAGGGTTAGTTTATAGTTCAAAGTCTAAGAGATGCACAACTGCTGATAATAGGGGATAATACTAGGTCAATTCTATTTAGTCTGTCAGTTAGATTATAACTACATAAATACATACTCATATTTTTTGCATTATCAAGATAACAAAAAATTACAAAGATGAAGAGCATCAAAATTTTGGAGTGGGGGCTTGCGACATCCCTTGTAAGCAAAAATTGTATCTACATGTGACGTTACGCACAGCTTGAATCTGCTGAATCTTCGCCAGTGTTTGTTTGACAAATAGATTAAAAAAATATTTTTCAAATATTTTTTTTAACCTAACTACTGGACTTAACAGAATATTTTAGTTGTCTACCTATTGTATAATATTAATTATAATTAATACTAGCTGTGCCAGCGGTGTCACCCGCGTTTATGGTTAATATTATAAAGACTATTTCCGTCATACATGATTTCTATGTAACTTTAACCATTAAGGCTGCACACGCGACGGAAGCTTCAAAAATGAAGTAACTTCTCCCGTTTTCCCAACATTTCCCTTCACTACTCTGCTCCTATTGTTTGTAGCGTGATGAAAAGTATACTATAACCTGCCCAGGAGTATGAAGAATAATTGTACCAAGTTTCAGTTAAAATCTGTTGATTATTTTGTGTTTCTATAAGGAACATACAGACAGACAGACAGACAGACAGACAGACAAAAATTTTACTGATTGCATTTTTGGCATCAGTATCGATCACTAATCACCCCCTGATAGTTATTTTGAAAATATACTTCATGTACAGGATTGACCTCTCTACATATTTATTATAAGTATAGATATAATGACTAATAGAAGTTTTTAGTCCACTCCCCTTTTGAATATGATTGTGGATAAGTAATAAAGGTACCATTTATTATTTTTAGTGGCAGATCAAAAGAACAAGATAGATTCCCGAGCGCACATGGAGATCAGAAATGTGGAGCTGGCATTCAAGATCTTACTTGGCTCTATTAGCAACATATACTTGCAAAAGACTGTAGGACAGTTGGTAAGTTTGTTGTGTAAATTGTTGCTGAAATATTGATGTGACTTGATGGCGCATTCGGTATAGTGACCCTGCCCCATGCACCAAGAGTTGTGGGCTTGATCCCCTGCCAAGAGAAACATTTGTGTAATGAATACTTGTGTTTGTTCTGTGTTTGGGTGTAAATATCCAATATTTAAGTATATTTGTAAAAATACCTACCTTCCTACCCCTCTAGGGAAGTGGTGTAAAGTTTAGATAGTTGGTTTATTTGTAAAAATATATACATTCTAAAATATATAAGTTCTTGTTATTTTTAATAATTAGAAATATAAATTATTTAAATTGTAAATTATAACTGTAAATTATGGAAAAATTCATAAATGACTTGCTGAAGAGCAATTTTTGATGATGACTGACATGACTGATGTTAGAATTGTGTGACACAAATCGAGAAACTTGTAACTCAATTCTCTTGTTGTGATATCAGAAAACTGAACTGCACCTGAAGGAGGTGACCACGGCCAGACAGACGCGCCACTCGAGCCGGTCAGCTTCGCACGACGACGGTAAAGTTTACTTCTGTTCTAACTCTTTTTTCGTCATCCATAAAAGTAATAAGAATGTAGTTCATTATTTAATGATGGATTTAATGAGGAATGTTCATAGGCTTGTTAAATCATTTGAAACTTCGTTACAGCAAAGCTTTTATGTATACAAATACACTAGTTTTAGTTTTATTTAAATACAAAGTAATTTTGATTTTACAAGCATTCAAAGTTCGCGAGAATTTGTAGTCCCGCTAATAGTCACGTGACCGTTGATGACGTCATTTTACAACGGACCGCGCAACCCGCGCTCAGCTGTAACAATGAATAGGTACCCCGCGCAGTTTAGTATCGTTTCTTCGTTTCTAGCTGTTTCTAGAAATATTTAATATTTTTTATAATAAATTGGTATCATTACTAATGTCATTATAGTCCATTTAATTAAAAATCAGAATTTAATGATTCCGATTGTGAGTGAGTGAGAAGGAGAACTGAGTTATTATGGACGTACTCAAACGCATGCATAGTGATCTCTCGCGCTCGTACTCCTGGCTGAATAACTTTTGTGTTTAGGGGATGTTTGGTCACTACAATTTGTCTTACCAATAAAATAGAACTTTTTAATAGTTATCCTTATAACATATTTAAAAATCAGACATGTAAAAAAACTAACTTTTTTTGTGGAGCTTTAAAGCGCTTATGATATATATGATAACACTTATGATACTACTTCAAAATAATATTCTACAAAATGTAGGTATATAAAAATCAGCCATACAAATCGAAGTTAAATAACTTATTTTTAATCACCTTTCTCACCTGGTATTCAAAGGACACGAGACGCCACTGAGAATCTAAAGTTTATAAACGTATTTAAGTATGTCTATCCGTTCACCTAGTATCCAAAGCACAAGCATAAGCTTAGTTTGAACTAGGGAATGGTGTGTCAGTCTGGAAAATATATTTATTTATCTAAATTGTAAGATGACTTCTCGCTCTTACTCTATTACCAAAAATAGGTACATAACCCAACTAATTTCTTATTTCAATATTTACCCGTAGGTATCAAACCTTTTAAATTTTTGTTTGTACGGTCTTGTAACCTAAAACTCCAAGAACGAGCATAAACTAGGAGGACTAGTATATAAGACGTTAAAATTCATGTGTTTTCTAGTCCTAGGATTGGATGTATCAAAAAAATAAGCAGGGGTACGGAAGAGCGCGAACGGACTGAGCGACGGTTGTACAATGACGTCACGCGACCGAGCGCGGGCCAGTGGTCGCGCTCTCACTTTTACAAGTCCATAATTGGATATTAATTAACTTATCAAACATATATTTTATTTTTGACAGAATACATTAAGCTTAAAATTCAAAATTAGTGAACATTCTTCACTCAATTATAGTGGACCCACACTGTGTTGTGTAAGATTTGACTGGATGTGTAAGGCATAGAAGCCCATATGCATAGTGGATATGGGTTATTAATAATGAGATTTAACTAAGTAGAAGTTAAATAGAGTTTAGAGTGGGGGAAGGATTAGGAAGAGAAGAGAGTTAATCTAATCTACACTATTATTATAAAGATATACAACATTTGTGATGTTATTTACATATGTACATACATAACATCACGCCCATAATCCCCGAAAGGGTAGCAGAGTCAAAGAGGCAGCAGGCCCCTTAAACATTTAGCCAGAAATAAAAACTGGGCTGGATTAGATGGAAAATTGAAAAAAAGTGGTGACAAGTGGCTGTTGCCCACACAATCACATACCCAAAACTCGATACACCATTAGTCGTCTTCTAAGACATGCTAGGCAAGAACCACTGATGGCACATTTTTTTTTAAGTCCCAGACCAACATGGGACAATGGGCTGGGTTAGATGGAAAATTGTGATGTTATTTTTTTTTTTATTTACTATATCATTGATTTTTCGAGTCATAGATTCCCATGCTTTACAAAACTTTTAAGTCTATACTGATTAAAACAACCATAATTTGTTAAATAATATTTCAATAGACTCCTCATCTGTTTTGCTCTCTGTATCATTGTACATATTCACCTTATATACCATCAACTGTACATAATCACCTTCTTCAGTGCTGGATCTAGTTAGCGCAGGTCCCTAGCAAATGTTTGCCAAAAGGCCTTTGCATAAAAATTGCCTTAATTTGGTACTTTGTACAATATGGTCCCCGTTTACAAATGTAACATGGGGTCCATATCATTTCATTTGCTACCTCTTGCTATATGGCTAGTCCAGCACTGATCTTCTTCATTGACACTAACCTCCACGGCTCGTTTCCACTAACCGGGTGCTTCCTGGGCAGGGTACCTCACGGAGAACTCCTCGCAGGGCTCCGGCGAGCGCGGCGGCAAGAAGCTGGGTGAGTTATAGCTTACAGGGTACTTTTGCTTGTGACTCATCGATTATCATGCTATCAGCTATCATCGTTGACCTTTTTACAGACGGCCTCTGAATGGGGATGTTGACACCATTTATATTTAATTTTGAAATATCAATCCCGTAGTGTAGTATGTTGTAAAACCTTACTTAATACTCTATAATTTATATATCAATACTTAATAGTTTATATATAACCTTATTGATTGTTTATGAATTATATTGTCTAGTCTATGATTTTAAATTTTACAAAAACTGCTGCAGTTGACTATACAAACTAGTGACGTCATAAATCGACCATACAAAATCTATGAGTGATTGCGTTTCGACAGTTTTTAATAAGTATCTCAATTGGCTTGCCAGTCAACATCCCTATTGAGAATGTTTGGTGGAAATGTTTGTAGCGGTAGCTATAGTTTTGTATTTATTTACTAATTTTTGCATACACAGCAGAAAACAATGGCAATTTTTTTGATTAAAACAAATTTTTAACTAAAAAAAAGATCCAGATTAAGATGTAACAGCGTATATATTTACATGGATGTATTACGTAGGAAAAACCAAAATTACTTTCTGTTTTTCCTACGTATCATACTTTAAAATGGCCCTATGCTTATTTGCCAAGCTTTGCAACTAAGTAATTATTTGCTAGTCTTATAATTGTAAGCTCTGATTTAAGTAATAATTAGTTCTAGCTAATTGGTAAAATAACATACAGGTAGCTAAAAGGTTTAATTTTATAGTTTACCTACCTACGTATGAATATGAATGTTATTGGCTATCTATGATTTTGCCCTTAGTCCCGTTATTGTTATTTTCAATAGGCTATTTGACTCAAGTATTTTTTTAGTCCGTATATTTAGAATATCAAAAAATTTGCTTTTACGGAACAAGTGACGTCACGCGGAACTTTGATGCGCTGTATCTTCGTCATTTTTATTAGTTTGCTAAACAAAACAAATATGAAAGCAATGTTTTTTTGGAATGAGAGGTAGTAGCTCAATGGACACATCTTAACCGAGGGGTGCGGGTTCAACCCCGGGTATGTACCTCTGGATTTTACTAATCTATGTACGTATTTACTACTAGCTCGGCGGTGAGGGAAAACCTCGTGATGAAACCTGCACATTCAAACGATTATAGATTTGTAATCATTGTCTAAATTTATCTGGTTCGCTTCAATATAATTACCAGACTTGCTAAATCCTGGGTCTTGTTCAATGAGAATTTAGTCTAAGACTCGATAATGGGCCAAAAATTCATTTGAGTCAATTAACCTATTTTAAGAGGTAAATGCGAGAGTGATCCGTTATCTCCCCGCAGCGGTGCCCCCCAGCGGGCGGCGGTCGGGCGCGCGGCGGTCGCGCTCGGCGGACGCGAGCGCGCGCGCGCCGGCGCCGCCCAGCGCCGCCCGCGCGGCCGCGCGCCGCCGCTCGCGCTCCGTCTACAAGACGCCCGCCTACAACAAGAACGCGCTCGTCAACTACCCCGCCATCACGCCCAAGGTCAGACGACTTTCTTATCTACCTAGCTGGGGGCTGCTTTGAAAGTCTCGGAAACTTCATTTATGGCTGTATATGTTTTTAACTTCAAAATAAAACATCGTTTTTAACCGACTTCATAAAAAAGGAGGAGGTTCTCAATTCGACTGAATTTTTTTTTTTTTTTTTTTTTTTGTATGTATGTTACTCGATATTTCTGAGAATTGTTAACCGATTTCCAAAATTTTTTTTTTAATCGAAAGGGTTTACTCCCGAGTTGGTCCCATTGCCACCAAGTCAGGATCTGATGAAGGGATCCCAGGAAAATCGAGGGCAACCCTCAAACTTTATAGGCACGTACAATGTGTTTTAGACATTTTCTAAGATTTTTCATGTATTTACGTATGCTACTTGTCAACTTATGATGGTGAGCTGATGATGGAAGGTACAAATCCTTAACGATTAGGAATTAGTTTATGATTCTTTAAATATTGATATCTTCGAGAATTGTAAGACGATTTTTAGAGTTCTTTTTTTTATTCAAAAGGGTATATCCTGGAGTTGGTCCTATTGGTACCACATCTGGATCTGATGAAGGAATCTTAGGCAAATCGAGGGAAACCCTCAAGTATTATAGGCGCGTACAATCTATTTTAGTTATTTTCTAAAACAATTCAAGTATTTACGTCTGGTATTCATAATCTCATGTTGCTGAGCTGATGATGGAAGGTGCAACTCCTTAACGATTAGGAGTTCGTGGATAATTCTTTCAATATTACAGGGCCATATTGAATGTTATTCTCGAGATAGTCTCAATTTCACCAAGTCTTGGTCTAGTGATGGGGTTCCATGAAAACGAGGGCCACTCTTAAATTTTAACGACATGTTAAGTGTTTTATTTATTGTTTCTAAAACGATTCCAGTATTTGCATCTCGTACTCACTCATCATGTTATGTTGCTTAGCTGATGATGAAAGGTATAACTCTTTGAAGATTAGTAGTTTTAAGTAATTCTTTAAATATTAAAGGCTCGTTATACCTTTTCGTCTTTAGTCTCATAAGACCGGCACTGTCTCATTAAAGCAGCTCGTTTTGATTTGGTCTACCTACCTATTAATAAATTTCACTAAAAAGTAACAAATAAGTTAAATTTTAACAAAAATAAAAACCGACTTCAAAAAACCCCGCAAAAAATGTTTATAAAAAAACACAAGTAAAAACTGCCTTAATAGCTATTTAAATGTCCAAACACTAAAAAGTATAAAATAAATTCTATCGACTGCTTCGATGAAAGTATTAATCTTTAACACGTATTTAAATATTTACAATAATCAGTTAGTTTTGGAGTCGGTGCCAGCCAAACTAAAAAAAAAGTAGACACTTAATAACAAATTACCTTACTAATAACAATATGAAACAAATTAGTTAAAATATGAGTATTAACTTACTATTGATTTTGTATATTCAAAACCTATTTTACTACCCTTCACCAAGGAACCAAATAATTGCAAATTCCGAAATGATAATATAATTACGCGCGCTGGCACCGACTCCAAAACTAACTGATTATTGTAAATATTTAAATACGTGTTAAAGATTAATACTTTCATCGAAGCAGTCGATAGAATTTATTTTATACTTTTTAGTGTTTGGACATTTAAATAGCTATTAAGGCAGTTTTTACTTGTGTTTTTTTATAAACATTTTTTGCGGGGTTTTTTGAAGTCGGTTTTTATTTTTGTTAAAATTTAATTTATATATGCAGAGTCAAAGGGACAACTAGCTCCTTAACCACATTCAGCCAAAATATAAAACTGACAAGTGGTATTACAAATATATACTTACTTAAATATTAAATATTACCCCCATACGGAATATTATTAGTATTCATCGCACGAATATTTGTCCAGGGTCGGGTTCGAACCCATAACTCTTGGCGCATGGGGCAGGGTCACTACCAAATGCGCCATCGAGTCAGTCGGTCGTCCGCTTGTCTGTCACCTGCGTGGCATATAACATATCTAAGCTATTTGTATCATGTGTCCGTCTGTGTGTCAGGTGGCGCCGCACACGCCGCTGACGGTGCTGCGGCAGCCGCGGCAGGGCGAGATGGTCGTGTCCATGTCCGGCTCGCCCGTCATGGTGCCCACCGTCAACACGTGAGTACTGTCTTATTAATTTAATTTTGTAATATCAATTCTGTAAACAAAAGTATCGTTATCGTAAGTTATCGTATGTTGTAAAACCTTATTGAGTCTACGATTTTAAATTTTACAAAAACTGCTTAATATTTTGTCAGCTGACTATACGCACTAGTGACGTCATAAGTTGACAAGCCCATACAACATCTAGGAAGTGATTGCGTTTTGACAGCTTTTAAAAATATAAGTATCACAATTGACTTGCCAGTCAACATCCCTATTGTATTGGCGATAAAGATCCGAACTTCTTGTTGGAGTTGTTGGCTTGAATAAGACTGAACCAAAACAGTGCCATCCTCTCAAACCACCATCAAATCTATTATTATAGGAGGCTATATGATCGTTTCAGTAGATGGCTATCTACAGAGGTTATGATATTTATGCCCATGCGTGCTTTTATTTTTAATTTTCATATTAAAAATATTCGAAATTCAAAAAATTTAATACATATCCAGAAGTCTTATTATTCAAAATACGTGTGATTTACAAAAAATCGAATAATTATGTGCCAATGGTTAACCGGGGAGAGCGGTGGTAGCTCAATGGTAAGGACACGCGCCTCTTAACCGAGGAATGCGGGTTCAAACCTGGGCACGTACCTCTTTTCAAATCTATGTACGTATTTATACCACTACCTCGACGGTGAAGGAAAACATCGTGATGAAACCTGCAAATTTAAGCAACTTTGGATTTGTAATCATGATCCAAAAATTGTCTGGTTACGAAGGTCAGATCGGCAGTCGCTTCAATGTAATTACCAAACTCGCTAAATCCTGGATCATGGTCTAAGCGGACCCCGTCTAAAAAAGGGACACAACACTAGAAAGATGATGGTTAACCGTTAAAATTACATGTTGGACATAAATACACCATAATCCATAATAATATCCATATTTTATACTCTACATCATATTATTGAATCTATCGTTATTTCCACTTGCAGCATGCATTCAGACGAGAAAGCGAACTGCAACATCCTGCTTCAAGACGGCACGATGCTCTCGCTGCAACCGAAGCAACTTCGCCAGTCGCAGGCGTACATCCCGTTTGCGCTGATGGACGCCAACGTGCTCCACCAGCTGAAGACCCTCAAGGATAACCTGGACAAGGTGGTTAAGCTCGGGGAGAAGAATATCAAGTGATGGGGTTACTGGGAAATATTAAAACCGGGTTTTTGCTAGCAGGAGTAGCGAATGGTACGGGCATCGCGCTTTAGGGGCCCTAGACAGTAAAAAAAAACAGTTATGGGGCCCCTCTGGACATGAACATATTAAGTGATTGAGACTATGGGTAGTATCGGAACCGGATTGGCCGTAGTAGAAAATGGTACGGAGACATTTTTACATTGAAAAAGCAGATTTTTGGGGGCCCTACGAATATTAAACACAGGTTCATATTAGGGTCTTTTGTGAAGACTTTGGTACAGAGCCTGCTCAATTAAGGCACTTGCCTTATCGTAAACATTTGCTACGGGCCCATTAGACAATAGTAGAGGTATGAATCCGTTTCTTAAAAGTTTGTACTCGAATTTGAACCAATTCGCGTCGTGTAAGAGCCGCATGTCCTGATCCACCGAGCTACTGAAGCTCAATTAGTCGTTAATTAGGTTATTTAGTATAAATATGAATTATGTACCTTTATAAATTAGTTAGGAAGTATGATTTTGAGTTGCACCATTTGACTTTATTTCCCTGGGCTAAAATTGGAATATGTGCCAATGATAAACCGGTGAGAGCGGTGGTAGCTCAATGGTAAGGACACGCGCCTCTTAACCGAGGAGTGCGGGTTCAAACCCGGGCACGTACCTCTTTTCAAATCTATGTACGTATTTATACCACTAGCTCGACGGTGAATGAAAATTCATTCAAAATGAAAATTCATTAAAATCGATTCAGCAGACGTAAAATCAGAACATAAGTTACATGAAAGTTATACAGTTCAAAGATCAATGTCTCGATGACAGTTAAAGTAGATTACAGTTAAAGTTAAATAATGCAACTCACTAACTAGTTAATGTAACTGAATGCTGTTGACTGCTCGCGTGATTGTTTCGTCCACGATTATTAATGTTATGGCTGACTTGTATCATAATGTGTGCCTTGAATGTAATTGTTTGTACGTTTGTAATAACTAGTATTAAACTTTTGACACCATTTCTTGTTTTCTTTCGTAATGATTTTTATGTTCATACTAGCTGTGCCCGCGGTTTTACCCGCGTTTATGGTTGTTATATAGCCTTCCTGGATAAATGGGCTTTCTAACACTGAAATAATTTTTCAAATCGGACCAGTAGTTCCTGAGGTTAGCGCGTTCAAGCAAACAAACTGTTTAGCTTTCATCATCTTCCATGCTAAAACGGAGTCCCCTTAGACCATGATCTAGGATTTAGCGAGTCTGGTAATTAGATTGAAGCGACTGCCGGTCTGACCTTCGTAACCCTAAGATAGGGGAACCAGACAAAGAGGAAACGGCCACAATTTTTGGATCATGGTTACAAATCCAAAGTTATTTGAATATGCAGGTTTCATCACGATGTTTTCCCTCACCGCCGATGCGTCATACCGGTAATTCAGGCGTTGCAGTCTTGCTCTTATTAAAAACCAAGTTATCGTTTTGGAAACCTTTAGGGCCCTCACTCACCGAGTCGCCATGGCGACGTCGCCGGCTACGTATTCAAACAATTGATAGTACAATGTATGACAGTTAACTCACTAGGCGACGGTTTGGCAACGTCGCCAATTTGGAAGCGTAGCCACGACTGTCGATTCGCTGTGTGGAGTCTGGAGACCGTGGCGACCTGGCGACGTCGCCAGTAAAATGTACACGAGCAAGCTGCGTCTCACTCAGTGTCCAACTGGCCGCCAAGACGGACACATTATGTGTTGATACAGAAGATTTATTGTAGAAATTCAAAATCGACCAGGATATTTTCTTAAATCTTCATGTAATTTTGAAAAAATACCACTTCGGCTTCCGCTTCGATCTGATATAAAAGGATGGACGCAGAACTTCTTAGGTTTCTTCTTTTTAAACTTTTTGCGACGCACATAATAAATAAGTGCGATCTCTTCTAAGCACGAAGCGACCATTCTCGATATGAGAGAGAACTGAACTGACAGATGGTCGCCACTGGCTACTCCATTTGGCAACCGAAGGTAGCCATAGGTAACCATGCCTACGTAGCCGGCGACGTCGCCGAGGCGACTCGGTGAGTGATTGCCCTTATTTTGTAGACCCAGGGGAACCAGGTTGTCTTACGCACCGTCCTGCTGAAAGCGGGGGGGATCGGCATCGGCGGGGGACTTCTTCGGCCAAGCTGGTTGTGGGCGGGGTATACCGGCTATTCCCCTGGGATACACCGTATAAGGTGCCCACACGGCGGAATGGCGAAACGTTAGACCACCGTGAAGGCCTTATGCAAAGCCTAGGTTAATATGTAATTAAGGAAGTACCAAGTCCATAAAGGCATCTTTGAACTTAGATACTTTTAGAGTGAGCGTCAGGATGTGTGTGGAGAGGAAGAACTAGAATAGATTTTTGTGAGTAACTTATACCAATTAAATCAAAAGTGGTTCTGCCGGGAAGCATGAAGTACTATATCTATACTTATAATAAATCTGTAGAGAGGTCAATTCTGTACATAAAATATATTTTCAAAATAACTATCAGGGGGTGATTAGTGATCGATACTGATGCCAAAAATGCAATCAGTAAAATTTTTGTCTGTCTGTCTGTCTGTCTGTATGTTCCTTATAGAAACAAAATCTACTCGACGGATTTTAACGAAACTTGGTACAATTATTCTTCATACTCCTGGGCAGGTTATAGTATACTTTTCATCACGCTACAATCAATAGGAGCAGAGTAGTGAAGGGAAACGTTGGGAAAACGGGAGAAGTTACTCCATTTTTTAAGCTTCCGTCGCGTGTGCAGCCTTAATGGTTAAAGTTACATAGAAATCATGTATGACGGAAATAGTCTTTATAATATTAACCATAAACGCGGGTGACACCGCTGGCACAGCTAGTCTACAATAAAATGAATTACGAGATACACTTATTACTTTCCAGTACCCCGGTCAACCGGTGTACTGGGTGTGTATACGCGGTGGGGTACACAGATTTTCAGAGGCACGTCAAAGGTACACAGACGGTATGGTAACATATGCAGTAAAAATATATTTTGAGCAGTACACCCGCGATTCTGACGCTCACTATTTAGAAACTACTCTGAACCTGCATCCTGATGATGAAAAAGGCAGGTATAATCTTCGTACAAGAGACCGATAGCTGTCGATTAATTATCTAGTTTGGGTTTTAGGGTATCTTCTTTGCCTCTAATTTCCATGAAGTCTTATCGAATGAGGTGAATAGACGTGTTGATAAAAGAACAAATTATTCATAAAGCAGTTTAATATCATAATTTTTACACATTGAAACACACACTAACAGTAGGATCAAAATATTAGGTACCCGCATTTATTTTAACAGAGTTAATTCGTATTTATACTCGGAAGTGAGAACATTGCTCATTTTCTTCCTATTTGCTATGACTGGATGAATATTACTTTAATGCTCTTTAATTTTACTTCCGATATATTGTTGTATGGAACCATTTATAAAAAAATCGTGGGAGTATAAAGATTTATATTGGGTAGATAGTTGTTAAATTTATCTTGTACTTCCCACCTAAAAAATTCCTAATTATAAATATCGGACGGAGTTAACTAGCATTAGTGCCGTATATAACCTTCTTGGGAAAAGACTGTATTTGCAGCCTTCAATGAGGGTTTTTTGAATTAAAACATCCAAAACATGGCGTAACTGAGACTTGCGGTCTTGTCACCCTCCTCATTAGTTAGTTGTCAGACAAAACTGACATGCTGTCAACAAGGAGCCAATAGTGACAGTGATAAGACCACGAGACTCCCTCGTGCCATCTGGCGGTTTTTGTATTTTTGAAAACCCTCATTGTAATTAGTATTTTAATGGCCGTTAATCCTTTCCGGATAGTACAGCGCTGCATCACAGGTACGCCATCTAGTGGATAATTTTATTAGAAAACTTTGACTATACAGTCTAATGACAAATCCGGCACTGGCTATGTTGTAGGTACTACCTAGCGATCCTACCTACTTACTATAGCGCTTAGGCGCGATAATACTAATATCCGTGTTTGCCAAGTGTCTGCTCCACTTCTTTCACATATTTCTCTGACACCTTCTGTTGTCTCATCGTCGACACCTGCAATAGAACAAACAGATTAGCACACCAATTTCGCAGCTCCACCCGCGTGTGTCTTGGACGGTCCAGCCTGATATGCAACCTACTTGTATGTACCTACATCAAATTAACTAAATTCAATTACGAAAAACTAAAATCTTAAACATGACATGATGCGATCAATTGATGTATATATGTTAGTGTGTAGAGAGAGACAAACTAAACATAGTGACCGTGAAAATGTTCTATGGCAACACTAATATTTTTGATGTAGGTAATCTTCTTCAAAACCTAAACTTCGAGAATACAGTTAATATTTGAGGAGAACACGAGAAGGCCACTCGGTCACACCGGTGACAGCCGGCGTCGGACTAGCCAAATGTCGAGATGGCGTTTGCCAGCCCAGGCAAAGTGGCGTGTCATGACAAGTGGCATGCACGGGGCATCATGGGCCTGGTGCAAGGGGCTTAAAATGAAATAGAAAACATCTTGAGGTCCAGGGCTTGAGGGAAATCACCGCAACCCTTATTCCGTTCGACCCCGATACCATCTGACGCACTATAGTTTAAGATACCACTTGTCACCACTTTTGCACAATTTTCCATCTAACCCAACCTAGTTTTGTTTCTAGCTGAATGTGGTTAAGGAGCCTGCTGCCTCTTTGACTCTGCCTGCCCCTTCGGGGATTATGGGCGTGATTTTGTGTATGTATGTAAGTATAGCACAGAAAGTTGACAGCAGATATACCGACCTTCTGCTTGATGACGCGCCGCTCGTACTTGTCCTGCTGCTCCTGCTCCATGCGCAGCGCCACGCCCTCGTTGTGAATCTTCTCGCGGAGCTCCGCCCTGCGGCCAAGGTGGGACATCAGCAACGAACCAGTCTGGTCGCAGCAGTACTAGTGGGTAGACACGGTGGGAACGGGCCATAGGGGCAACTAAAGGTACATTCAGACGAGGGACTTTTGTCCGCCAAGGATAAAAATCCCAATCATAGAAAAAAAATGTTTCTATTCGGCCCGGAGATTACCGCGTTTAAGCAAACAAACAAACTCTTCAGCTTTATAATATTAGACGGTATATACCTAAATTAAAAAACATTCAGAAAGCAATAATGAAGATTTCTTAAGTCACCTGGCTCGCTCCTTGTCGTTGATCTGCTTCATGATCTCCTGGCGATGCTTCTCGATGCGGGCCTTGCGTTTGTCGTCCAACTGGAAACCATCACGAACGTAGGTTAACACTGCGCTTTTGTTTCGAGTCACAGGCCACGGGTTGTAGCCACCCAAGGCGTCAATTTTATCTATCTATCTCTACATTATTTCTTCAAATTCAAAATATCTTTATTTATATGGGCTTCAAGAAAGCACTTCTATATAGTCAATATACATAAAAAAAACAATAAGAAATAATACCACCACCGGTTTGGAAGTAAGACTATCGAGAAGAATCCGGCAAGAAACTCGATAGTTACTCTTTTAAATGCCAAATTTTACAAATTTGTAAACTTCATTAATCTATACTTGACTAGATATCACTGCAGGTGAACACTTCATTATGAAGTTAACCATAAATCCTTGTCATTGAGGTAATCTTGTATCTTGAAATAGCCCTTCACCGCCCTTATGTGTTAAAAATGTGTCGAAAGTAATCATTTTTATTTATCACAAGAGAAATGTAATTTTTTTACCACCCTATGCAATTACACCAGGGGTTAATCGACTTCTGATCCCCCTTACCGCCACCGTGAATGATTTTGCGATTCACTTTCGTTTCCAATATCTGTTACTGCTCGACCATACAGAAGATCCCTATGACATGGATGTAGTATAGATTATATATATATGATATACAACTACTACTACGCTGGCTCAGCGACCTGAAGTGGGTCTTGGCTTCCGACATCAAAGAACGCAATTTCCGAGTGGGCCCGTCCTCCGCTGGAAAAGCCTACAGATACGCCCTCCAAAATGGATCAGGCATTCCATGAATATTTTTCGTGGGTATGCCAAAAGATGTCCGGGACCCTGTCTCCTTTTGAAGTCAGTGCACTCACCGCCTTCTCCTTGGCGATGAACTCCTCGTTCTGGCGCGCGGCGTTGTTGAAGCTCTGCTCGTCTTTAGCGATCTCGCGCGCGATCAGGCGATGGATGTCGTGAATCTGGAGAAGAAACACCCATGAATCCATTGTGGTCATGTTAACTTACGACACTGTTTTTACGCTGATATTTCCCTAACGAAGTAGCATAAGAGATGTGGGAGGTAAAATTGCACCAATAGGATTTATTAAGCCAAAAGTCAAAACATTTATTTCATTTATGAATGTATAAGTTGGAGATACAAGTTGCCAGTACATCATGTTACCCTTTTGGGCGTAGATAATGAACGACGAACGTGTTATGGTATTTGTTTTAGATCTTATCATTAAAGTATTCACTCAAACTATAACATTTGGAGATTTAAAATAGTTTAAAAAAAAACTTAATAACATGTACACTTGACTCTATTTGACTTAGCTGATTGGGTAAATGGTTTATTTTTATTGCGTTACAGTAGGAGCTGGAGCCTTATGTGTGAGGCTCAAGCTAAGTAGTCTCAGTTGGTAATCCAAATTGACCAACCTAACCGTATGGCGAGCCTGGCGTGGCATGGCACGCCTGCTGGCTTAGCACGGCTGGATCACCTTCTCTTGTTTTATACCTACTGGATGCTCGCTACGTCTTTATAAAAGACCTCACAGTCACTATTCTATGTTAAAAACCAGCCGTAACTGGACCTCTCCTGGTTTCGTGAAGCTACTTAAACTTCTCAGCAGGTCTTGTATATAAAAAAATAAATAAATATTCAACGACATCACATAGATTGATCTGACTCCGAAGTAAGTAGCTTAAGCACTTGTGTTACGGATATCAGAAACAACAGTGGTACCTATTACAAATATATACTTAAATATTGGATATTAACCCCAGACACAGAACAAACACAAGTATTTATCGTACGAATGTTTGTCCTTGGTGGGGATCGAACCCACAACTCTTGGCGCATGGGGCAGGGTCACCTCCGAATGTGCCATCGAGCTTGTCAAATATGGCTGGTCTATGTTTTCAAATAAGGCATTCAAAGAGTCACATACTTAGGTATATTGACCGGTTAGCGTATGAATGGTCCACGGAAATAATGATGAACGTCCTTAATTTCTTTGATTCTGAATAACTGCGTAATTCGAACCCTTCATTATATTTGGTGTTCAAAATATGTTTTATTTCAAACTAGCTTCTGCCCACGGCGTTGCTCGCATGGTAGATCGATGAAACATAGCGTATGTGTTATTCTAATGTATAAGCTATACTATTATAAAGCTTCATTATAATCCATGCAGTACTTTTTGCGTGAAAGATTAACAAACATCCATAAAAACTTTCACGTTTATAATATACCCAATTAGGATTTTAAAAGTTTTGGACATTCATCATTATTCCCCTTCATATGGATTAGGAGTTATAGTCCCAGGGACATGGTGTTCCACACTCCTAGACCTCACACCGCTCCCAGGCCTCACACCGCTCCCAGGCCTCACACCGCTCCTAGGCCTCACACCACTCCTAGGCCTCGCGCCGCTTCCTCACCTGCTGCACGCGCGCCTCGTGTAGCTGCTTCATCTCCTTGTTGCGGCGGATGGCGGCGTCGCGCTCCTTGCGCCGGTACTCGCGCTCCACGTCCTCCTGGATCTTCAGGTTACGGATGCGGTCCAGCTCCTCCTTCAGCTCTTGCTCCGCCTGGTGACCAAAAAACAATATACCTGCCCTTCAGTAACGGATTTTACAGCCTTGGCCGCTCTAGGCCCTAGACCATAAAGTAAATATCAGCCACCTCTTCTCAGTAATAAGCGTCATGATTGGCCGCCTCTAAAGTATGGCCGCCGCAACAGTAGCAGAGGCCTAAGGCCTAGGGCCTTAGGCTAAATAGGTCCGCATAGCATTAGACCATGATCCTGGATTTAGCAAATCTGCCCATCTGAACTTCGTAACCCTCACTTATCATAATAGGGAAACTAGACAAATTGTATTACGGAGGGATAGCTAATTAAAGCCATACATACCTACATATTATCACGCCTGTAATCTAATCCCTTAACCACATTCAAAACTAGTCTGGGTTATATGGAAAATTGTGAAAAAGTAGTGATAAGTGGCCAGCTCGTTGCTGCACATTATTGTATAAGTACAATCACACACCCAAAACCCGATATATACCATTAGTCGCTTATTACGGCATGCTAGGAAAGAAACACAATTGATTGGCGCATTACTTTTAAGTCCCAGACCAACATGGGACACGTTACGTTACGTGACAATTAAAGACCAATTACCGCTGCTATAGTTTAATTTTAACTTCAGCTACAGCCTGAATTCATCATTTGTGAACTCCTTAGGTACTTATCTGGCAATAGTACCTTCTGCGCCTTAGCGATGTGGTCGATGCCCTTCTGCTTGGCGGCCTTGACGGCCTCCGCCTCGGCCTTGGCCTTGGACTCGCGCTCTTGTTTCTTCTTGAGGAAGTTCGCGATGCGCAGGTCCATGATGCGATCCTCCTCATTCTGCAGCTGCTTGTAATACAGCAGCTCCGCGTTGCCTGCCAACAGAACACTGTAAACAATCAGGAATATTACAATAAAAGCGTATCTTTAATGTGCGGGACCCTGGGCTAATCTATGGGACTCCGGTCGAGTAATGTTCTTGAGCTTGTCAATGCACCATAGGATCCTGCACCTTAGATCTGATGTCGGCCCGGTTGCTAATGAGTCGAGTCCGCGGCCTGCATGAAACAGTGAGACAGTTCACCCTGGTCGATTACGTCACTCTGGCGCTTCTTCAGCTCCTACGTTCTCCATGGTCTTCTTCATTGAATATATTCTCTCCCCCCCCCCACGTCGCACCGCAGCAACGGTGCTGCGGGGGCAGGCGCTCCTTTCGTCACCTCACTATGCGGCGACACGGCTCTTACCGTCTCCTAGATTTCCCGTGGTCTACTAGAGGTCTCACCCTGGTCAAGTATCTCCTTGAGCTTGGCGCAGCGGCTGTGCTTCTCCTTCAGCTTCTGAGCCTCGTCGATCTGCATCGCGATGTTGGCCTGGTTCACGCGAATGCTCTCCTCCTCAATGCGTTCAGCTTCCATTATCTGAGAGGAGATAGGGAAATGAAATAAAATGTAGTGATTTTGTAAATAGATTCAAAACGACTTCGATGACATTTTTGGACGTTTGGACTTTTAGCTGTATAATTTATGCCCCTTTAATCAATAAGCTGAACAATAGGCGCTTATGCCGCGGGATAAGGTGAAATGTCTGCAAATTACTAACTCGTTGTCAGTCATTTCAAATTGGCTGCGGTGCACTCCGGTCTCCATTTCAAATTTTCCACCAGGGACGGACCGCTCGCCCTCCCCCCGCCCACCCACCGCCTCACCTTGGCCGTCTCGTGCGCCTTGATCTGCTCCTTGAGCGCGGCGAGGTTCTGCAGCCGGAGCTGGTGGCGTCGCTCCTCGTCCGTCTCGGCGCGGTGCACCGCGGCCTGACGGTTCTCCTCCATGATCTGGTCCAATCTGCAAAGGAACAACACTCCAACATCTATGCGGCAGAGCCACGTAGTCACCATTCATCGGGGACTGCATAAGCTGGGCCTTGACCAAGGAGTACCAGAGGCCCTTTTTGAAGGCCGACAATGCATCAGCAACTCCGTTGTCTGTAGGCGGAGGTGATTGCTTACATCAGGTGTCAGTGGAATAACTAAATGGTGGCAAGACTGGCTCAATACCTCGAGACCCCGATTGGGGGGGCCCCGGAAGACTTATGAACACGGAGGACCTATAATTCTGTAGTATTCCAATCAAATAGTGTCACAAAGCGGTGACTCCATCCGTAAAAAATTACCACAGGTCTCAAACAGTATAATTATGCCTCAGTGGCACCTAGAATACAAGCACGGTTTTACCCGCAAAGTTTCCGTTCCCGTGAGAATACGGAAATAAACATTTTTGTAGCTTATATTACTCGCTGATAAAGTAGCTTTCCATCGGTGAAAGATTTTTTCAAATCGGCCTATTAGTTTATAAGCCTATTGAATTCAAACAAATGATCAAATATTTATAAATAATAAAAATAAAAATATAATATAATATAACATCACGCCCATAATCCCCGAAGAGGTAGGCAAAGTCAAAGGGGCAGCAGGCCTCTTTAATTTTTTAATTAGTCCCAGACCAACATGAGAAAATTGGCTGGGTTAGATAGAAAATTGTGAAAAAGTAGTGACAAGTAGCTAGCTCGTCGCCTACACAATCACACACCCAAAACCCCATACATAAACCATTAGTCGCCTTTTACGACATTCTAGGCAAGAAACACAGTTGGCACATTATATTTTAAGTCCCAGACCAACATCGGACTAATCTTTATAATATTAGTATGATAACAAAACGCTAGGAAGAGATGATGATTCCCACCGCCTCTCCTCTCCGTCCAGCTCCTTCTTGATGAGGTCCTTCTCGGCGATCTGCGCGTCGCGGATGGCGTGGCACTTGGACGCGAGGATGATGCGGTTGCACAGCCGCGGGCCCTGCATGTTGTCCGCGCGGAGCACTGCAACGAGTGTTTTTATTAATATAACCCATACAATAGCATCGAGTGACCAGACATGTAGTAATTAATTGTAATGTAATTTTTTACTGTCACTTATGAAGCTCCGTCCTGCTGAAACTAATTCTTACCCCAAAGGATCCACCAGACACGTAGACAGATAGTCTTTGTATTAGACTGGCCCGTTGGTTGGTCTCAAATCCCGCTAGGGGCAAATGTTTTGTGTGATGAACATGAACATTTGTACTTAAGTATGTCTATCTGTTCACCTAGTATCAATGCACAAGCATAAGCTTAGTTTGGAACTAGGTAATTGCTGTGTCGGTCTGGAGAATTTATTATTATTATTATTTGTTAAGAATTAATACAATCGTTTCATTTACGTAACCTAGCTTGCTCAGCGCTTACCTCCCAACTCTAGTGGAAACTAAGCCTTAATGTCAGCAATATTAGCGTAATCTTAGCTAGATAGCTTAGCAACCAAAGAGGATATATAACACTATGTTAGCGACCATCAAACCACCATTCCTGGGTTTGCTCACTTACTCTCAGCCCTGCTCAAGGTATGCGCGGCCTGGTCGGGCCCCTCCAGCTCGGGGTCGGCGGTTCCGGTGGCGGTCACGGCGCCCGGCTGCGGCATCAGGCTCTCCTTCAGCTTCTGCTTGCGTGCCTCAGACTCCTTCGCCGCCTTCTGGATGGCTGCTTCTTGGTCGTGCATAGCTTGGAGCTGTTCTTCTTGCGTCACTATCTGTAACCATGAGTAGAGGCGTAGCTAGGTGACAGAGGGCCCTGAGGCAAAAAAGAAATTGGGGTCCAGGGCCGTAGGCAGGTTATGGTCCAGAGGGAAGCAATAACATTTTTTTCATGAACTTTTTTAGTTTAGGAGGTTTGCTATTCGGGTTTTAGCTCCCCTTAGTCGCATTTAATGAAATGCTAGGCAAGGAACACAGTTGGCACATTATTTTTAAATCTCGATGGCGCATTTGGTAGTGGCCCTGTCCCATGCGCCAAGAGATGTGGGTTCCATCCCAACCCAGGACAAACATTCGTGTGATGAATACTAGTGTTTGTTCTGTGTCTGGGTGTTAATATCCAATATAATATTTAAGTATATATTTGTAATACAACTGTTGTTTCTAATATCCGTAATACAAGTGCTTAAGCTACTTACCGCGGAGTCAGATCAATGTATGTGATGTAGTCTGATATATTTATATTTAAATCCCAGACCAACATGATATCTATACATTATTATAACGCCTGCTAAAATAATATAGCAAACACTCACTCCTTTACTAATAAATATTATCAGGTGCTCACCTTAGCCTGTTTCTTCAGCCTCTGAAATTCCTCCTGATGCATCACGGCTGGGTAGAAGTTAGGCTCTGTCTTGGGGACCAGCAGCTCGCGCCACCCCCCAATCTGGGGCACCATGGTGAACTCTCGCTTGGGGACCTCGCATTTGTGGATTGGGCGTTGGGTAATGGGGAACTTGAGGCGACAGTCTGAAGGCCTGAAATCAGGAGAGATTACATATAACGTTAGGCGCTACTGGTTAGTTATAATAACTATGATTTAGAGTAAGCAGTAATAACTACATAAGTTATGATATAACAATATTTTATGCTGGGAACTCAGATCAACAGAAAAAGGCTTTTTCTGTTGATCTGAGGCTGGGAAGATTAAGTTTGAGATTTACGGTGATTTAAGTGATACAATTTGAAAACAATTACATTATCTGCGAACTCGGAGTTAACTCGTCCAAAAGTAATATAGAACTAAGTTCCTTGTCCTGTATCTATGAATAATATGACGAAGATCATTCGCTAGATGAAAATAAACAGGGAACCTACGTATGTAACTGGTAACAGCCGGGTTCGGCTCCTTTTCGTACTTTCCGTACATTGTGGTAGGGCACTCCATCGTGAGCCGTTTTATACACTTTAGGCATTGTAAAAGAATTTAAAAAACAGATCAAGCAAATCAAATATCACTACTTGACGCTAATCGATGGTCACCTAGCAACCTATATTTTTTTAGTGATAAACAGCTTAGCTAAGATTTTTTTGATCCCCTATCGCCAGTAAAGTATTTTACGAAAAGTTTTATTAACTTTTAATGGCACTCCAGATGTTTAGACCTAACATAAAATATAAGGTTCTCTCTGCCTACCCCGCTAGGGAAGTGGCGTGAAGTTTAGTTAGTTATAAAATATAATTTTTAAGGTAAAGTTGTACTTTAAATATGAATCTTATAAATATAGATTAATAATAAAATTTATCCTTTATTCAGCCTCTGACCACCTATTGCTCTCTTTATAATATAATTAGTTATAAACACGTAAAAAATAAAAAGTTCAAAGTTTTGGACTCAAACTTTTTGCGCCAAACGGAAACAATAAACTGGTGCGAAACATTTATAGGTAAAAATGGCGCCCATGGGTGACAGGACTGGTCGTACAAAAATCCCGGTTTTATTTATTTTTGATAAGATAAATAAGTCGCGATGTGAGCTTGCTAAGGGAAATATTATGGAAATGCAGTTATTACATAATATTGTGCTAGTTTTTCCGTCTGTCATTCGCACACGATCCGGCACTTGGTCGGTTATGTGAAGTTTAAAAGTAAGACTAAAAAGATTTAAATATTGAATGTGGAAGTATGGAGCCACCTTTGCAGACACAAGGAATGAAAAATTCCTTCCTGGCACCACTTCTGGTAAGTTTTTAGCAATTATCTCGAAAAAGTTATAACTCCCTTTTAGGTTATGTTTGTGTAAGTAGTCTAAAAAAATTTAAATAGGTACATACCTACAAGCCTTTATTATATAAACTATAAACTTTATGAATTAAAATGGTTTATGCTCTACACTGTTGTGTAGAGGATTATTGATTGCTGTCCCGAAGTTCTTCATATTGTCTTTATTTTATTAACCAAATGGACAATGTCGCTTGCAGGCTGGAGCCCTAGCAGGCATATCAGTGGATGTGACGCTGTACCCTCTTGACACCCTTAAGACCCGCCTCCAAAGTGAGAAAGGGTTCTATAAAGCGGGAGGATTTCGAGGTGTCTATAGAGGTAAGGTTTTACAAAATGCTGATGATGAATTAAAACAACTATGAATAGTTTATTATAAAAGGAAATTTTAATATCTACTTTCATGAGGGCACATCAGTGGAATAGTTATTTTGTCACTATTTAGTTTGGCCTCTTGTGACTGTTTTCCAATAGATCCCGGACGCTACCTCTTACAATCATCTAATAGCTGATTATGTCTCTTTTTCAACAGTCTATGATCATATTTATTAGACATCTGTAAAACATAGCTATAAAATGAGTAGTAAATGTTAATAGAAATATTTACATTAATACTTAATTGTAATATCTAGTAAAATTTGTAAAAATTTATTGAATTCAGTAGGATGAATATATTGGTTGATTCACAATTTTATTTTGGACCATCTATGTATTATATGCTTGTTGCAATACTTCACATTAATTAAAGTCTATATTGTTGTTCCTCGGTGAAATGCTTTTGACAAAATTTTACAGTAGAAAGAAAAACAGCCTCCTGAAAAAATTGTACATACATACATAACATCACGCCCATAATCCCCGGGGTAGGCAGAGTCAAAGAGGCAGCATGCCCCTTCAAACACATTCAGCCAAAAATAAAGCCGAGCTGGGTTAGATGGAAAATTGTGAAAAAGCAGTGACAAGCGGCTAGCCTGTCCCCCACACAATCACACACCTAAGACCCGATATACCACTATACACAAAAAAAATTGTATGGATCAGAAAAGTACTGTTTAATGTTATTTTTTTAAGAATAATTAATAATAATAATAATAAATTCTTCAGACTAGCACACCAATTCCCTAGTCCCAAACTAAGCTTATAAGCTTGTGCTATGGTTACTAGGTGAACGGATAGACATACTTAAATATGTTTATAAACATCCATGACTCAAGTAGAAATATCCATGTTCATCACACGAAATATTTGCCCCAGCAGGATTCGAACCTGCGACCCTTGGTTTTGTGGCCAGGGTCTTTGACCACTCAACCAACGGGCCAGTCAATGATTGTAATCAATGATACATAATCATAAGAATTCAAATATCTTGTGGCTAATTAAGTCTAAAGTGACTTACAAAACAAATAATAAAAAAAATAAGCAAATGCGACTTCCGTGGCTTACACTGCCGAACAACGATATAATTTTATAAATTCTTTAGACTGACACACCAATTCTCTAGTTCCAAACTAAGCTTATAAACTTGTGCTGTGAATACTAGGTGAACGGATAGACATACTTAAATATGTTTTATAAAAATCCATGCCTCAAGTACAAATGTCCATGTTAATCACCATTGCACCTAGCGGGATTCGAACCCGCGATCCTAGTTTCGTGTCGTGGACATGGTCCCTGACCACTCCACCAACAAGCTTGTCAAACTAGATGAAACTCAATTTTTTATGGACTAAAGACAAACAATGTTTCATTCTTTCCAGGGTTACTCACAGTAGCATCTACCTCAATGCCCACAACGGCACTATTCTTCATGTCATATGAGACAACCAAGAAGATTCTACAGCCCAAAGTGCAGCCACAGTATGCGCCATTCGTTCACATGTTCGCAGCCAGTGTCGGGGAAGTGGTGAGTACTATCATTTAGCTGCTAATTTCTAGTTAATCTTATTTATATATTTTTTTTTTAAAACACATACAATGGTCCTCTCTTAGGACTAAGTGTGGAAACCATCTCCGTTAACATAGAACAACATAGAACCTTTTATAAATTGTGTCACAAGTTATAACTCAATTTTACAAATCATTCTTTAACAGTATGCTATAATTTTTGATTCCAGCTGGCATGTGTAATCAGAGTTCCTACAGAGATAGCGAAACAGAGGAAACAGACTTACGTGGGAGGGCAGAGTAAAAGTAGCATAAGGATATTGGTAGAGGTAAGATGCTATTTAGTTCTACATAATTTGACTGGCTTGATGGCGCATTCCGTAGTGACCATGCCCCATGCGCCAAGAGTTGTGGGTTCGATCTGAATTCGATGAATACTTGTGTTTGTTCTGTGTCTAGGTGTTAATATTGAATATTTAAGTATATACTTGTTATACCACTGTTGATTCTGATATCCGTAACACAAATGCTTAAGCTCTTACCTCAAAGTCAGAACAATGTATGTGATGTTGTCAGATATTTATTATTTATTTATTATTAATATAATTCATTTGTTGTATTACTTTTGTTTTGTTTATGGTTAGTGCGACACTGGGCCGCGTAGATAATGTTTGTGTGTGGTTTTAGTACAAGAGTTGCAATAATGTTTAATAAGATGTTTTATAGTGTAATTTGGAATTGTTTTGAGATACTAAATAATATGCGAAGTATAAAATTTGTGACGGAAAATATTCACGTAAGGGTAAAGGCACAACTTTAGAAAATCAATTGAAATCAATAAGGTAATAGATCCGCGAGAAAAGTAACGGATACGGATCTTTCTTCTCCTTCGGATATCCGCGGATACGCATATCCGAAACATTACTAGTACTAACCTTTGCATATAGATACATTTAACAATTCAGCATTAAGCATGCGTTTCAGCAACGATCTCTGATTCAACTTGAGTCCGCATTGAAGGCGTGTCTCGTGGCAGGCGTACAGGGCGGAGGGCGTGCGCCGCGGCGTGTACCGCGGCTTCGTGTCGACCGTGGCGCGCGACCTGCCCTTCAGCTTCATCGAGCTGCCCGTCTGGGAGCTGCTCAAGAACCTCGTGCGACACTACAACGACGGGCGGATCACCAGCCTGCAGGTGAGTGCAATACATTATATTATATGACGTTGATCTGAGACTAGAAGAGAATGCGCCAATTGTTGGGTAAAAAATGTATCAACATGCTTGATGGCGCATTCGGTAGTGACCCTTCCCCATGCGCCAAGTGTTGTGGGTTCGATCCCCACACAGGACAAATATTCGTATGATCAATACTTGTGTTTGTTCTGTGTCTGGGTGTTAATATCGAATATTTAAGAAAATATTTGTAATACCACTGTTGATTCTGATATCCGTAACACAAGTGCATAAGCTACTTACCTCAGAGTCAGATCAATGTATGTGGTGTAGTGATGTAACGAATATTCGCATTCGCATTCGGGGATATTCGCATACTCGCATTCGCCAAATAACTGCGAATGTTTTGCGAATATAAAATAAATTTTGTTGAGGGTAATAGTTGGATAATAAAACAAAATCCGTTAATTTCTTATGTATTTTTTTATTGTAAGAAAAAGTAACTTAACCTCGTAATCACATTATTAGTCTTATCTTGTATCATTTGGTATAATTTATTTAGTTAATTCTGGGCATTGTAGCTTATCAATTAAATTTTCATAAGAATTTAACAAACAAAAATTTGTACTAAATGCAATATAAACAAACAAAAATAATTCTTCTATGAATTTTTAGTGTTATAATTATCTTCTTGAACAAAACTAAAAATAATAATCAATAAATACTTCTACAATAAATAAACTATAAATATAATCATTTTACATAAGAGTTAACAGTTAACACTTTAGGCAAACGAAAATAAAATTAAATCTTTTACTTTAATACATCTAAGAAATTAAATTTCCATTAGAACTTGTAACACAAAATTTTAATGCAATTGAAACTATGTAACAAAAATGAATTCTTCCGTTAAACTTTTCTCAGTCTTTAGATATATTTTTAATGTTTAGATAATGAAACTAAAACTATATTCTTCTACAGTAGACCATAATTATAGTCTTAACTCTAAACAAACAAACAAAAAATAGATTCTCAAATAAAAATACGTCTCTTCCTTAAAAAAATAACAATTAATTATATTTTTATTAACATAATTATTTTTCATGTTAATAATTGAACTTTAGAACATGCTGCGCCGACTCCAGATGAACTGGGAGAAGGGCAAGAGGATGATGATGAATTGAACTTTAAAAATAGAAGTTTCGATGCCTTGTCTCCTTTAAGTCTGTTTCGATGTGGCGTGTAAATAACTCCAGCGCCACTAAACATGCGCTCGCTGGGGTGTAACTAAATAATGCCGAACTACAGGAAACAGAATACCGTACCTTTCTTTGTTCACTTTCCACCAAGTTAAAGGGTCGATGTCATTCGCCACACGTTTTTCCGTTGGATATTCTGTGACCGTTTTACGGATTAAAAGATGAACAGGGTTTTGAAAAGTATTAAGCGGCATGTCCTCGCATCCATTAATAAATTCATTGTTTCTTTCAAAGATACACATTTATTTGTTTGATGTCTTCGGTTTCATTTAACCTGACGCGCTTTGCATTCGGACTACGTGAATTGAAAGATACGTCGTTTTGACTGTCTCCAAACAAATCCAAAATATGTTCTATGACGCGTTCTTTAGTAGACGTATTTTCAAAGAACTTGATTTGTATCTTGGGTCAATGAAGGTCGCCGTGGCAAACAAAAGGTCATTCTCAAAACCAGAAAATTTTCGAAATAGCTCTTATTTTAAAATGATAATCGTATCACCAATTTGCTCATGAGATGCATCAAGATCACTAATATTTTTTTCTAGGGTTGTGATTAAAGGAATCATAGAAGTTATAGAAACATCGGCAGCACTTAACTCTTTAGTCAGTTCTTCAAATGGTCTTAGTACTAAACTACTAAACTAAACTAAACTTCACGCCACTTCCCTAGCGGGATAGGCAGAGAGAACCGAACGCCATATGGCACGAGCCTTACACACCTCACTCGCTTCTTCAACATTCATAATCCTTTTCATACAAGCTCACGGTTTTTATGATTCCTAACATCACCTTCTTTTAATACACGATCAATCTGGTCGTGGTAGGTGAGCCTGGGCCTTCCGCGGCTCCTACATCCGTCCACTTTCGCATTGTATATCTGTTGAGTCAATCTTTCGTCATCCATTCTTTCCACATGTCCGAACCCCCGGAGCATGCCTCTTCTTACCTTGGTCTTAGTACATTGCTATATATAAGCTTTTCAATAGTCATCCAGTCTTTAGACGTTAATAGGGGAATTTTATTAATTGTTGATGCATAAATACATAAAGACTCTTTGATTTGCAAAATACGTTCAAGCATAAAAAAGTGCTGTTCCACCTAGTTGCAGATTCTTGTTTAATCTTTAGGGGTTTTAGGATTTAGCCTTTTCTGCATTTTAGCAAGCTCATCTTGAGCAGAAGTTGAATGTTAATAATGAGTTGCCATATTTTTGCATTTTGTTATGGCAGCCATGACAGTTTCTTGAGCTTTCATCCCTTCTTTTAACACATTTTGAATTTTATGTGAAGCACACTCAATATGTTAAACATGTAATAAGTTAACACCTTTTTTTATGTTAGCGCCTGCGTCGCGAACTACACATTTAACTTTTTCTTTAGGTATCTCCCATAACGATAAGATTTCTTCAAGTTTATGAGCAATGTTTTCTCCAGTGTGGCGGCTTTCATTGAACAATTCTGCTTTTAACACAATCACTTTTCTTTCAAATTCTTCTGTAATCCTATGACAAGTTAAACTGAGCAGTGAAACTCCAGAACAAGTATCAGGCCATATATCGCTAGTAAATGAAAATTTCTTAAAGGATTTGAGCAATTCAAGTATTTTCTGACTTACTTAGCCAAATAATTTATCGCAGATAAATGAAGTGAAATAATGGCGCGAATTTAAATCATAAGATGAACACAAATGCTTCATAAGTCTTGCAAATCTAACACTTTCCACGAAACTAAATGACAGGTCTTCCAACGCTAACATTTCGCTTATAAAATTACCAACTGCCAATGACTTCAATGATTTATTATCCCACTGTTCCGTTTTATCGAAACATTCTTGAAGAGATATCTGTTTCATGTCGGATTTAGTACTTTGATGGGAAGATGATGCCAGTTCAAGTGTTTTAGATGCATCATGTTTTCGCTTGTAACATTTTTCTAATTCGGAAAACTCGGTTTTATGCATTGCCTTCAAATGATTTCTCATTGCAGATATAGTCCTTCTTTTTATTGAATACTTCTTATTACACAGCTTGCATTCAGCTCGTTCAGCATCGCAATATGTAAAATAAGTCCATATTTCACTAGGATTTGATTTACTCATGTTAATAATCACTATTCACACTCTAACCTCTAAATTTACTTGTTTTGTTTACGAAAATACCGGCGCGAGCAGAATCAGGGTTGACAGATTATTTTTTCTCGAATCGCCTTGCTGGAGTGCGCGTGTAGCCCCGAGATAGCCTAACCTGTAACTAACGGTTAATATATTATAGCCGCCCGGTAAGGGAGATAGCCCCATTGGCGGTAAATAGCACCCCATTTGGCAACACTAAGCGGAATGACACTTCAGTCGGATGCGTTCGTATCAACTCGGCTATTCTCGGAACAAAAAACAAACGGAACGCACTTCGTTCGAACGGGACTGCCACCAAGGTCACCAAGCCATAGACAAATAGGGCCAAATTTTAACAACAACTGAATATTCGCATTCGCATTCGCGAATGTTGGCAGCAGATATTCGCATTCGCATTCGCATGCGTGAATGTCCAAAATATGACATTCGGGACATTTCATATGAAGCGGACATGAAAAAAAAGTTGAGGTTCTGGAATTTGTTCTTATTTGGGTTAATTATACCTCTAGTAGGTATGAAAGTGAATACGTAATATTTTTTATATAGGGTGTTTATTTTTCAAGTTATGGGGATTTAAGAAATTGTAATAATTTATATACTATTTGTTTCAGATGTAAATTTTTACATGGATTTAAAATGAAATAAAATATATTACTTGGCAATTCGTTTAGATTATTTCTTTGCTTTTTCGATAAAAATATCAACTTTGAAAAATAATAAAATATACATATGCAAAACCGGAAGTGAAAATTTCAAAATATTTTTTCAAAAACTTTGACCAGGATTTTTAATTATTTTTTTATCTTAGAATATGTCCCACAGCTTATTTTAAATACACTAGAAGTTTCATAAGGGGATTTTGTTTGGTTAGGGAAATACGTAAACTAATGTACATGCATGGCGCACTGAATGTGGTGCTACATACTGCTTTACGTCAGCAGTATGTTGTAAAATTTTAAATTATTATAATATAATGAAAATATTTTATTTATTTTGTTATCTATACAGGAAGAATTTTTAATCACTATCCAAATTTTGATATGATAATCTATAGCGAAAATCACTAAATACGTATTTTTTCTTTTAGTATCACTCAGTACTAAAATATTGAGATATAGCATTATAAAGTTGTCTAAAAAAAGACGACGTAAAGGGTCACCGCGCGCCGCATGCGCTGCCCCAGCGCCGGGCGCGTCCCCTCCCCGCGCCGCCCGCCCCGCACCATTTCATTGATAACATCACAAACTATACTGTAAAGATAACATCCTTCAGTTGAAAATGTTCCCTTCATACTTTCACGGGCTTAGGAACGTCAGATTGCAAAAGGCTTTTTTTTTTACCTACCTATTTTTTACAGTGATTAGGTACTCCTTGAGGATTAAATTAAATAGTACCTAGGTACTTTAATATTTAAATACGATAAGTTTTAAAGTTGATTTTATGCTCTTAACATGAAACTAAACGATAATAAGTAGTACTTCATCTTCCTAGCGTTATGTCCCGTGCTTAGACGGGGTCCGCTTATACCATGATCCAGGATGTAGCGAGTCTGGTTATTACATTGAAGCGACTGCCGATCTGACCTTCGTAACCCTAAGATAGGGGAACCAGACAAATTTTGGATCATGGTTACAAATCCAAAGTTATTTGAATTTGCAGGTTTCATCACGATGTTTTCCCTCACCATCGAGCTAGTGGTATAAATACGTACATAGATTCGAAAAATCCAGAGGTAAGTGACCGGGTTTGAACTCGCACTCCTCGGTTAAGAGGCACATGTCCTTACCATTGAGCTACCACCGCTCACGATAATAAGTAGTACTTATTGCAATTAATTATTTAAAATCAACTTATTTACCTAATACTAAAATAATTGTTAAAAATGCAAACCATTTCTCTCCAAACAGTCTCGCACGTTTCTGCACATTGTATTTTAATTTGTTTAGCACTAAAGTGTCTTGTCACTTCATCAAATCCTCGTATAATTTGCAGTTTTAATGCGCCCAGGCTTTGGGCCTCATCCACATACACACATATTTTTATTTCACCTCACAAAATATCACATGAAGTCAGGTCAGGTGAGTGCGCCGGCCACGGGACGGGGCCTCCGCGGCCGAGTATTCGGTTGCCAACAATCGCGGCCCACACGTTTGCACTTGAGCACACTTGGTGCTTGGTGATAGGTTTCCCTTATCATGTGTGGGTTTCGGAATGACCACCAGTGTTCATTAAGTATGTTGTACATAATCCTTCATCGGTCCACATAATAACATCCGTCGGGGGCGCAATTAGCCACTCGCAGAAGGCTTGGCGGGGCACTGCGTCTGCTTCACTTAACGCCTGCACCTTTTGATAATGATAAGGGTGTAATCCAGCGGTGTTAAGCAGTTTCCATACGGCGTACTGGGTGACCTCAACGCGTCTGGCAGCATTTCGAGTACTCGCACGAGGGTCTCTTTCGAATAAGTTAAAAATTGCTTCTTGATTTCCACTGGTAGTCGTTGCCTGCCACGTTCTTGTGCGTGTGAAGGTGTAGTGAACTGGCCATGATCTAACGGCCTTGGATTGGCAGCTAAAATCGTTGCACGGTTCGGAACAGACGGGTACACCACACCCTGAATGCGAGGGCTAGGAAGGCTTTTCGCTGCGTTTAAACTACCCACATAACAAATAACATCGCACTATTTCGTACTCGCGGTTGGAATACATCGCGGGCGGCGCAGGAGCTGCGCTGCAATACGCACGCGACCCGGAAATAGCACGCTTCCGCCGGGCGGGGATGCGCGGGCGACTGCTTGACCTTTATAATTTGTCGCCGCTCGCCACCCTCCCGCTGCCTCTAACCCGCGCCCGCCTCTACCCCGCGCCCGCGCAGGCATCGCCCATTGATGTTTATCGCTTTGCGTAGTAGATATTTACGCTAGAAATGGTAACCATGCGAAATTTATAGTTGGGTCGGGAAAATGAATTTGTTGTGAAAATATGACCTATATTTTTTTTTGCAGAAATGTGTTCTATTAACGATACCTAATGCCTAGAAAAAATTTGGATAGTGACTAAAAAGTCATCCTGTATATATAAAAGAAAGTTGTGTTAGTTACACTATTTATAACTCAAGAACAGCAGAACCGATTTAGCTGAAAAAGGATAGTAGTCTAACAAAGGATACTTTTTATCCCGGAAACCACCCGCTAAAGGGGTGCAAAGGGGGGTGAAAGTTTGTATGGATGGTTTGTAAAAAATATTATCATCCCTTAATGGGGCGGAAAGGGGTCGAAATGTCTAAAAATCAACATTGATGTCGTTTTCATGGTTTTTCCCATACATTGTCTAAGTTCTCAAAAACACTAAATAAATGAACAGGTATATGTTGTATAAAAAATCGATATGGGTATCATTTTCGAGGAATTTTGGGTCTTTGATTTCGAAAATGACATATATTTTAAAGAGGGTTGAAAAATGGACGTGATTCGGGTAATAAATATAAATAATTTATATGGATATCATTTTTAAAATTTTTGGGGTCGTTTATTTTGAAGATCTATATATATTTATATAAAAGAAAGTGGACCGATTTGGCTGAAAATTGGTGGAGTGGTTGTGTATATTGCCTCTTAGGCGGAACAGAGTTCGCTGGGTCAGCTAGTCTTTACTATTTAACAATGTGAGTCTATGCTAGAACTAGTTCTTTTTTATGAGAAGGCCTTCGGTTGTAGGAATAAAATCATGAAACTTTTTTGTTCCTGGAATGGTGATTGCAGAATCAAATCTATGTTGTAAAAAAGTCCTTCACGTTGAATATTGTCTTTAGAGCTAATGCATCATATAAACGAATTGGTGAAATAACTTGAATTTGAAAGCAATTGCAGACTTGCACGCGTTGCCAAACGTTTGAGGTTTCCTCCAAGACCGTCGCAGGGCCCCTTACCATGAGTCGTTGCGTGAAAATGAGCCCCTCCGCATTTGTATGTAAATCATCTTTATGATTAACAAAAATAACAAGAATAAACTTATTTTTAATCTTAGATGCAACTATTGCATTTTTAAAAGATGGTTTTGTAGTATTTTTTGGTAAGCGTAATAAGTAGGCGTATCATGTTTCAAGTCATCTGAAATCATAAAAATGCTGTCGTGTTTTATTTCAATTCCATCTCTATAATAAAAAACGGATGTCAGAAGTGTTGCTTCCTCGTTATTCCAATGAAATGATTGGGCGGAATCTTGTACAACAAAATTGTAATTTTCTGCAAAATCGTACTATACGATGATTTCATCTTCACCAATAGTCTCTTTAAGTTGCTTAAAATAAAGCGCCAGCGACGCTGGAACTCATATGGTTTGTACCTACCACCAAAATGTGAAGCTAATGTTGGCTAGTAGAGATATTGCAAACCTTACAGCAGAAACTGACATGGAACTTTCCAATTTTTTTCATTTTTATCTCTAGCACACCCCTTTTTCATCCCCCTCAGGGTATTTTTTTAGAAAGCAGGAAACATATACCTGTTCATTTATTTAGTGTTTTTGAAAACTTAGACAATGTATGGGAAAAACCATGAAAACGACATCCATGTTGATTTTTAGACATTTCGACCCCTTTCCGCCCCATTAAGGGATGATAATATTTTTTACAAACCATCCATACAAACTTTCACCCCCCTTTGCACCCCTTTAGCGGGTGGTTTCCGGGATAAAAAGTATCCTTTGTTAGACTCCTGGTTCTAAGCTACCTCTCCACCAATTTTCAGCTAAATCGGTTCTGCTGTTCTTGAGTTATAAATAGTGTAACTAACACAACTTTCTTTTATATATATAGATAACAAAATAAATAAAATATTTTCATTATATTATAATAATTTAAAATTTTACAACATACTGCTGACGTAAAGCAGTATGTAGCACCACATTCAGTGCGCCATGCATGTACATTAGTTTACGTATTTCCCTAACCAAACAAAATCCCCTTATGAAACTTCTAGTGTATTTAAAATAAGCTGTGGGACATATTCTAAGATAAAAAAATAATTAAAAATCCTGGTCAAAGTTTTTGAAAAAATATTTTGAAATTTTCACTTCCGGTTTTGCATATGTATATTTTATTATTTTTCAAAGTTGATATTTTTATCGAAAAAGCAAAGAAATAATCTAAACGAATTGCCAAGTAATATATTTTATTTCATTTTAAATCCATGTAAAAATTTACATCTGAAACAAATAGTATATAAATTATTACAATTTCTTAAATCCCCATAACTTGAAAAATAAACACCCTATATAAAAAATATTACGTATTCACTTTCATACCTACTAGAGGTATAATTAACCCAAATAAGAACAAATTCCAGAACCTCAACTTTTTTTTCATGTCCGCTTCATATGAAATGCCCCATTCGTTACATCACTAATGTGATGAAGTGTAAAAAAAAAAGTGTTCAACGTCTAGCATGTCGTAAAATAAGTTTTTGGGTATACTATTGTGTAGGCGACAAGTTACCCACTTTTCACAATTTTTCATTTAAAGTTTGATTATTTGTGGTCAAAGGGGCTAGGTGCACCTTTGATTCAGCCTACCCCTTCGGGGGTTGCGGGCGAGGTGTTTTGTGTGTACGTAATGTCGATGTTTCCGTAGAGCGCGCTGTGCGGCTGCGCGGCGGGCGGGTTCGCGGGCGTGCTGACGACGCCGCTGGACGTCGCCAAGACGCGCATCATGCTGGCCGAGGACTACGCCGCCACGCGCAAGTTGCGCGTGCGCCCTGTGCTCACCGCTATATACCTCGAGTCCGGCCTGCGCGGCCTCTTCGCTGGTGAGATACCGGGAATTTGTTCTTCCAATCTCTATATCTGCTAAGTACCTAGGCGGGAATGGTAAAAGAGCAATGTCTTTTTATTGTATACTTAGCATTTAAAATCGCACTTTAAAAGAAATTACTTTGAGCCCTTATTTACCAATGTTAATTACCTGCGCAGGCGCAACGCCCCGGCTGATGGGATTCATGTTGGGCGGCTTCGTGTTCTTCGGCGTGTACGATGACGTCAAGAGCTACGTCGAGAATTGGGGTCGGTAGCGACCCACACCAGCGGCTCCTGGGAACTGCTAGTGAACAGTAGAACAGATGACGTCATTATGCCAGTGTGTGATGAAAGTGTATTTATAGAAAACTGGGATGTTGCTTGGTAGATAGTATTTTGGATTTTACAAGGTATTTTGCGCTTGCTCGTAAATATATATTTTCTGATGTAAATATTGTTACTTTTGCGTTAACGGTCTTTGTCAACCCATAGAGGCCATAGCCCTTTATAAGGCTGAGAGAACCAGAAAATGTGCGAAAATGAAATTATAGTATATGGTTAAGGACAGACATATAAGCATTTTTGCATGTTTTCCGGTCCGGAAAATCTTCGGAAAATTGTCGGAATAATTGACGGCACAATTGATGTTCCGCTGCCCATCCGAGGTAGCAGTGAGTGGTATAATTTCAGTAAATTAAATACAAATGTAGCTTGTTTTAATGTATTTATTTACTTAAAGTCACATCATTATTCATTTAAATGCTTTTCTTTTACTCTTTTATTCTTATTATAATTAGGTTATTTTTGAGATTAATCAACTTTGGCTCATAAAATTACTTGAATACAATGTGCTTACAACTACATAAACTGAATTTATTTTAAAGGTCGTGCAGGAAAAATTGTTTTTTTTTGTTATTTGTCTTAGTACTGCACAAGCGGCACCTGTACCGCGTGTTAGACTTCTCAACCAGGTGTGTTCCGACGTCTTTGTATCTGATATCATCAGGAACTCCAACAGGTTTCTGATAGTAACGACTGACAGTAACACTATTCTTCTTGGCGACAAAATTAGGAGCGTTTCATAAGCTCCTTTTTCTCGAAGAGTAGTCGTTGGTAAGTGATCTGGCTAACATTACGCGAAATTTCAAATTTGTCAGCTTTACTTGATTTCTACTCGATGTCAAGTACAATATGTGCGCATTAGTGATAGCTAGGTCAATCAAGAAATAATAAATTCGACACCACCAATGTCTGTTTGGGCGACCAACTTCCTACGTACCACGTTTTTGATCAAACCTATCCACCCGTCCCATCCTCTTTGTGTACTCAGTCGCTGCCAGAGGACAGGGATTTTTTTATCCTGGAACCATCTTTCAAATTTCTTTGACACTCTGTTTTTTCTTTAGGTTGAAATGCTGTACTTAAAAAATGCACATTTTTCGTGTCTTTCCAAACCATAAATGCTACTCCTCTCTCCTTTCCACTCTTCACTCTCCGTTTATATTGTCCTTTTGTAAGTTTCAGTTTATCTTTTCGTTCTTTTTCTTTCTTTTTATTATTTTTGATGGGTTTCATAAACTTTGGTAAATCCGCTCTGTTCAAATTTACTGTTGCTGTGGAGTAAATCCCTTTATCATAAAGGTATTGCATAAGTGGATAGGAAGCAAAGAAGTTATCAAATGTTAAATGAACAGTAACCTCTTCTTCTATCAGGCTTTTTAACAAAGATTTTACCACATTAGACACTAGTCCCAACTCAGGTGTACTGTCTTCTTGCTCCTGTCCGTATAAATTAGAAATTCATAGACGTATCCAGTAGAGCTATCTGCCCTAATCCAAACTTTAAAGTCCCTTTTTCTGGGTTTTGCTGGCATATACTGCTTCAAAGACGAAATTCCTTTGAATCTAATCATTGCCTCCTCGACGTTCTGGCTTCATTTTTGCAAGCTGTGTTAACCCTTAATAGGGCATGGCTAAACTGTGGATGTTTGCAAAAGTTTCGAAGCTAGTATGTAATAAGTGTTACATACAGATCTAGGATTTCATATTGGTATTTTTTTATGTGTTTTAAATTTTTCAGAAAACCATGTTGGAAAATAATTCCTGTTGGCCGATTACATTGTAACCTTTAGTGATTCCTGTGAAATTATTTCCCAACTAGTGGGAAATATATGTCATACATACTTACCACATATAACCTCCAAATAGATACCGTTCGTTCAATAGAATATACAGTCCGGCTTGTCAGGCCATTTCCAAGACATACCACAACGTTTCAAGCAGTTTACAAATGCCCCATCGTTGTCGACTGTCTTGACTTGCCCCGGCCATTGTTCGCCTTAATATTCCACTAAAACGTAATCGCCTGGCTTGGGAATAAACTGTGAAGGATTGACAGCATCAGTTGTATCAGGAATATCAACTGCTGGTTCCTCTATGGACTCGTTCGAGAGATTCATGGTCGAGTCTGAAGCAAATTGAATTTCGACGCTGTCATCGGTTTCTGAAGAGGAATCTATTGTTTTCTTTATAAATTTATTTTTTTTTGTTGAAGAAAGTTGTGGTTTAATTGCCTTGTTTTTGAGTTCTTTCTCTTTTGATGTGGTGGCTTCTACTACAATGTCCTCTACAGCTATGCTTTTACCCGCCGGAACGTTCAGCTTCTTTTTTCGTCCTTTACCATCTGATTCTGCCACCGCCGTTCTTTTGTTATCTAAGTATTCCATGAATGATTCTGAAATCTGTGTCGGGTCTTGTGGAGCATTTGATTGCCTGAAGGTAGGTAAGCGTTGCAGCACTGGAGTTTCATCAGTGGGAAATATCCCAGTTTTCTTAAAACCAGCCTTGAGATTATTTGCCGATCTTACCATTATATTTTCCCACAGTCTTTTCAGCAACGTAGGAAATACGTCTTTCGGAATAGTGGGTAATCTTTGCCCTTCAGGAGTTTCCTTCTAATCGTCTAAGATTTGACGCCACCGAAGTTTAAGAGGCCTGAAATAAGCCACGTCTAAAGGTTGCGTTAAATGTGTACTATTCGGCGGAAGAGCGACAAAAGCAATGTTGTGTTCTTTGCAAGCCTTTAAAACTTCCATGTTTATGTGAGAACTTAAATTGTCGCCTATAAGCAATTTCTTCCCTTCTTGTCTGCGTAAAATGGGCAACACCAACGAAAAGAACCAATCCTCAAACGTTTTAGTATCAAACCAACCGGACTTTGATCTATTATACCGAGTGCCAGGCGGTCCACCCTCCGTCCACGTGCTCCACAAATGATTTGATTTGTAATTAACGTATGGTGGTAAAATCTCACCAGTTGCATTGCCACATACCATTATACTAACAGCTGCTTTGGTTGAATTTTTTATAGCCTCTGGATACTTGCATCCACGTTTCATGAGCACTTTTTTCTTGCTTGGTTCATCAACAAGATTAGTCTCGTCGTAATTATAAATATGTTCAGGTTGGACTACCTGAATTTCTGGCTTTAATTGATTAAAAAACTCTTGAATCGGCTGTTCGCCGACTGCGGCTCGTACTCGCTTGATGTTGCTACAAAATCTTTGCGATAGTTGATTTTTATGGCGTTTTAAAAAAGTACTCGTCCAGGTTTTTCCTGGCAAGTTATTTTGGAAAGCAACAACATTACGCCCTTTTTTGTCGAGATACATTTTTACAATGCACCTTAAACCGAACACTGTAATAGGAAAACCAAAGTTGCACATTTCAATTGCATGTTCGATAAATGCTGCTTCTTCGGCATCCGAGAAGATACGCTGACGGCCAGGTTCCCTAACTTTGTTCGTCCGAATCGCCTTTATTTTCAAAATTATGGAGCTTCTTGGTATTTGATATTTTTGTGAACCTTCGCGTTGAGTTAACACTTTATTAGTGATATCTGCAAGACAAAGCTCCATTTGTCTTTCACTATACCATTTATATGACCGCCCTCTAGGGATGATCGATATTCGAAAAACATCGATGTTGACATCGATGTCATAATCGAATGCCCAACATCGATGTTCGATATTTATCGAAAACCGAACATCGATGTTGGATATCATCGATGATTTTTGCATTAATAATTGACAAAGAAATAAAACAGTGTAAAAGTTCGAAATTTATTAAGAAAAAGATCAAATTATTGCATATTCCAATATTTTTTATCAATTGACTGAAGGAAAAGTAATTTTGATAAAGAAGAACTTTTTAATCTATTTCTTTGTTGATAAAGAGTAGAGCCAGCTTTAGAAAACAGTCTTTCAGATGGCGTTGATGTCGCGATAGTACTCAAATATTTCACCGCTATGTTTTTTAATTTCGGATAAGTGGAACCAATGACTTTATTCCAAACTTGGATAGGATCTTGTTTAAGATCAGACACTGGATTTTTCAAAAAGTAGCTCAACTCGGAAGGCATTTCTTGATCACTAGGGGAAGGCGTAGAGTTTTTATCATTTACAAGTTTATAATGTTCGCTCCACAAATTAAATTCTTCTGTTGGATCTGGCGAACGACTAATAACTTCTTCAATTACTTCTGTTTCCGTAGTAGTAGTTAGTAATTCTTTGACATATTTGATTGCTTTCGAACATGCTATGGGATCTTGAAAGTGAATATTTTTGAATCTTGGGTCTAGCAATGTAGACACAGCAAGTATTTGAACATGTTCCGAGGGTAACAAGCGTTTACTGATTTCAGTCAATATGTTCTGCTTAAGCTCCTGACCCATAGAACTGTTTGTTTTGATATTGTTCATTTTTAAGTTTAGCATTCGTGTTATGGGAATGACTTTGCTGCTGGTAACGTAGTCTTCACCACATATTTCTTTAGTAGCAACTTCTATAGGGCGTAAAACTTCAAAAATTTCAGTCAACTCTTCAATACCTTTTGCAGTTATCATTGGAGGAGCACTTGTATGGCAATTAACAATTTGATTAATTGTTGGACGCAGATTTAAAAATCTTTCCAACATATAAAAGGTGGAATTCCAGCGAGTGCTGACATCTTGTATTAATTTTAGATCAGAATGCTTTCGTAATTCATCACTTGCTACTACACTATGCTTGAACCAGGTAACAATCCTTTTGACAGATCCAATCAATTCTGGCAATTGCTTTGTTTTTGCAATTGATTTTTGAGCTACCAAATTAAGTAGGTGAGCAAAACAAATAATATGGTATTTTCTTTCAAATGAGATATCTACAGCTTTAACAACATTTGCTCCTCCATCAGTTACCACTGCGGATACTTTTTCTGGATCTATACACCATTCATGACATGTCTGCAACAGCATTCTTCCAATGTATTCAGCAGTATGTGATTCGTCTAACTCATAAACTCCTAGATTCACTGAGGTCATGCGTTCTTCGTCATAAAAGTGTATAGTGACACCAAGAAAACTCCTAGTCTGCATGGTATCCGTCCATATGTCAGTTGTCAGGGTTATATTACTACGTAAGCCTTTAATTTTATTTTTAAAAAGATTCTGCGTAACTTCATATCGGTTCTCTAGCATTCTCTTGAAAGTATGCCTGGATGGGACTTTATACAGAGGTGCAGCTGCTTTCATTAAGTTTAGAAATCCTTCATTTTCAACAATCTGTAACGGCTGTGAATCTTTGCAAATCATAAACAAGATAGCATTTGTGAGGCGAATTCCTTTAGTTCCATTTTCAGAAAATTCAGATATGCTCCTGAAACTCTGATTTAGTGTCGGCTGGAATATTTTTTTGCGAATAGACGATGCACTTATGTCACTTGTATTAAAACTACAATCAGAATCAACTGAACTGTTTTCATATAAAGCAGAGTCAGGTGCAATTATCTCGGCAGAAGTAGAAGCAGTTGACATTAAAGGTTTTACGAATGTCTCCTTACGTGATTTCTTTGCGCCTGTTATATGAACTGTATTCTCCTCGTTGCTTTTTTTCCCTAATAATGAACTATGCATTTTTTCAATGTGTAACTTTAGATTTGTAGTGTTGCCATAAGTTTTTATGATTTTGTGGCAAGACCGACATCTGGCTTCATTATTTTCAAGTCTTTCAAAATATTCCCAAAAGCGACTTTTTGGTGGCATTTTTAATTCTGTTCCTGTATCCCTGAAAACATACAATGAAGTGTAAATAAAATTCAGACATGAACTCGAGATAACCAAAACATGCAAAAAATATTCATTGAAAAGTACACAAAATAAAATGTTCTGTCTCCTTAATATACTATTTTCAATGCAACCAAAACAGCAAGCATCCACACCGCAGCCGTAAAAAAAGATTAATTGTCTATGGCCCGATACATTAAAATTTTGCGCGAGAGAGGACGATAATTGCTTTGTGCTGTCCTTGTCTCATATAAAGCATTTATAACCTTAAAAATAACAATTTCGTTTAGCATGCACAGAAAGAAAACAGATGAATTCAATATTTAGAAGTCAATCAATAAAAACTTACATATTATTCTATTCCATGTAATATTATATGCACAACAGTAGAATACTATCAAATGAGTAAATTAAAACAGCCGACACACGTACTACACAAATTTTTCAACAAACGAATGAAACTGTGAGAGAGAGTGAGAGAGCGCGAATGAAATGAATACGCGTTCAGAATTAATAAACTTGATTTGTGGATGCGTTCATATGAGACATAATTTGTTTTGTAAGTTGCATTGGTCGTGTTGTGCGTGAGGCCGTGAGTTATCATCGATGATTGATTGCGTTAACATCGATGTTACGATATTTTTCGTATAGCAACATCGATGTTAGAACATCGATGTTTTTGCTTTCAACATCGATGATCATCGAACATCGATGATCATCGAACATCGATGTTCATCGATCATCCCTACCGCCCTCCAACTTTTCTTCTTATTACTTTATCTCGTGATGCCATTTTCTGGAACAAAATAAGTTGGGTTTTAATTATGGTCCAAGAAAACAATAGGACTATGCTTGGAAGCGGGGGGTAAGAAAACGAAAAAAAAAGTGAAATGTTTAAAATAGGTGCATTAATGTTAAAAACTATACGTTAACTTAATGTGAGAACCCTTACCTTCCATATAAATCCAACTCTGTATCTGTTAAAGCACTTTAAACTATTTTTTCACACAAAAGTTTGCAGAGGCAGTAAACGCGTTCAAACTAGTTTTTCTTGCCACTGACCGTCTACATTTAAATTAATGCGACATCTGTTGAGTTTGTATTGAACTAGAAAGCAAATACATTAGACGACGAAAATATTATTTACTTTTCAACTAGATGTCACTACAAGTCGACACCAGGCCAATTTTGTTCAACAAGGGAACTGGACCATAGTTGTGGTGTTGGACTAAAGTTGTGTAGTTTTACGGTATGTAGTTACTATATATATATCGACCCTAGAAAGGAAAAATTATCTAAGCGACATCAGACTACCTTTACAGTAGAGCTGTTTAAAGTTTGAATTTTCAGTAAAAAAATCGTTTAAGTTCTTGTAACTAATGGTCCAAAAAGCTTGGTTCTTCCACGTTGAAGTGTATTGAATATATACGACTATGCTGATTTGGTGTCCAGTCTGGTTCTTTCCTTTGCTTACGAACTACCCGCAGCCATTTCTGTTTTAGAAGTTCATCTCCAGGAAATCTACAAAATAAACAAATGTGTAATTCTATTACTGCAGGTGCGAATAAAACGAATGATTTATTATTTACGATAAGACGAAAATTGTTTTGAGAAAAAAAGTTACAACAAACACACACACCACACATATACAAAATAATTATTTATTGTATATACATAACAACACTGTTTCTTGTCGGTTTTACTTAATGAAGACGAGGATGTTGTGGATTTTGATGGAACCTTTACCTCACTCGGATTCGAAGTGACAAATGTTGGAGGTTTTAATATAGGTGTTCTTGGTCTCTCTACATTTGCTGGTTGGTAGTTCTGAATCTGAGCTCTGATATCGTCAAATCTCTCTTTTACTTGAACATGTTCTTGATCGATCTGATTTCTACTAGGGTAAACAGACAGTCATTGGACAATTAGGCGAATAAAATAGTTTGAAGATTTTTTTCCTTCGACTATTTCAGTATCTCATAAACTGTAGAGATATTTGGAAACTAGATAAAATGAGCTATCATAACAATTAATTAAAAACCTTACTTCTTGTGAACAGTTGAAAAATATTATTATATTAAAAAAAATGAACAAAAAACACAGTTATTGGACAAAAATTATAATTATTGGACGGTCGGAAACAATTATTGGACAGTCAATTAATATAGTGAAATTATAGTTAAACACGTAATAAAACACTATAAGAACATTATGTATAATATTATTAGAACAAAAATAACTTTTTTAATTCAAAAAATATATAAACACCTCTGAAAACTAAGTCATATGTAAATTATTCATTACTAAACTCTAATCAGTCTCAAACGTTAGAGATCATAAATATTTAAAGAAATAAAATCTGAAAAATAAAGTTTATGAAAAACTTAAGAAGAGTAACAACTTAAAATTATTATTTGGAACTTATTGGTCACAAAATAAATTAATAAAATAGGAAAATTGCAAGAAAAATTACAAGTTCAGAACTTCTTGTTTTGGTACATATCGAATAGGATTTTTGCCTCTAAGTCTTCGTTGGTATTATTAGCTTCATCGTTAGAATGTTCTTCCAAGCTTATCTCATCCTCATCATCATTATTGTTCACTGTACTATAGCAAACATGGCACACAAAAATATCTATTGTTATGTCTTCTGGTACATGTTCTTGGTGTTTGTGAGGAACACATTTTACGTGAAATATCGAAGAGCACATATCACAATACAAACGATTGCTGATTTTTGTTGGTTTTAAACATATTTTGCAGGTGTTTGTACTTTCCTTTATTTTCTTTTTTCCTGACTTTACATTATTGTTTTTTTCATTTTGTTTTTTTATTTTGTTTTCTTCTCTTACTCTCTTTCTTTCTACTTTTATTTTCAATGCTGATTCTTTTTTCTCTATTTTGTTCTTTAAACATACTTCTATACTTGTCTGATGTTATTGCGTATGGAAACCTCACTGTATTTCTTTTACCTTTTCTTTCTGGTGTTTTAGGCATTGTCAAAAATGGTGCAAATTGACTGTTAGATATAATTTTAAACGCAGGACTTTTTTCAACTAAACTCACATCATCAGATAAATTATCTTTTTCTTGTTCTTGCAACACAGGAGTATTTGTAGCATTTTCCTTGACTGGTGTACTAACCATTGGTATACTTGGTTGAAAATCTTGTCAAAGTTGTTCTGTAGCCGAATTATTATTGCAAAGAATAAATTTTGGGTGCTCGTGATTATCAAATCTCATTTCCTGACCTTCATAGTTCTCGGTAGCCATAGTTAGTTCTAAAGGAATATCTTGAAAGTCCTTGTCAGTATTAGCATTGGATTCTATAGGAGATAAGTTTAAATCAAGTAGATCTGAAATTTGTATCAAATCGTCTTGTGGTATTCGCTCTTGGACCTCTGAAACAGTTTCAAGCGCTTGGTGAGTAGTATCCTGTGCTATAATTGAAGTTTCAGGTATTGGTGAACGACGTCTTTCTGAATTTGAAGATGATGATGTAAATGCATCGTAAATACTATGTAAAATTTGGAAATCTTCATTAGTACTGTCTAAGTTTTTGTAAGTTTCCAACTGCGCCAGTTTCGTTGATCCAACTATTTGGCTGAATTGAGAAAACGATAAAACACGTTCTTGATGTTGGGGGTTCTGAGTCTGATTATGTTTATTGCTGCCCAAACATTGCTCGTAATCAATCGCATCAGGATTAAAAGGCACCAATCCACAAGCTTTGAATCCGTTGAGCAAAGTTTCAGGCTTTATAGATTTTTCAAGAGCTTCATCAAGGATACCAGCGAAATTAACTTTTGTTATTGACTCACCTGGATTATTCATAAGCCAGGTCCTTGCTGTATCTTTCCATGCCGCCTTAACCGGCCGAAAAACAGCTACGTCAGCCGGCTGTAGAATGCGTGTTGCATTTGGGTACAACGCTATAAGCTCAATGCCCAATTCTTTACATAATTTACTTACACTGTAGGTGAGATGGGTTTTGTGTCCATCTAGAAAATATATGACTGGCAGTGCTACGCCTTTTTGTAGTAAATATGGGTAGAAAACATTTCCTATATATTCAAAAAACAGTTCTGAAGACATCCACCCATTATCACTTCGTCCTCCACCCCAGTCTTTTGGAATCCCATCAGAATTTTTTTGTGGAATTCGCTGGTAGTTGTAGACAACCATGGGTGGACAAGCTTCTCCAGAAGCTGAGAACGTAAACATGACCGTAATTGACTCTTTGGAATTATTAGTGTCTATGCTGTATACATTTTTAGTTCCTTTGACAGCTAGTACTTTCCCTGTTTTTGGGCACAACTGAAAACCACTTTCATCCCCATTGAATACTCGAGTAGGGTCATCCAACAATTGCAAAAGACCAATTTCTTCTAAATACTGGTGTATCTCAGCAAACCATTTCCGAATATCTTGTTCTGAGACATTTGCACTAGACTGAGTAACTCCTTCACTAGTCCGTTGGACAATGTTAGGGTGTCTTTTTAAAAATGCTTTTACCCACCCATCCCCAGGATAATTATCCTTAAAAGGATTTGGCCGTGGATTTTCCTCAAGAAATTTGGATACACTACGTTTCAAATTTTCAATTTTTAAGGGAAAACCCTTCTTCATTAACCTTATAATCCAAAGTTCTAAGATAGACTCTTCATCATTTGTTAAAACTGGTTGCGGTCCGAAGGAAGTCCTATGATCAGGATTTTTTAATTTAAAATGCAGTGTGGACTTTGGAATGTCATATTTTCGGGCAATTTCTCTTATCTTTGGGTTTTCCGTTTCCTGTAATTCCCTGAGTGCTAAAAGCATATTATTAGAGTCATGATTTTTCTTTTTTCCCTTAGGCATTTTTGAGACTTCAACCTGCAAGCAAACAATTATTGGACACAATAAGTGACAATTATTGGACAGTGTCCAATAACTGACAGAATAGTCTGTGATACTTGAAATTGAAAGTACGTCATAAGGAATTTAAATGTTTAAAATGAACGCAAAAAACATCATAGAAACTCAAAGCTCTGAAAAAAAATAGTTATTGGACACTGTCCAATAATAGATTTTTTCAAATTGTACCATACAATTACTGGACAGGTGAAAATAACCTCAAAATATAACATTTATGAGATAAAAGTCCATTTATCATGTAAATTGTATGATATCTTAACAATCTCCGAGGTGCCAAAACAATATCAATCACCACTATGCCAAAATCGTAACAAAACTCTAGACTCAACCTTATAAAAATAATTATTTTTCAAGACAATTATACGTTTCCGTGACAGCCGCCGGGAAATATTTTTTTTGACAGTTTACTACTGCCATCTGTTACAAAATATATGAACTATAACAATGTTAGGAACTTATAGATTTAAGTAATAGATATAGATGTCGCTTTTTATTTCTTGTTATCTTATTTTTAGCAAATCAAAAGGGACTGTCCAATAACTATTCAGTGTCCAATGACTGTCTGTTTACCCTAGTTTCATCCAAATCTAGGTGTGATAATATGTTGTAGTTTTTGTTATACTCGAACCAGTAGCTGTCTAGAGTATCCAATCTACGTTTGATGTAATCAGGCGACGACTTCCTTTCGGAGCCGTCTTTTTTGAAGTTGGTTAAAAGTGATTCAATTGCTGAAGTTAATTGTTGCTGAGTAGCCAGAATGTCATTGAAATTTGCCATGATTGTTGTTAGTAAAAAGGACTGATCTTACTTGGGCTGAAGATACTGCCTGTTAGCCTTTGCTGAAGCTGCTGATATGCCGATGCTGAAGCGGCTGGTGCTCCAGAGGAGATGCTGATGCTCCAGAGGAGTTGTTGGTAAGGCGGACACGTCCTGAGTGGTCACGCCCGTTGGTAGCCTCGAAACACCCAAACTTGATTATGGGATTCCGGGGTTGGCTGCGCTTCTTGATCACGCAACGTTGAGATGATGTTGTTTGATTGAAAGTCTGTACACTTGATAGCACAGTGATTGAGTTTTTGAACCGCGAACACGTCACTTAGTGCACGATGTCACGATAGGTCGCTTGCGGAAACACTTCACACGAAATAACGTCACACACGCGTGTAAGAGGTCCCGCTACGGTAGCTCGAAGGACCATGTACGGGGATGCCGTAACAGTTTGATGGGGTTGATTTGAAATGATAGAGAAAATGTTTGTAGAATATAAAAAACTTGTATATTGAACTTGATTTATGCTAGAAATGGATTTTAATGGTAAGTGAGAACGCGCGACTTAATGATTTGATGGATGCGAACGAACTGAAGTGTTTGTACAAAAAGTAATGAAACGTAATTACAAAAGTAGGGCGAATTTATGCTGACGAATAGTGTTGTACGTGCTTGCCCGTATACTTGACATCATAATATTAAAAGCAAAAATAAATTTATAAGTAATGTTTTTCTTGGAAATTTTGAAGTTATTTTTTTGGAAATTTTCATCCTGACGGTACTTGTATGAAGGTACGGCACCTCATGACACGTGATCTGCCTTAACTCGTCACACATTAATATATCGTACATGTCTATCTCGCTCCGCAAAATGGCGATCAAAACAATATGTGAATTTATAAATATTACAAAAAAAATAGGTTTTCATGTACTTACGAGTGAAATAAGATTCCATGAGATTTGTTTAATTTTTTTTTTATTGGGTCGGCTATTATTGACGTGAATAATAGTGGCCGCGCATGTTTCAGCAGTGTCATAGCGAGCCAAAAACAAGTTTTGAAAATCTTGCCATGTCATCATACCTGAGTGTGCGACGTGTGAAAGCCATGTTGATGATGATCCTTTTAAGGCCTTACTTAATGCGATGATGAGAGCTCCTCCTTCCAACGGTCGTTCGGCGAGGCAGATATCCACAGTCGAACACCAGGATCGTGGATCGGCGTCCGTTTGATCAGGATCGAATTCAGGCAACTTGATTGCCACTAAAGCTGGTGGCCGCATGGCTTCGAGCAGTCGCATCATATTCTGGTTCTGTTGTTCGAGAAGATTCCATGAGATTTGTTTAATTTTTTTTTAAATGATTTGTGCAAAGCATAAAAAAGCACACGAAGGCATTATCCCACTTAAAATTATAATTTTGCGGAACATGACGGCTTGTGTCACTCGTCGATTGCGACTGATTGCAATTAGGCGACGGGGACCTGATTTACGCGTTTCACGCGCTAGTGGCAAGTCACCTATCTTCTATTTGATTTATCTAAGGGTCTGAACTAGTACAGCTAAATAAAACCAATATGGACTGTGTAATAGTTTTTGTATATTTAATGAATTATGCATCTCGACCATAGTAAAATCTGAAAAACGAAACGATAGCGCGATCTAATCGGCAGCCAGCGCCATCTCTTAGCAGCTTTACAAATTACTTGAACATTCGCCCACCAAGGACAGAATGTCCTTATGTCTTTAACCACCACGTCTGTAATGTAACAAACCTTATAACCTAATTCTAAACAACGCAAATAAACACAGTATAATTTAAACAAAGCAACTAAACATAGTACAAAGCAACAGTGAATTAGTCATGAACTGGTAAAATGCAAATCTTTGATGTAGGACGTTTGATGGTGGAATTTTTACATTTTAACAATACCACTCTTGTTTATCCATCAGTTCCAGGGCATTTATTTCGAACTTTGCCAAACAACAACTTGCTTGAAGGCAAATCATCTTCCTTCACCAAAACGATATCCCTAACTCTTAACAACCCCTTTTCTTCTAAAAAAGGAGTCAACGACAAAATTTTAGAAGATTTTGATTTAATTTACCCAAACGATTTTAATTCCATGATATCCTGTGTGTATTCGGCAGCTTGACCTAACCTTATGCAAGAATTTAAAGCTTCGTCTAATTCAAATGAACTGAGACAGTTGACTTTTTGTAGAATTGTGTTCTTTCTTGTCATGCACTTCGTTTTTGTACTTAACTTCGCCTAGTACCATGATATTTTCTGTCTTGGTACGGGTCAGAAAAAATCTCTTAGTTTTTTGAAACTCCAAGTGCCAAGATGTCGTGGGTTTTATGATCGGTTGGTAAGCCGTCTTCCAATCGTAAACTGGGACTGATGCTAGATCGACAGCAGTTGTGTTATCTTTCAGTGTTGAAATATATTCCTCAGGCGAAGAAACAACTTCCCTTTTCTTTAAAATGCGTGCGATCTTCGCGAATACACGGTCCGGTGTAATAAATGAATGCCCAACAATTGAGAATATAATTTCAACATTCTTAATGTTTCTAGGGGCGTCGATGTAAAGCCATTTTCCCAACATGGCTATGCATCCCAGTGTTTTTATTTTGGCAGGAACATCCGTCACAAATAATTCTTAGAATTTTGATGTTCTCTGCAATCGTGCTATTTTGAAAATAATAGTAAACAGCGCTAACGATTTCGTTACCCCTTTTGAGATGCGTTACATCGTCCCAGTAATAAGAAAAAACGTTTTTTTTTTTGTCCAATTTCGCTTTTGAGCTCCCTTCGACTATAGTGAAATTATAAAAACTGAATTGCCTACTAAAGGCAAGGCCTGGTTTTTTATGGCAATCAAAAGATATAGTCTTGAGATTTTCATTTTCTTCTTTCAGTATACCATAAAATGCCTTGTACTTTAGCCTGTGTATACTTTTTTCAAAAATAAGTTCATTCTTTTTATTTTGATCCTTTTCCAATTTTAGCCGTTCTTGTAGGGAAATGCAAATTGAACAAACGGAAACGGAAATGTTTGTTTCGGGACTGTGGCATTTCTGGAACCTTCTGCAGATGATTTCCAGTCTGTGAGAATTTTCCTCCACTCAATCGTAAGAGGGCGAAAAAACGCCACGTCTAGAGAGATTGAGTTATAAGGGAACTGTTTGATGCCAAACAAACAAAGGCAATATTATTTTCTCGACAAAGTTTCAGAACATGAATGGTCAAATGTGAGACTAAATTATCGCCAATCAATACTTTTTTCCAACCATTTTTTTCAGCTTTGGTATCAAGACGCTTTTAATCCAGTCTGAAAAAAATTGGGTGTCATACCACCCCGATGGAGTATTGCTATAATGGCAACCTTTTGGGCCGTTTTCCGTCCAAGTGTTCCATAATTTTATGGATTTAAACACAACGTATGGGGGCAGCAATTCGCCGGCAGCGCTTCCACAAAACATAATAGATGTGCTGGCCTTTGATTTTCTAACACGACCTTTAAATTTTCAATATGCTTAACGCTGCCCGGCTTCTCTTTATATTTGTTGCCAAACGCACCGTCAGATGGTGATGACGTTTTAAAAACTGTTTCACCCAATCCCTTCCAGGAGTGTTATTTTTAAATTTCTTAATAGTGCGGCCACATTTGTCGAGATATGTTTTAATAGTAATTTGGATATCATACTCTGTTAATGGGAACCCATAACTGCTCATTATCTCTATGTGTGATGCGATAACATCCTCTTCTTCATTTGTGAATGTAGGTGGCGGCCCGGGTATCCCCATATGAATATTTTCTACCTTTGACGTCAAGCCTTTTAAATGAATGAAGTTCTCTTTCAGAATTCATAATTTCAGTAGAATCGGTGATTGCTGATAGAATATCATGAAGGTAAGAATTTGAATCATCAAAGTCGATTGGTACTGGAATAAGAATAACTTTTGCGTTGCTTTTAAGGAGACTTTCATTGTGCTATTTTATGTAGGTATTGAACGTTTCGTTTTTATTGGAAAACGTCTTCAGGAATTCAGAGTAGTCTATGTTAGAGGATAAAGGAGTTTCATCAGGAATAGCAGCTGGAGGTGGAGAAATCTACTTCGGGTGTGGACTCGTCTTTAGGCATCGTCGCGGTGTTCGTAGAACGTTAGTCAAAACAAAAGATAAGGCGACTCGGCGCTAGCAAGGAATGCCGAGAGATAACGCGCTGCACTATTGTCCGATTGAATGTAACAAAGAATAATTATGAACAGGATTATACTAATTAGATTTACTGTATTTATCACTGAACTGTTCACTTTATTTCACTGGGGTATAGAATGGTTCAAGACTTACAGGAGTGTTGCGAATGTACCGTAAAACGGGGTGAATAGGTACGAAGTTGAAGTTTACGTTTAAATTATATGGTGATGCAGCTAAATTCGATGTTTGGAGTTATAATTTAAATATTTCCGAATGCTTGTTCTCTCCGAAAACATATCCTGTAGAACAAAATAGGCTAAATATCAAAAAATATTGTCTTAAATGTACATCGTCCCTATTTATACCTGTCTCGGGGTGAGCTGGAACAGGACAGGGGTGAATCGGGAAAAATGACAAGGGTTGTCACATTTCTGTTAAATATTATGGACCAAGGTTTGGTAGGTACCTACCTACCTGTGTCAAAATAAATATTTTAAAACATTTAGAGTAGACAAAAACTATGTTTAAATTATTCAATCATATTTATTTCCTGCATTTTAGGAGAACGTTGGAGGTAGGAGGTACTTATTACATAAATCAGATACCTTAGTTTTTTGTACTAAACGAACAAATATTATTTATCTTTTATTCTAAATAATTTATATAATTCAAATGACTTAGTATTAAGATTAGTATGAATGTAAGTCCGTAGAGATTAACTAGAGACGGAGAGGTCTCCTTTACCTTTAAATTATATTAATTAATAACTTTAAATTATATTATTATATATCTTTTATTTATAATCAAATAAATTCCTTTCTTTTTTTAAAGCATTTTTTTTCTTAATAATACTTATACTATTTATAACCACTTAACAAAGTATTGACAGCAGTATTTATGAAAATGTAAAACTTTTTTAGTACCACTGGGCAGATACGTACGAGGCATATCTGTAACAAAGCAACAAAATCGAATTTCGCTTGAACACGCTAATGTGTAAGATGTCACAAATGCCGAACATGATCGTCAAAAATGGTTAAATTATTCCTAATTTTTTTGATAGTATACCTAATATAGCGTTTGCTCACCGGATATAGTAGTTTTCTAACGATGAAAGAATTTTTCAAATCCGTTCAGACTTTCCGAGCCTATTCTAATCAAACAATAACAAAATATTTTCTCATTATAATATTAGTATAGATATAGATAGTGCTAAAATCACAATCCTTCCTTTTAACTTTGCCGCAGTTGTGTAAAATTAAATAAAGAATTACCTAGATGCCAAATATTAATCGCGTATAGGTAGATAGCTACTAGGTACCTACCTATTTTACTTAGTTAAAACATGATTTAGTGACACCCCTGTTTCTATACAGACTTTAGCGTTCCGATTCAGCCCACATAATCGTTTCTCTTCAAACCCGACCCATCCCTATTAACCCCATGGCCCGTATCTATTCACCCCAAAATCAGTGAAAATTATCGGCATAATTTAATTTGTCGTTACAAAGAAAAATACATGAGATCTTTATCTTACCTGCACGTGTATAGATCCTTGAAAAAATAAATAATAAAATATATCTGCTGTAAAAGCACGAAATCGCTTAGATTTTCAGTTATAGACAAAGTTTTGGACCCAACAAAAACCGCGCCTCGGTGGACCGTAACTAAAAGGACGATTTTTGGCATTTGTGACAAATGTCACTCCAGTCTTGTGTTGCCATTATAATGATACAATAATCTACTACGAGCCGAAAAAAAACAAACATTAATACCATCGTGTAACTTTTTTTATTTATGGATTTAATCTCATTTCCGTTTCGTCCCTATTCAGACGCCGATTCCTATTCACCCCGTTTTACGGTATATAGACAATCATTTTATTTGAACCGTATTAGACGAAGTAATAAAGTATCTTATATGTTTAACTACTACCTATTTATGCAACGGAAATCTTAAAAACTAGACGTTTTAAAAAAAATTGAATAACGTCCCGAATTCGTCCGGGTAGAATGATATTCATTAACCACAACGGATTTGAATGTATGCAATCTGGAAATTACGCTCTATGATGTTCGTAAAAATCAATTAAATATATTGAAAAAGTATTAAAATACTGAATCTGGTCACGCTGCGGCCGTCAGCTGGGATGGGCTGGCGGCGGCGGGCAGCGGGGCGCACTTAGATGGTCTGTCAACCATCTAAGTTGACGGCGGAGGCGGCGGCGCCTGCAGCGGCGCGTTTTAAATCGGGGCTTGGGGGCTGCCTGGGCTGCAGCCCCATTCGCCTCCTCCCACATCCCCACCCGGCCCCACCATTCCTCCACCCGCTGCTCCCAGCCCGGCGGCTGCAGCTCGCGAGCCGCGAAGCTGCTGGAGCCGGAACTGAACTCCAGCGAGGCGAGAGCGTAATACCTTGAAAAAAAAAAGTTTCCTTAAGTTTTGCATTTAAATAAGGACTCCAACGTTCTAAAATATTGTTAAATGTAAACCAATTTTCAAAGTTACGTAGGGGAGAGTTGGATAATACCGAGCCCCTAAGGACTTGGGTCCATAATTAGGAAAATATTTGATATAAAAAGAAACAAAATGCAGTAATTAGTAGGACTTTAATTCAGGTAGGTACACATACCGTATAACAAAAAAATCCAAAATTGAACCAAGAAGTAATTATTATAAAAAAATTCAGTCGAATTGAGAACCTCCTCCTTTTTTTTGAAGTCGGTTAAAAAGGCGTGATATTGTCAAACTGGTCTGATAATATCGTGCCTAGGTTTGATAAAATCGTGCCCATATTAATTACACACAAATGGGTAAGAAACGAAAAACAATTAATACAAAATAAAGTTTTTTGATGAGAAAATCAAAAGAAAAGAAGATCCAATTCTTATTATGAAAATTTAATCACTATATTAATAAAGTATACCGATATACCTATGTAATAACAAAAATTTGAATTCTAATTATTTTAACAAAACAAGTGTTTTTTTATTACTAGAAGTCTTAGTAACTCTTTGAATCAAATATAGAATAGTCAGTCTCAAAAATACTAAAAAACTATATTATACCAGACAATATAAAGTTGCATAAATCACAGCAAAAATCACATACAACATTTTTGGCAGAGTCTTTTCCGCTACATTCCTTGTGTATCCAATTCGAACATCTACAACAACGGAACCACATTTCTCCATTACGACCAAACTCTTGACATACGGCGCATATATCACGATTCTCTATATCGTCATCTTCATCATCATCGCACAATTGAGTAAGGGGCACATCATCCATACTATCTTCACTGCTGTTGTCGATACATTTCTTTGACCTTACTTTGGCTTTCTTTTTTCTTTGGCTGAGTTTTTTCTTTTTGGTATTCACGCATTCTTGATCCACACTACTTTCGCTACTGTTTAAAACTTTTCTCTCGGCAGACTTTCCTTTTGCTGGTTTTTTAACTTCAACTTTCTTCTCTGCAACGTTCTTTTCTTTTGATACCTTCATTTGTCGCTTTCGCTCTTTCTCCTCTAACTGCTCCTTTGACGGCGTTGATATTAGAATGCTAGAGTGCTGCTTTTTAACACGTCTCTGGATTTTTATTGTCTTTTGTGGTATAGGGCTCAAATCTTCTAAAATACGTCGCGAAGTACTCGGTTCAGTGATATCATTTCTCATACTTTCACTAATAGCAGCAGAAGGCATGTTCTCTATTATATTGTTAAATAGTATGCCAGATGCCGTTTCTTCAGCATCAAGTCAACAGGATTCTGGACGGTTTGCCGTTGGGGTGTATGAGGAGTTATTTCGTTGGACCAGTCTAATATAGATGGTGAGGATGGTCGGCTACGAATGGACTCATGGTGGTCAATTACTGGTTCTATACACTCATTTTCGACACCTGATTCGCTAACTTGCCTGGGTGCTTCTTCAATAATGGGATCAGCAGTTAAAATATCTTCGTTGTCGAAAATATGAGGATTCAGCGGATTTATTTAAAAAAAAAGTGATCTTGCTATCGTCATCTATATTATTTACCTATCGCACACGTAAATTTTCCTGACGGTCAAAAAAGTCATCCAGTATAAGGCATTATATCTGAACGTTTTACCAATCCCGCGATCGAACGCATTTCCTCGCTTTTGTGTAGTCCCAAATTGCAGAAGAAAGCTATCCACTGTGTTGGTTTTAAAAGACCGTAGTTTAGCGTTGCGTTTAATCTCCCCATTAGTAGTGAGTGGTAGGGCATTTCAGGTTGTATAATTCAGGTATCTATATACACCGAGGCCGGATTTACTGGGAGGTATTTCTCGGTGGTCATATACAGAAATAGAAATAGAAATATCTTTATTCATGTAGGCTCCACAAAAGCACTTATGAATAGTCATAATAATACAAAATAAACATTCTACCGCCAGATTCGGAACGTTGATTCTACCGAGAAGAACCGGCAAGAAACTCGGTAGTTACTCTTTTAAATCGCCATGTATACAATAACAATGCTACTTTATATCTACTTCTAAAAATGTATATAATTCAAATATAATTAATGTAATACATTACAATAGTTGAGTAGACCATGCAAGAATTAGAGCGCAGACTGCAGATTCCTGTCATTGAAAAAGTCTTCAATTCTATAATAGCCCTTTTTCATGAGAATTGTTTTCATATGTGATTTGAATTTATGAACAGGCATTTGAATTACCTTATCTGGTAACTTATTAAATAACTTAATGCTAAGCCCCACAAAAGAATTACTGCTTTTATAAAGTCTAAGATGTGGAACGACAAGCTTGTGTTTATTCCTGGTATTCAAACTATGATGGTCAGATTTTTTGGAAAAGAGATTAAAGTTCTTGCGTACATACATAATACAATCAAACATGTATTGCGATGCTACGGTTAATATATTGGCTTCTCCCTAAGCGAATCCCGTGGGCCATATATGGCGCGGATAGCCGGCTTCTGCAATACAAAGATGTTTTGTATGTCAGCAGCAGACCCCACATCAGAAGGCCGTACGACATTACGCTGTGAAAGTAGCCAAAATAAACCAATCTTGCCGTTCCAACATCAGTCAATTTCCGTATTTTTGTTACGGCATATGCTGCGTAACTAAGTCTTCCCGCTAGAACAGCAATATGAGGGCCCCATTGCAGTTTAGAATCAATGGTAATGCCCAGAAATACTGTTGAGTGAACTATTTCAATAGGTTCATCACCCATGTTTAAATTAATATTTGATTGCTTAACATTAGGCTTCGTGAACTTAACACATTTAGTTTTACCAGCATTTAAAAGTAGGTTATTAATCGTGAATCAATGTAGTACGTGAGAGAGAGCATTATTTACGTCGTCAACATTAGGGTGTTTTCTGTCAACTTTGAAAATCAGTGAGGTGTCATCAGCAAACAACACTATCTCACACAGATCTTTCGTATAGTACGGAAGATCATTTATATAAATTAAAAAAAGTAAAGGTCCTAATATTGAGCCCTGTGGCACCCCCATGGATAAAGGAGCACCAGAAGAGTCAGTTCCATTGATATTAACCCTTTGAATCCTGTCAGATAAATATGATCGGAGTAGATCAAGTGACCTACCCGTAACACCGTAATGCCGTAATTTCATCAGCAGCGTCTGGTGATCAACGCAATCAAAAGCTTTTGACAGATCGCAGAAGACTCCAATAGCGTCCCGCTTGTTCTCCCAAGCATCAAATATATGTTTGATGAGAGCTACGCCCGCATCAGTAGTGGATTTACCTTTTGAGAACCCAAATTGACTGTCATGTAACAAGTTGTTATTTTCAAAATGGAATAACAGTTGCATAAATATAATTTTTTCAAATATCTTACTTAGAGCTGGGAGTATGGATATCGGTCTGAAATTAGAAGGGTCACTTTTATCACCCGACTTGAATAGTGGGATCACTTTACTTAGCTTCATTAAATTTGGAAATTGACCTTAAACAAGAACGCTAAATATGGTGCAATAAAGGTTATAATATTTTTTAATATATCGACCGAAATCCCCCAAAGGTCTTCTGTTTTTTTTATGTTCAGACCCTTAAAACTCTTTAAAATGGTGTTAGTGTCAATATAACTAAAACTAAAACCAATTTTACATTCATTCACTTTTGATTTTAGCAGGGAGTCAGCAAGACGTGGGCTGGAGTTTAATCTGCTAGTTGTTAAAATTGGAATGTTAGAAAAGAAAGATTCAAATGCCTTTGCTACATCAGCATCTGAATCAAAATAAGTACCATTTATATTGAGTGAGAACTTGTTGTCTTGTGTTTTATTTTTACAAGTCTCTTTGTTTATAATTTTCCAAGTTGCTTTACTTTTGTTTGTTGCTGACATTATCTTTTGTTTTAACCCGGCGCCAATGACGTGGAAATAATTTCAGAAACAATGACCCCGGGTCATTATGACCCAAATTTCATAAACCATTTTTCAGGAAATTAAGCAAGTTATCTTATTTTTAATTATTGTCTATGTAAAAAGGGTTCTTTAATAAGCTAGTAACACAGGAATAAAACTTATACATTGCATAAATAATTTTTTTATTAATTAAATAACAACACATGCAAAATCATCTAAAAAAACACAACATTTCTTTTAATTAAGTTTTTGGTAAAGATTTCTATTAATAATAGGAATCAACAATCTTATCTAGTAATTAAGAGATCAAATAGAGTATTTATCATACAGATACAATGAAATCAGTATTCTTCTTCATCAATCGTAGCCATGGAACTGCTGCAATTATTGCAGTATGAAATCAGATGATCTGGGCAAATGTAAATGCGGCATCCTTGACAAGTATGAGTAGTTTTCCTATCTTTTTTAGACGGGCATACTTGGCATCTCCTGCGAGTTCCTGGAACTTTTTGGGGAGGTTCTTCAGTAGATTCGCCAACGAAATCTGCAATCCTTTTGCGCAGCTGACGAGGTAAATGTACACGTGTCTTGCGGATTTGTAAATGCTCGTGTACCAAATTAAGTCCCAGTTTTTTTATGAAATTCCGCCTTTTTGTTCGTGTATCGTTGTTATTAGCACGATGTATTATGTTAGCATTTATGCTCGATATATTCAGCATTTGATAAAAGATCGTTAGTGGCCATCGTTTTGAGTTTCTGCTCACGTTGTAAGTAGCACAAAGTTCGTCAGCTACGTCTACTCCGCTCTTGGTCTCGTTATAATAAGTTATTATTTCTGGTTTTCGTTTATCACCAGTGGACTCATCAATATTGCCATCATGGTGTAAGCTTGACATCAAAAGAACAACTTTATTTTTCTTTGGAATGTAGGAGACCAGAGTGATATCTTTCTGATATCCAAAAGTTGAAGTGTTTGGATCTTTCCCACGTGTTGTTACGAATTCTGTTGGAATTTGCTTCTTGTTCTTTCGTATGGTGCCCACTGAAGTCAGTTTGTGTTCGTTTAGGAGATGAGATACCAATTCGTGGCTTGTGAACCAATTATCAAAAGTGATATTACGATGGCTATTGGAGACTGGCAACACAAGGCGCTGTACTACATCAAATGGCTTGTTACTCAATGAGTATGGGCCATCTGGCTGCTTACCGGCATATATCTCCAAATTGCTCACATAAAATATTTTTGAGTCCACTAACGCAAATATTTTTATTCCGTATTTGGCCGGTTTAGATGGAATATACTGCCGAAATTTGCATCGACCTCTAAATGCCACCAACATTTCATCAATAGTGCAGTTTTCACTTAGCGAATAATTTTCCTTACATTTCTCAACAAACATCTCAAATAGATCTCGTATTGGCGCCAAATTATCTAGTTGTTGTCTTTCGGCACGAGTAGACTTATCATCAAAGCGTAAGCTGCTTTGTATAAAATAAAATCTTTGAATTGACATAGTAAGCCTAAAAATGTCCACTCCTGTACCATCTCTTTGCCACAAGTCACTCAAATTTTGTCTGTTAGACCGATAAAAGCCAGCTAGAAACAAGAGTCCTATATACGCTTTCAATTCACTTATTTCTACCTCACCCATATATTTACGTTTCCTCAAATCCTCACACGCAGCTCTTCTTTCACGTATGTATGAATTGGTGAATGTTTGAATTTTACACAGCATATCATGGGTCATAAATAAATCCCAACATTCTGACTCAGTCTTAGCATCTTGAGCTATAAGTCTTACACCTGGTCTTTCAAATAATATATTTTCAGATCGGGTACGGGTACATTTGGCCGCGCAGGTGTTTTTTGCCACAGAGTGTCATCTTTACCTTTGAAAAAATTTTGCTGTACTTGCCGTCGTACGGATGCAAGGTCGAGATTATCCGATAAATCTGAGTCCACATCACTTACGTCTTGTACACTTTCGCTGCTATAAGAACGTTCTGATAAGTGGTCCTCAATATCAATGTCTGAAGCAGCCTGGGATTCTTCACTGTAGGAATCCGACTCCTCTAGCAACGCTGAAATTCTCGCTGGGTTGTTAGTCAAAGACATTTTCATCAAAACCCTAAAAAAGGACAACATAAATTTAAAATATACACTAAATAAGCGAACAAAAGTAAGTCACAAAATCACCGCACCACCGATGACGCTGGGTCATATTTACCCGTTTTAACTTGACGCACGTGTATCTCGCTGCGCAAGCGGCGTCGCACTGAGCGGGTCAGCGAAGCGTGTAGGGGGGGGGTGTATCTCCAGCTATAGGAACGCTCGAACCACAAAATGGACGCGAAAAAGAAATATAGTCGTTTAAAAACGCCTCGGGTCATTATGACCCAGCGTCAATGACGCCGGGTTAAATAACAAGACTTAGCGAATGCACATGTTTTCTTAAATAATTTTGAGTATTTTCTAACATATTCTATAATTAAAAGATCATTGGAATTTGCTTTCAGATCATAGAGTTCGTATAGTCTCCGTCTACTTTGTAAATTCCAACAGTTGCCCAGTCACAGAATTTGGACCTTGTGTTATTTATTTGTATGGTCATTTTGGGAAAGTTACTTTTAAATTCTTTTTCTATAATATTAAACATACTTGAATACAATATATCTACTTCTCTGTCATTATAACTGAGCAACGATAATTTATTACTAACATTTTGTCTAAATTTTTCTACACGAAATGCAGTGATTGGTCGACTAACAACACTTACCGATGAAGGGGCATGCCTGTGCTCCAGGACAGCTAGCTGGCCACTATGGTCTGAGTTAACACAATTTATAATAGATTTTTCTAATATCCCACAGTTACAAAAAATATTATCTAAGCATGTGGCTGTTGTACAGGTCACACGTGTAGGTTTATTAAAAAGGTTACCTAAATTAAAAGACTTAAAGAGATTTAAAAACCTAACGGACTCTTGTGTATTTTTCAATATACAGTGGACCCCCGGTAATCCGGCAAACATTATGCAGGGCAGTGTCGGACTATCGAATTTGTCGGATTATAGAGCACTGCCTAAGACCCCTATAGTCCGGATTTTTTTACGAAAGAGTACCTTGTAATCCGACAAATTACATATCTAATGACGAGAGTCAATATATTATACGTACATATGTATGTACTTTGAAGTACAAATCAGACTTAATTTATGTAAGTCGAATTTAGTAAATTAAATAACAATTGAGAGCTTACGTTTTATTATAAAAATAAGCATAAATGCACATACATACATATCTACCAAAATAATCAAGAATTATTAATCAAAATCATGTAGTGAATACTATATCAAATTATGAAGCTTTGAAATATTCATCAATTTTTTTTTGTTTAAGGTTGTTATAACGCGAGATCAGAGCTTGTCCCTCAGTCTTCTCAAAAGTAAAAGTTCGTTGTAGGATGTACCATTCTCTTCAGCCCATTGTAAACCTAGCTCAAACGCGTTAACTGCGTCTTGATCTATGACTTGTGGAGCAGTTGCAATCACGTCGTCGTTATCTTCCTGATCGTTTGTTGTATTATTAGAAACCTCTTTTATAATATCTTCGTCAGGCATTTCAAGAAAAACATTTTCTTCTTTATCCATTCCACGGCACCAGACTTCCAAATCTTCCGGACTTATCTGTGTTTCAGTAGAGACTTGTTCTATAACTTCCGAAGTTACACTGATTTGTGGATCGTTGCTAGGAGTGGTGATTATATCTGGCCATAACTTTTTCCAAGACGATTTAATAGTTGATGACGGTAACGCACTCCACGACTGACTAAGAGCAAAAACCAAGTCTTTCATATTAAATTCTTTTAAAGTTTTTTCTATTGGTTGGTCTTTTGATACGGCTCTCAAAAGTAGGTTTTTTTTATAGTCTTGCTTAACAAACTGAATGATGTTCTGGTCCATTGGTTGAATCAGTGCAGTGCAATTTGGCGGAAGAAACATCGCAGTGATGCATTTATCCTCAGTTGTCAGTTCTTCTTCAGACGGATGACCGAGAGCGTTATCAAGAAGCAACAACGCTTTTTGAGGAAAATTATGATCTTTTAACCATTTTCTAACTTCAGGTACGAAGCATTCATCAAACCACTTTTTGAAAAGGTCTTTTGTCATCCATGCACTTTTTTGTCCGTAATAGTGTACAGGTAAATCAATGTTTTTGAATGCCCTTGGTTTATTAGATTTCCCAATGACCACCATCTTAAGCGCGTGTGTACCTGCAGCATTAGCACATGGTAGTATGGTTACACGCTCTTTACTCACTTTTCGTCCAGGTACGTCTTTTTCGTTACAAGAAACGAAAGTTTTGTTAGGCATCACACGCCAAAAAAGCCCTGATTCGTCTGCATTATACACCTGTGACGGGTCAAGATTTAAATCGTTCACCTTTTGCAAAAATCTTAATTTAAAGGGCTCTATGCAGGTGGCATCGTTAGAAAGTTTCTCTCCTGTAATAGTCATTAAACGTATGCCATGACGACTTTTAAAACGTTCTAGCCATCCTTTGCTGGCCACAAAATCATCTTTCTTTGTTATTTCCTTATAAAAAAACTTAGCTTTCATCTCCAACATGGGTCCCGAAATTGGTGCATGCCTGTTTCTTTCCTGAAGAAACCACATGTACAAAGCTTCTTCCACTTCTGGATGTTCAGCTTTCTTGAGTGTCTGTCTCTTGCCTGGCCCGCAGTCAGTAGTTGACACGAACTTCTTAATCTTCTCGTGGTTTTTTTTAATGTCATAAATTGTAGATCGGCCTACGCCGTATTCACTTGCTAAACTACTGAAAGTTTCATTGCGATTTAAGCGATCTAAAATATCACATTTTTCTTTAATTGTCAACGTTTTGTGCTTTCGCTTCTGGGTTTGTGACGACATTACTAGGTACTACATATAGTAGTCAAATTCAAACTAAGTAAAACAATGCATACGCGTCGAGCACAATAGCGGTGGCGCGTACGAGTTGTGACCTGTTCAAACTTGCGTGATCTATACATACATATTAGCAAAGATTGTCAAACATAATTCTGTCATGTCGGATTACAGGGGGCGCCGGATTAGACAGGGGCCGGATTATCGGAGGTCCACTGTATCAATATTGAAATCCCCACACACTACAACTTTTTTATTACATGAGCTGACTTTTCCTAATACATCTTCCATGACAGTCTCAAAAGAGATTAAACTAGCACAAGGAGGCCTATATACACTTATGGTACGTTTACACGCTTGCCAAGCCTTCGCAAGCGGCAAACAGCCCCAAGCCTCCACAAATCTCGTTTGGCGTTTGAAAGGAGTTTACACGCTTGGGAACGCGTCAGTCTGCAAGATAGATCCAAGCATGGCGGACACCGAACTTGTGACGGCTATTGCATTTGGTTTATCGTACTTTTATTTAAAATGCAAGCAAAGTGAAACAAAAAAAAGAAAAACTCGACGACAACGAAGATGGTGGATGAAAAAGATTCATCGAAATCGTACCAGGTAACTACTATTTTGGTTTAACCATTATCTGCTGTAGTTACGCCGTTATGCCACAATATTTACTGTACCTGTATTTAATTTGTTACAGACAATTTATAGAAGAAAAATTTAATGAGCTTTTATATGAACCTTCTGGAGAGTTTGATAACTTCTGCCGAATGAGTTATAATGATTTTGAGTTTTTACTACAGAAAATTTCACCAATGATATCTAAGCAAGATACAGACTTCAGAGATGCCATACCGGCCAAATTTCGTCTTGCCATTACGTTACGATTTTTAGCATCTGGTGATTCTTACAAAAGCCTACACTATTTGTTTAAAGTATCTGTCTCTATGATATCAATAACCATTCGTGAAGTTTGCCGAGCTCTTAATGAAATTCTAAAGGATCTAGTTAAGGTAAGAATAAAATAAAAGATTGTTAAACATTTGTTTAGGTTTTAATTGAATCATAGGAAATCTGTTGAATGTAGGTATGTATGTTATCTGACTATTTTACAGCTTAATTATTTAATAACTTAAATAAGAATTATTTTCACGACTCAAAATCTTCGAAAGCATTCAATAAAGCCAAGTTTATAATGTTGTTGGTGTCACGCGGGGGTGGGTTGAGGATTTGGTCCGATATGATACGAATAGATGACAGGGGTGCTGTTGATGTAGATGGAGCTGGAGGTATTGGAGTTAGTATATTATGTTCTGTTGGGTTTGGCGCTGAATGAGAGGTTTCTGTGTATGGAGAGGGAAAAATACTTTGAGAATTATTTATAGGTTCAGAATAAACGCTATTAACTGATGTTGGCCGACTCTGAATGACTTTATGGCGTGAATATGAACCAGCCATTGAGGACGGTCGAGAATAATATTGAGGGTATGGTGTACGCTCATTTGATTTTTGACTGATTCTGTTTATAAACAACCAATCTATTTGGTACATCATAATTTTTCGTTCATCAGTTGGCAGTTCACGTAGCTTTATAGCCAATAATTTAGCATATAGATCGCAATCATCTTCTTTGTAAGGAGGTCTATTTTCATTCTGTTTTTGACTTAAAACATTCGTTAATTGACCAAAAGCCACGGCCATTTGCTTTTCAGCCGTTTCAGAAGCAAGGCGGCGACGTTTAGTAACTGCCTGTATGGATGGTGGTCTGGATGGTGATCTAGATGGTGGTGTGGATGGTGTAATAGCCGTACTGGTGCGGTCTCTTATCAGAGGATCATCCTCTGTCTGATCTGTAACTTCTTCTATTTGTTGTGATTGCTGAAAAAAATAATATACTGTTACTCACATTTCATTTAGTTTTTTTTTTTACAGATGCCTACCGCAGCAGAAGGTTGGCTTAATATTGAAGAAGGATTCAGGACCAAATTTCCACATTGCATAGGGTCATTGGATGGCAAACATGTAGTCATTGAAAGCCCAACTCATAGTGGAACAGAGTATTTCAATTATAAGAAAACTTTTAGTATTGTCCTTATGGCGTTAGTGGATAGCAAATACAAATTTGTATTTGCAGACATCGGGAGTCAAGGAAGAATAAGTGACGGTGGCGTCTTTAATAATTGTTTACTATGGAAAAGAATATGTAGGAACGAGACAGATTTTCCTCCGCCATGTCCACTTCCAGGATCGAATATTAATATTCCATACGTGTTTTTAGCTGACGGTGCTTTTGCATTGAGTCAACACGTAATGAAGCCCTACCCTGGAAATCATGAAGTAGGCTCACCAAAAAGGCTATTTAACCAAAACTTATCTAGATCCCGAGTTGTAGTTGAAAATACGTTTGGAATTTTAACCTCAGTTTTTAGAATATTCAGACGTCCTATCGATTTAGAACCACAAACTGTTTCAGAATTTACGATGACTTGTGTATTACTACATAACTTTTTGAGAACAAGTAAAAGTTCTTCAAATCGATATACTCCTCAGGGTTCGTTAGACGTATACGACAGTAGTGGAAATATGGTTACACCTGGTTCATGGCGCAGAGATAACGACGGATATAATGCATTGCAAACATTACCACAAATACCACGAAGATCTCCGCTGAATGCCAAAAAAGTCAGAGAAGAATTTACTTCATATTTTAATAGGATTGGATGGATAAGTTGATAAATGTATGAATAAATTTATAATAAGTAACGATTTTTTTTATTTAGAATAAATGACTTTTGACTTACAGTTTCGGTGTTTAACGTTTCATTAGAAGTATATACTTGCAGTAAAAATGACTCCATGATTTCGTAGGCATACCAAGTGGGATTGTATATTTCATCGGCACCTAAAATAAAAGATATTATACAATGTAATGTAAATAATGGAAGTATATGAATATAATTTTTATTATTTAAAATGCGTGGAAACACATTTTAAACATATTTCTTTTTTGATCGCTTGCATAAATAGCTCATACCTATAAAGTAAAAAAAATAAACAAAACGTATCTTCATAAATTAATACGGAAGTGACCAAAAAGAAAATATGATTAAAATATGGGGAATGTTACGGGAATAATCTAGTGACTAGCAGAGAGTTTTTTTATTATCACAATTAATTTTCTCAAATCTTTGAAAACGTCGAAAATTAGAGCGAGACAGTTGCGGAATAATAGAGAAACTAACTATAATTAAAGTAAAATTACACCTTGCTAAGCAGACTACCAAAATAATTATAAAGGTACATCGTAGGAACATACCTGCGCCAGAACGAATAGATTCCTGTTTCTTTTTTAAGTGCTTGCGAAAAGTAGTCATCAATATCTCTTTTTTATTTTTTACTTCCTTCACTGGCCTTCCGGTAAGTTGAGCGAGACGAATCCATGCATCTGCTTGTTTCTTCTTATCTTTGTGATTTGCATCTTTGGGATTCCAGATGCAGGATTCCATCTGGTAATGCTCGAGGAAAGAAAGACAGTCGTCATTTGACCAGCTACTCATTTTTTATTTTGTCCGTACAAGCACAAAATAAATCTAGTACCAGAAGGTAGGCTCCCTACGAGACACCAAAACGGCCCACTCGCTAATTCGCACTTGCGTACACGGAAGCGTGCGGGCTAGAGCGGAAACGTGTACTCGCCGCGAGATCACAATGCCCACTGAACGCGGACCAACGTGTAAATGCGTCGCAAGCGCTTGCCGCAAACGCCCTTTGATCTGCGTCAAAAAACCGACACTCGACTGGATCGGAAGGAAGCGCCCACAAACTCACGCAAGCCAAGCCAAACGCCCTCTTTACACGCTTGTGATTGTTGGGGCTTGCGAAGCCTTGGCAAGCGTGTAAACGTACCTTTACAATTATATGCTGCTCTAATTCAATACATGCGATTTCAATTGTGCGTTCTATTCTTTACGTTCCTTATACTTCAGAGAGTTTCGTTTCGTTCGTTTAAAATGAGTGACCCGCCTCTAATAGCGGTGTCTCGAGTAAACGAGCTACAAACATGATAATTATTGATACTCAATAATAATTCGTGTCGACTAAACCAGTGTTCTGTAATACACAATACATGAATATTCTTATCTTCTAAGTACAATTCTATTTCTAACTCTTTACCGGAAAAGCCCTGTATATTTTGGTGTACAATATTTAGGTAGGTGGCTTTTTCCTTTGTCACCAAGGCGCTAGAGGACTTCTCTATTGTCTCAACATTAAATTTAAATTATTTGGGACTACTTCCAAAGTTAACTTATTAAATAATATATCAATATTATAGGCTAATAAATTAGCCAATGTTTTTTTTATCTTAGAAGGAAAATAAAAACTTTTGCCAGTCAAAACTAGTTTACTATTAGTAAACTTATTAATGTCAAAAAATACAAAATTGTCGCTATGACAGGTCAAATTGTATAATAGAGTATTCAAAATGTGAATACTATCATTTTGTTCACAGGAATAATATTTAGAATAGGGACAAGCACACATGTAAATTTTTTTAACTGTGATTTCTGACAATATAGAAAATCCTTTTAAAATGTCTTTTTTACTTATGTTTATCCCATTTCCAAACATTAAAATAATTATTGAGTGTTCATTATAATCACTCTTAACCACTCTGCTACATATTTCACTGAGTGGGGCGTCAGGAAGATATATTCTAACCATGAGAAAAATTGCCATGGTGAATCCACATATGCCAAATAAGAGGACCATTATCTCATTTGCCTCTATCCCCAGGCTGGTTATTTTTTGAGCTCTCCTCGCTGGCATCTCTGTGTTGCTTGTAAGAGAAGCTAGGATAGAGTGGTTGTTTCTAAATTTAACGAGGTAATATCTCTTTATACAGTGGAAACAATCAACTGGATGTCCTCCTACGTTACATTTCCAGTCTCTGGGATGTGTTGCACATGTGCTTAAATAACTGCATACATTGTATGAATCTTGGACAGTGGTCACCATAAACATCTCATTGCATGCATTAATATTCAATCCTGCTTTGCCGTCCACTGTTTGGCACATCTTGTTTTCAAGATTTAGGCAATTTTCTTCTATTTGGCTTGCAACACAATGTAACATTTCCTTGTAAAAGATGAAGCATGTTATTATTTCTCCCAATTTATTTCTTATCGTTGGCTTCATGGTTTTCTTTTTGGGTTACAATAAAAATCTTCTTAATGAAAGGATCTGTTTATACTCCAGTACACAGTATACTACAGTAGAGGTAATCCAGTGTTAACAAGCACCTCCCCGGTGGTATATCGGTATTCCTCCTATATATACTTCGTAGGCATTTGTCCACTTCCAAGACATTCTCCACCGCTTCTGCAGAGCAATTCTTGATCCATTTCCGTCTTTCTACGATCCAGCTGATCTTGGGAGGTGGCATGATGACATATACAAAATTCTCCATCAAGTGAAAGGCATGTCATCATCATATCAGCCGGAAGACATGTGACTGTTTAGAAAGGCATGTATTATTCTTGGATTACATTTTCAAAGTATTACTACTAACTGGTTTCTACGAAATCCATAGATTGGATCAGGACCATTTGGTACCTCTACGATTATTTGCCCATGTACAATGAGTTCTTGTAAATTGGGTATTAATTGTTCATCTATACTATAGATGAACAATTAATACGATTACGAGAAGCTGACCCTATAGATTCTATAGGGTCAGCTTCTCGTCTCAAGATGCAAACATTATGCAAAATTTAACAAGTCAATATAACATTGATTGCTGTTTCCAACTTGTGTTTCAACGTGACTGTTTTTTCTTGTCTATAACCACATTAACGAATCTCTTGGTCTCATCCAATATTCTACAACAAAATTCTTTACAAACTACTTTATCCTTATCAGAAATTAATAGGTTGTATACGCAATAATATTCTCTATTAATGGTTATGCTATAAGTTCCTTGTGATTTTTTTCGGTAGTATTTTAACTGACTTTGATATAAATGCTGCTCTTCGATCTCTCTGTCCTAAACTCCAATAATTTTCATAAAATTGCTTTCGTTCATCTTCTGTGATTCTTTCAGCATACTTAGGGCTGATTTTTCAACAGTAAAATGTCATTGGCTGTTTCTTAAGTAAACTACCGTATGACATCCGCAAATTCGTGACTTTTTACTTTATCAGCTAGTTAATTCTTAACTGGCCATTAAAAAATCGGCCCTAAATCTACAAGCGACCTAATCTTTTGTTTCTTTTTCAGGAACCAATTTACCCTTTTCCTTTACATAGCTCTTTCCAGTATTGCGAAGTATTTTACTATTTTGTCTTTCCTTTCTTGATCTTCCCTTTTTGTTATTTTCTGTTACCTTTCTTCCTAGTTTCTTCAATTTCTGTTGTTACCGTCGTATTTTCATCAGTACTCGGTATATTGTCTGTGAAAAATTGATATTTTTTATTCTTTTTTCTGTAGATATAATAAGATTTTATTTGAAAGATTTTAGACTCACCAGTAAACGCTCGGATGTCATGCAATCTATTATTTTTTGTATGAAACTCTATTCGATTTTTCCAGCGTTTTGTCTTCTTTTTGTGTTTTGTCTTCATCAGTAGTACTTATTTATAGTGGTAGTTTCTCTTTCTTTTTCTGTTTTATTTATATGCTATCCTAATATCGACGTGTTATCCTCTACACACGATTCACAATCTGTTTCAGAATCATAATTTGCAGCTTGGTTTGCATTTTTGTATCACAAAAGCAGGGCTTTCAACGCCATCGTCATTAGCATCAAGGTAGCAGGGTAGTTCCACTCCAGGTTCAACAAATACATTGTATAACTCTTGGGTTTTTGGTGACATTGGCCGAAAGAGAGATGATAATGGATCATCATTATCGAGTTTTTTTTATAATTTTTCATATGTATCTTCGACTAAGGGTATGAAGCTTCCATAGTCAAAGTTTTGGACATGTACGTCTTGTAAAGATACCAATGTTGAATGTGGACCAATATCGTACAGAGGTTCATCTCTTGGTGGTGTTTCCACCGTTGCCGGTCTATGTGCTGAGGAAATAATCTTTTCAGTCTTTCTATCCTCAATCTTCTTTCGAAAGTCTTGAGACCGTTGGTTTAGACGTCTCGTTTGCTGAACTTTATTCATATCGAAAGGTTGAGGTTGAAAAGCCCAATCACGAAGCTCTTCGCGATTATTTGCGTGTTCATAAGCACGCTGGTTTACCACGGCGGTTAGCACCGGATCGACCTTGAGCATTTGAAAATTGGCGTCTGCCATCCTGAAGGGAAGTGTTCATCGTGGTAGTTTCACGGAATTAAAACAAAAACGACTAATGGGGATGATCTCATAAGAAAAGAAATTTAATTTTCCGAATTAGAATTTGGATCATCTGAAAGATTAGAAACATGCACCCTATTAGGTAATGACAAATAATATTTTCGAATGAAACTAAACAAATTTATATATAACAAAGTCGGGTTTGTTAGAACACTTACAACTTTAGAACGGCTGGACTGTGATTTTCATGGTTTTAAATTAATTTGTTTTTAATGTATTTGTCTGCGTCCCGAATAGTAGAATAAACACCAAAAACATTGGAAAATGTACGTCATGCTTCCCGGCAGAACCACTTTTGATTTAACTAGTATAAGTTACTCAGAAAAATCTATAAAATTCTAGTCCTATAAAAAAAATCTATGCCTCAGGTTTCGCCGTATTTTATTATTAAAAGTGGTTGCGCTGCGCAGTATCCTTCCAGCGAAACCACCACGATATATCTATTACTATGCATAGTATAAGCAAGCAAGCCGTGCTCTGGCCATCTTATTCTTGTATATTTTGTTGCTTTTACATGTTTCTAAAAATAAAGGCACGTATATTTGTGTTAACAAGATCGATTTATTATTTATGTAATACGACTTTAGTAGTGCATGGTATAATAATGTAAATTAGCCAATATTTTTTGTTAAAGGGTAAATAAAAAAAAGATTGTAAATAAGAATAATTACTATTTATTTATCCAATTTAGAACGAAGTAGGTATCTATCAGGTATATATTACTTTTAAAAAAACAAGAAAAATCTAACAGAAAACAACAAATAAGTGGGTACTAATTCTCCTTGCCACTTTCGTTGGTAACTGAGGTGGATTCTAATGGCACTAGATTTCTAAAAAAACACTGTTAATTGTATGGTATGGCTCCCGAGTCGCACATACTTATTAAATTAAATTAAATCCTTGTATAAAGAAAGAGCTATGGGTAGCATTCCAGTGTATGCGAGTTTTAGGTTTTCAGCATCTTCTATAGGTTCTCCTCGTCGCCTTCTTGAGTTAGTCTTGGTGATAGCTTGCATCTCTTGTAATTCGTCTTCGAAACTGTACTTATAGTAAACTTTATCAGGTTGATTATAAGAAAAAACTACTTCTTTTATTTTGCTCCAGTCAATTTTATCGCTATTGTATCGTATCTTTTAACTAATTCTTCCCTTTAATTAATTCTTTAAAATCGATGAAATCAGCTTGCGTCATTTGTTTTATTTGATACTTGTGCCCTGTAACTTTGGCATTCTCTATCAAGGAATACATTTGATTAGGTGTGTAAATAGCATGTTTTTTTCTTAGAACTCTCAATAGCAGCATGCATAGAATCGCCCTCCGATTGGCTATGACCTTTCACCAAAAACCTATGTGTTATTTTTATGTTGTATTTCTTCGCCGCTAAAGAAAACATGGCGAATACGAAACGATTGCTATTTTACCCTGTGCATGAATCAGAATAAAAGGATATATTTTTTATTCATAATTCAACGTGTGCCTGGATAAATGACCAAAGACAACTTGCAATGTCTATCGCACCCCTTTTTGCAATCTGACAATGCCAGACGTAGCAGTAACCTTTCTTCTCTATGATATTATAGATCGTAAAATGGTATACAGGATACTTCCGTTTATAATGAAATATGCCTACTTCATTTTGGGGGATATTCAACACTTTTTCCAGATCAAAACACTGTCATCTGAACAAAATTTTTTTTTTTTTGTTCCTTTAATTACCTTACCATTTGCTTTTCTTTCAAGTGCTTTTCATACTCAGCTTTTAACTGTTTTTGTCTAACATCATCAGAAGTTTGGTAAATTGAACATTTTTCACAAAAATCTTTTTTAGGTTAGTAGTAGTAATCAGTGCATTTTAGACACATTCAAAGTTTTACACAGATATTGCTTTTGGCTATCGTTACGAGTATAGTGTATTCAAATCTTTCAAATAGATTTATATGGTCCATTATACTTTTCTCAGTCTCTTCTGACATTCTTCTTGGCCTATTCTTATAGTTCCTTTGGAATCTTTTAAATGATTGTCATCTCCCAATTTATCAATAGCTGTGTATACTACTTGCTGTGTAATGGACAAGGTACTAAGTAACATAGTCAAAGTCAAAGTCAAAATATTCTTTATTTATATAGGTTTCAAGGAAACACTTATAAATGGTCAAATACAAGTAAAGCCACAGCTATATGATTCTACCACCGGTTCGGAATGTTGTATCTATCGAGAAGAATCCAGCAAGAAACTCGGTAGTTACTCTTTTCAATACAATTTATACAAGGTGTATGAATCATTATTAACTTTGAACCACGTTTTAGTGTGGGCCTGTTGTAAAGTATTAAAATAAAAATATATAAATTATAACCAAAAACTTGACCCGACCAGAGCAGACCAGTCCCCTAAGGCGACACCTGTTCCCAAGCATAGTTTTACAAACTAATCATGGAATTAGTATCATCGAGTAGTTGATATGTTAATGTTCGAGTACGATTATTTTTACGTTCAATTGTAATTTTTTGACGTTTTCTTTTTTTACATGGCAGTTAATAAAATCCCACTGTCTTTCGTGATCTCCGATAGCTCAAAAATTCGGAAAAATTTTACTCCTTATATTTTGATGTATCTTTTCGTAACATTTCAATTTGCAGTTGCATGGTGGACCAATAGATTTTTCTACGTTTTTCTTTTTAGTTCTAACACTTTCATAACTTTTACCAGAATTTTTAAGAGTTTTTTTTTTTGTGATCTTTCTATAAATTAGAATCTATTTTTCTCTTTTTTGTAAGCTGTTTTATATGAGTTACGGGTCTTTCCTCCGATTCTGTAGTTACAATATCCTGTGATATATTTTGTGTTTCAATACTATGTAAAACACCCTCTAAATCGGAAATACTTCTTAGATCGTAATCCTTATTAATGTATAAAACAGTCGGCGTGGCTATAAAATCTATTTTTTGTTGGGTTGATGGAGTCATTATGATTGAAGTGTCAGTAGTCTGTAAATCATCATTATTACTCACAGATTGCAATGGCGCTGGGTATTCCATCTCAGGTAGTAATTGGTGTGGTCCGTATCTTTCGATTTAAACATTTTATTCACTCTGTTTATTTCAATTAGTATTGGATATAAAATTGAAATATGTGCGTTTATGTCGTTTGCATACATAGAGTTCAATAACTCAGCTGTGTGACAACTTTCTTGCATCTTAGCTTTGGCAAAATGTGTGTTTAACTCTTAGCTATTGCGTGTATATCGTCGATACAGCGGACTATTGAAAGCTACCTTGTCTGACATGCCTGAACTATTTCAACGGTTTCATTTCACATTTAGTTTTGGAGTTGAATAATCAGTTATAATCCGGAAAGAATGCGTTCCTGACACCTGTCAGTTATTCGTCAATAGTGATGGGCAAAGAAATCACAGAAGAATAACACGTCACGCTACTCTATCGCATTAGTGGTACCTAATTGGTATTAGTCGATTATGTTATGTAATTAAATAAATAAAAATGTCTATATTATTTAGATATTTATTATAAATATTTTAAGTTTAAAAAAACAAGTTTAATCAGATTCTGATTCGCTAGAGGTGGTATCTTCGTCATCGTCTTCACCGACATGTATAATTATATTATTATCAATAATGCTTTCGATTCGGATATCTCGATCGTAATCTTCCATTATTTGTTTTTTAATTTTTTCAACAACTCTAGCCCACTCGTCTTTAGTGACCTTCTCGCAGGCTTCTTTTAACAGCGTCATCATCTTTTTCGTGGTAAAGGGCGGAGAAGTATTGTGACGGGCTGCGTATCTTCTTATTTGAGCCCAGATAAGCTCAATCGCGTTATATTGGTAATGGTAAGGTGGTATTCTAAAAACGCGATGACCGTACCCCAGAGCCAGTTCATCTATTTCATATCGGGCATGTGCTATTTTATTTTCTTTAACTAATTTGACTAATTCTGGTTTTAGCATCTCCATACTTGCGTCAATTCCTTTTTTTTGTAACCATTCTACCAATTCATGTTTTTTATTGGCTCGGGTAGGTGCCTTTTCTATTTGCACAGAATGGTAAGTAGCGTTGTCCATAAAGTTAACAGAAGGCTCTGGTAGGCCGGGCAAAAGCACGTCCTGGAACCACTCTTTAAATGTAGCTGCATTCATTTCTTCATGATAATCGTTCGTGCTTTTCGATTCGAATGCAAGTAATCCATTCTCCACAAACCCATATTTTGCAGTACCTGCGTGACATATAATGAGTCGTGCCCCTTTACCCATTGGCACTTTTGATGTTGAGGCTTGAGTATCATCTGTCCGTGAACGAGAAACTGTGTGATGGGCATTTAGCCATGTTTCATCAATGAAGACGACGTTATCCCAGTTTTCGATTATTTTCGCTTCTCTTAAAAAATTTATGCGTTTCAAAATAATATCATATCTTTCCAATATAATCTTTCTTTTATCGGTTTTCTTATATGAGAAACCAATATCTTTTAAGATTTTGGATAGGGAAGTTTTACCACCGCTAAACAATCCAGCATCTCTCAATGATACCAAAAGCTTTGGCCTATTCAGGAATTCAATTCAGTATTAAAACTACAAATCTTCAACTAAGCAACATAAGATGATAAGTACAAGACGCAAATACTGGAATCGTTTTAGAAAAATAAATAAAACACTTAACATACCGTTAAAATTTAAGGGTGACCCTCGTTTTCATGGAATCCCATCACTAGACCAAGACTTGGTAAAATTTAGACTATCTCGAGAATAACATTCGATATGATCCTATAATATTGAAAGAATTATCCACGAAATCCTAATCTTTAAGGAGTTATACTTTCCATCATCAGCTCAGCAATATTAGATTATGAATAACAGACGTAAATACTTGAATTGTTTTAGAAAATAACTAAAATAGATTGTACACGCCTATAATACTTTTAACTAATAGGACTAATTATTATTTATATCACTGTAGTCTCTAACTAGTTATTAGGAAAAGTCAAATGAATGATAGATTTTGAAAATTACAATTTATTAAATGATCGCGTGTGTACAGCGGCCTGCCTATATGCGACTAAATCGGATTCTCACGATCCGCGCAAACATAGTATTTTGTTACACTTGTGTAGTTACAGTATTCCCCCCAAAATTCTAAAAAAGAAACAAAGAATTTTGACAAATTTAAGCGAAAATATAACGTTACTAAAATATTGCACAAAGTAATTACCTACTATAACACAAAGAGTTACAAATAGGCACATATGTATCTGCTGGTCGGGATCAAGTAACACACTACACATAATTACTGAGTAAGACATTTGTTCGTTCAGAATGCCCTAGATTACAATAATAAAGACAAAATTAAGTTATTTATAGATTTCACTAGACAAAATTAAGTGTTAAAAATATATTTACTGTGTAAAACAAAATAAAGAAAAATGGAATACACAACAAGTACTCAAACGAGTCAATAAATGTAAAATATGCAAAATCATTTATATAAAGCTGTACATATATTTTGTAAATTTGTATAAATTGGTAGTTTTACTCATATCTTTCGTTGTATAATATGTAAAACTATGGTATATATTGGTAATTAAAATGTCACAATAATTTGACAATACATGAAACATAAAAAAAATAAAATATACATGATATCAGAGTAAGGAAAAGAACAAAATAGAATTATACTTTGCAGTTAGTTAACACGCGAACTGATATCACCGCACTTCATAGACGCACAACGGTATTAGGCTGATTAGGTACACACTTAACTAATCTCTATCTTAGTCGGTGTTTGGGATACATCTCGTGGCCTTCGAAAACTTGCCCTGGTGGCCTGCGCCACCTGTAAGGCACGCTCCAGCACGATGTCCAACTGCGTCTTCAGCCATTTTTTAACTCGAGTGGTGCCGTATCGGCAGATGAAGTATAGAATAATGGCCGTAACCATCACGAGTACCACGGCCCAGCCAATATAAGACCTAACCATGTGTTCCTTAATCGCTGCTTCGGATTGAGCCATGATGACTTCCTCCTTATTAAAAGTATTTCCCATTTTAATAAAAATTAAACTTAATATTATAGACGTTTTAACGATTGAAGTGTGAGTAACAGAAATAAATTATTTGACCAAATATTCTTTACTGTAAATTACATTGACCTTATTAAAACTACAAATTGAAACGTACAGGCTTTTTCGATGTTATGCCGCTACGCGTAGTGTAGCTGAGTGGGCGGCTATCGCCTTCCGCTCCGTCGGTAATAATATCGCTACTTGTTTCATTATTAACCGTGCTATCCCTACTATTATCATTATTCATATTAGAACTGAAGCTAACATATACTGGTTTTAAACGGTCTATAGAGATATGTACACATTCCTATTATTTGGCATTTGAATTTGGTAAGTTTTTTATTTCCTATTTAAAACTTTAAATGTCCGTACAAGGTCGCTTCTAACAAAAACGTGAGTACAAGTACTCAAATCGCTATGCACAAACACTGTGCGAGCGTCCTTATGTGTAGTAGGCTTAGCCTTAAGCTTGCTTATCAAGTTACGTAGATGTTCGACGTATTCGCAATAGTTTAATATTTTTGAATTAAGGTTATTAACAAAAAAATCTCCTGGCAATTAACGTCTGACCATATGTTAACTCGGCAGCACTTACACTAGTGTCTGCACGCGGCGCTGCACGAAGTCCCAACATAACTATAGGTAGCTCCTCGACCCACGTCTTAGAATCCAACCTGGCCATAAGCGCGGCCTTTAGGGATCTATGTCACCTTTCGTACATCACTTTACTTTGAGGATGGTACGGTGTGGTACGGGTTTTGTAAATACCTAAACATTTTATTAACTGTTGAAAAACCCCTCTAACCCCCCACCCCTAACTTTTATTTCGTATTTTTTTATTAGGATCTGCACTTCGTGTCTCCGTCAGCCAATCTAATAGCATTGTCGATAGAATATGACATCATTGGCTGGTTTGAGCCTGGTAGTTTACTAATCACTTTCTCGGGGTTGAATGGTGCAATGCTAGTGCTTTTAAATGCACTGATTATGTTATGTGTTTTCTCGTTAAGTTGCTCCATTAATTTTTTTGAGTAAATCTGGGATATGTCCTTTGTGAATTGTTGCTTCTCGCGGGTTTTTCATCTTGTAATTTAATAGAATTTCTCTCCATAGCTTTTTTAAGGGGCCAAAATAACATACGTCCAAAGGTTAAATGTGACGAATTCGGGGGTAAAAATACAAAACGTATATCATTTTCATCACAATATGACACAATTTTGTGATTTAGGTAGGACGCTAGATTATCTCCAATTACAACTTTTGTACCAGTTTTGTTTTTAGCCCATGGTAAAATAATACTTTCAAACCAATCTTCAAATAAAAGACTATCAAACTATCCCGACTTAGAACGGTTAAATCTGGATCCTTTAGGTCCATTCAGTGTCCCCCCCGCCGGGGTCCTCGGTTTGTCGTACCGGGGGGGCTCAGTAGGCCCTGCCATGGCAGGGCTGAAGCGAAGAGGGACCCCGAGGTGAGCCGCGACTGCACGTTTGGCAAGCCGGGCAGTTGCGGCGGTCCGGCCGTATGGCCGTACGGCCAAAGCCCATTGCGGCCGGACCAGGGTTGCCGAGGAAGAGGAGGAGCGGAGTGTTTCGTTGCTCGCCTCCCTATCCTCGGCAACCCGACAGGGGCGCGCTGGGTCGCGTTGTGGTGGGTCGCGGAGGGATTGAGCGTCTCGATGCTCTCCCTCCGCGACGACAGGGCTTTGCCCTCAATTTGGGTCGCCGGGTGGAAGGCGGCCCCCCCTGGCGAGACGCTCTCCGCGTGCCCTCTGGCTTAGCAGAGGGCACAGCGTGAGAGTGGGCCCACGACGCCGGTCTCGGGGACGATCGGCGTCTGAATCCTGGGCGGAGTAGTTGAGACATGCTGGGTGGCCTGGCATGTCTCGACGCGCGCGCGTGCTCGGTGCTGTGCATCCGACGACTTATGGCGTGGGCTGCACAGCATCGACCACCGCCGCGCGAGGTGAGCCGCGCAGCGCGGCACGCGCATTACCGGAGGAGCTGTTGTATAGTCCCGACAGGGGATACCGGCTCCTCCGGAACTGCGCCGCTGGAGGCCACGTTGGGGTTTTAGTCGGTTCGAGTCCGACACACCGCCCTCTGCTTCCCCGAGCAGAGGGTGACGGCTCGTGGGAGTTTCCCCAACTAAAAAAAAAAAAAAAAAAAAAAAGGTCCATTCAGTGTGCGCCCTGCAGGGGGGGCTGCTCCGAATACTCCTGTGGTATCCCTGCCTGTCGTAGGAGGCGACTAAAAGGGCCTTTGGGGTCGTGGGGCCAGAGAAGGCGACTGCTCGTGTGTTACACCCGGTTGGTTAGGATAGGGTACCCAGCTGTCTGTGTTGACAAACACACACCACTCTTGGTGTTCTGGGGGAGAATCTCACTCCCTCGAGATGGGCCGCTAGGCGGCAGCGCGCGCTGCGTAGACTTTTCGAGATGAATCCCGACAGTGGGGATCCCGTTAGTTTTGCGTTCAGCGCCCGAAGAATGGTAGCCTTGAGGTTTAGTCGGTAGGGGTACCGGTGTTGCCAGCCGGTTCCGAGCCCGAGACACCCTTGTAGGCTTATGTATTTGTTATATGACTCAGGTCTACTTGGACTTGAGGAATGCCTTTACGCACTGTAAAGGCATTCCTCAAGTACAAAAAAAAAGGTCCGTTCAGTGTCATCGAGGACTGTGCCCAGCACACGCTGGAGGTGTTTCCGGCTTTTGCCGGCGAGCGCGCAGCGCTCTCCGCCGCCGTTGGGCAGGACCTCTCGCTGCCATCCGTGTTGTCAGCCATGGTGGCGAGCGAAAGCTCCTGGGAGGCGATGTTCTCCTCTCTCTCCGGTGAGCGCCGAACGTCAGCGCGAGCTTGACGATCCCGCCCGACGCAGAAGGCGAGGCTGTTTCTTTTTGATTTTATTTTCATTAGGTAAGAGTTTCTCTGCACCTCTGATACGATTGTTTCGTATTGTGCCTAAGGCAAAAACCCCATAGTTCTCCCGCAGTATCCAGAATAACTCTTAGAGATGTAAAAAAGTTGTCACAATAAATAAATGCTGGCCTACGGGCGATACTCTGACCTAGCGCAATTACTATTTGAGCAATAAAACCAAGAGTAGTTTCATTTTGAGAAAACTCATGATAGCGGAATGTGTCATGACTGCGTAAATTATAAAGTCGAAGATGATTACAGTGACTCCAGCCCGTACCTAGTTTTTAAGACCCCACTTATTTGGTTTATCCTTCATGTACTGTTTTCTTTTTCCCGCCTTTGTCCCCTAGTAAGCTAACATAATCTCGTCAATGCTGTATTTGGTTTCTTTTCCCTGCTGTCGTAAACAATTCTGTTTTATTTTTTCTAGTACAGGTCTAATTTTGTGATATCGGTCTCCGTCTTCCAGGTTTTTATTTGCGAAATGCAGCCAACGTCTTTTTTGCTGATACCATTTCAAGGGCATAATCTCCGCAACATAGCATATTTAAATTTTTGTGACCAATATCTAAATATGGTGGTAAATTGCCAGAAAACCTTTAAACTCCTCAGTAATTTGAATTGATCTTCCCGATTCCTGAACTGAGTAAAAATTTGTCTGGTCAACAATATCTGTCAGTATATCTTCAGAAAAAAACATATAGAAGTAAGTATGGTGAAGCGGTAGGATCTGGCAAATCAACGAAACAGTTTCTTCATTTTCTTTAATTGTAGCTCTATAATGAACTGATGCTTTTTTCCACTTAAAAACGAATTGAAATTTCTTTTTTTAATTCGCTTTGCAGCGGCGGCCTTGGCTGTCTAGACCTTACGACTCTTTTCCTAGATCTAGTCTAAGCATGCGGTGCAACAAACAATTGCAGATATTGATGGAATATTTCTTTAATTTGACTCATTTAGATCTTGCAAAATCGGGGTCAAAGGCCTAAAATCAAGTATTGATGGACTTTCAGGTGGCTAGTGTTCGATTTCATCGTGATCAGATAAGCTTATATTTAGATTTGCAACAGAAAAAGCTATAGAAGGTGGCGGATAAGAATAATTTGAGTTAGTAGAAGCACATTCATCAAGCTTTTTAGATTCCTAATCGGATTTATAGTAATAACTCCATGTCTTGTTTTTACTCGACGACAACTCTGTGTGCTTCAAATGAGTCGTTGGTTAGTTGAAACTGATGAAAGGATAGAACAGAATCCGTACACATGCTCGGTGCCTTCGGTGTGATACACTGCGCCAATGACTTCGAACTATCAGGATGTTATCACTATAAACAACGGCAAATGTCCAATGTTCGATTGAATCCTGCATGGATTACATGGATACTAGTCTATTACGTTTTGACGAGCGTAATCATGATTTAAAGCGCCGGCATCTTTTCTGCAATCGAGTTCGCGACTGAGATCGCTTACGCATGATTATTCACTATTCGGACGTAAGTTTACCGCACTTCTGAACTGTTAGAGTATTCAACAAAACGATAAAATACAGAACAAATACTGTATTCTACTTACTACACAAATACTACAAATACTTAAATAAAAAATATTTTACAAAACAATCCGCACGCCGCAATGACAGTCGTCGCTACGCGGCATAAACGCTGCCGCGTAGCGGCGGTAGGGGGAGCAACCTGCGTTTTCATTTAAATTATTTTAGAACGAGTTCCAATGCCTTAAAAATAAAATCAATATTATAAGCTGTCAAAGTACCCAATTTTATTTTTATTTTCTTTACCAATTAAAAAGTATTGCCTGTCGAAAGGAACTTAATATTAATAAATTTTATTTGTCATTGTGATTAGATGTCAGATTGTGTAGTAAAGTTTTCAACCTGTGAATACTACATATTATTTTGTTCGTTAGAATAATTCTTAGAATATGGAAATGCACAGAGAATAATTTTTGAATATGTTTTGTCCACTGAGATATTGTGTGCTGATGATGAATCAGTTTTATAATATACAGGACTTGAATCAATGCCCAAGTTTAAATTAGTTTTAACTACTTTACTGCCAATGGCTCATAATTTACAATATCGCTGGAGTAGAATTGTTGGATTGTCAATAGAAGACCATTTTTTTTTATGTTATTGATCAAACTGAGATGGAATAAGCCAGACTTTGAATTGAGTAAAATTTTTGGTTTTAACAAAACTGAAGTGTCAAAATATAATAGTTACTTGCATAAATTTTGTCAGTGATTTTTGGAGTTTAATAGATACTTGGCCAAGCAAAGATTATTTTTTTTTTTAATGCCAGATAGCTTTCGTCTGAATTCAGTTCTACACGATTAATTTATCAATGGAACTGAAATCCCTATTCAGAAGCCCAGTCAGCCAGATGCTCAAAGGGCTACATTTAGTTCTTATAAACATAAGAACACCCTAAAATTTCTAGTTGGTGCTTCAACTGGAGGGCTGCTAACATATTGCTCTGAAGCATATGCTGGATCTACAAGTGACCACCAAGTGGTTGAACGGAACAATCTTTTTCAACTATGTGAAAAAGGAGATTCAATTATGACTGATCGTGGATTCAATGTTTTTTTTTTTTTTTTTTTTTTTTATTGTACCCTCCGATTTGTAAATATCGGAGCCCTTATTTACTTATTACTCTTTCATGCCAGTTCTCACATGTATTCTTCTCGTACTTTCATTCTTCATACTGTATCTTTCTGTCATTCGTCTCTTGCACTCTTTTGGCCTGGGATGGACCATTTTACTATCTCTATAATTTTTATTTATCTTTATTTATAAACATAGGGGAAATGAGTATACTCTACATTCTTAGCCTAGTTATTTTCTTTACATTTAGTCCTTATTTGGTAGTCTTAGTCTATTTTACATCTATTTAATTATATGCATATGTATACATATATAACGCAGTATATCTGCTACATAGTGCTTTTATTGCTACTTTATTCTAATTTTTACATTTTTATCTATTTTCTTACATTGTTCTAAGTCTACTATTATTCTAATTATATAACTAATATCTGCTTTCTTTTCCAGGTGCTGATTGACCGCTGTGTCTCTACCAGAGGGCGCTTTGGTGGCTGTGATAGCTTTTTGCTGCTTAATGTTAATTGGGGGCAGTTTCTGACGAAGCTGTTCCCAATTTGCCTCTTTTGTGCTATCGGTGTGCGCCATATTATTTGTTTGAGTGCTGTGTGTGGTGTTTGTGTGGCACCTGGAGGTGAGTTTTTGCGTGTGTTCGTGGGTGCCCTCAGCAGTAGGACACTGTAGCTCTCGCTATAGTGTCCCACTTTTTTCTGACTGGGCATTCGCGACTGAATGCATTGTGCGTGCAGCTCTCCAGGTCCGAACGCTTGCAATTGATGCACTGTGGCGCCTCTCCAACCACTCGGTCTGGACACTCAGTGTAAAAATGAGGCCCCCCGCAGTGGCTGCAGAGGTCCACAGTTTCCCTGCAGAACCTTCGGCCGTGTCCGTACCCCAGGCACCTGGAGCACTGCACGAGAGGAGACTGGTCCTCCACATATATGTACTGGAGGTCTATTTTAACTTTTCTGGCCTCTGTTGCTCTCTTCCATATTTGTGGAGGGACTGTAAGGACTACGTAATTGGCGTGGGGATTTCTGGTCTTCTTCCTATATTTTATTTTGATCTTGTCAATTTGGTCTTCGAGGCCCTGGAATACGCTCCGGTTCTGGTTCCCAAGGGCCCTCAGCAATTCATTCTCAGAATGAATTGCGAGCACGTCCTTGAGAAACAGAAGCGGGTCTTTGTTTTCCACCTCCTCGACTACCAGGTTGGCTCCCGCTGTTTCTAGCCTCTCCCTTATTTTTCTCCGATCTTCTTGAGTCTTGCATCCCATTATAACCTTCCTATCTTTTGCCTTCCTCACTCTCTCTACTTCCACCCATCCCTCCTTTGCATCGACCGCTTTCCTCACCCTCTCCAACACCTCTTCCCCTGTGTCTAGGTCATTTACAGAGGATACCACCACGGAGTGTAGTGCTGTTCTGGCCGGAGCTATCTTCGGTCCAGCAGCCACTCGCATATGTCGCATCCTCTGCAAACTCCCTCTGTACTACGACCATCTCTCTTAGCTGCTCTATTTTTCTGCCATTTTCTATAAGCAATTGGTTGGTCTCCTCGAGTTTCTTTAGAACTTGGGCCTCATCCTCTTTTGGTTGTGTTGGCTTTTCTCCTCTTGCTCCTGTCGGAGGGCTTTGTGTGTTGCTGTGGCTGGGACTTTCCTTCTCCAACTCCTGGTCTAGCTTTCTGGCCGTGGATCCTATTTTTGTGAGGTCATATAGCCGGTCAAGTGCCTTTTTAACCTCGGCTCTCACGTCCTTTCTCAGATTTTGGAATCGGATTCAATGTTAAGGACCTATTCGCGGCAAAAGGTGTTCGCATTAACATTCCCACCTTCTTAAAAGGGAAATCACAGATACTAGGCCTTCTACTCAAAGAGGATCAAAAACTAGCAGGCCAAAGAGTGCATATTGACCGACTCATAGGGTTAACAAAAACATTTAAAATATTAACTACTGAACTCAACCAATTTTATGTACCTTTGGCTTAAAAATATTTAAAATTTGTGTTATGCTTTGTAATTTTAGGGAAGGCATTGTCAATAAAAATAAATAGTAGAAATAAAAAATTGTTTTATTAACGATATTTGATTCATTATTATTTGCATATTTTTCATAGTTAAAGAACAAGTGTTTTTATTACACAATTTTCCTTAAAATTATAGAAGATGTCAAATTTTTGTACCATTACTTTTATAAAATTTTCATCTCTGGTAACATACACAACTTTAAATTCTTTGTATGTAAAAAATAATAAATTTTACCATTGCCTGTTAGTACAAAGCAATTGTCCCTGTATCTGGTAATAATATGGCTATGTTTTTTTTAAACAAAGTATATTGTCTTTAAGCTCCAGATTTACGAAGTATGTTAAGTTATATATATCTATAACCTGGTCTATAACCTGAAGTCCACGCGTACGAAGTCGCGGAGTCGCAGCTAGTATTAAATTAACTAACTAACTTATATAATGTATAGCTACTGTTGAACGTTTAAGTTTGCTCGATGTTGCACTGATCGTCAAAAGGTTAACAGCTCGTCTTCTTTTTCAGTATCTGTATTGTCTAGCATAGCTTGGAGTTCTGCTTCGGCCACTTCACACGATACAATATTTCGTCTTTTAACTGATCAATATATCTCCAACCAATCGGACCCAGAAATCGTGTCCTGGTTTTGAGGTAACTTTGCGGCACCTCTTTTAGACCATTTTAATGTACCGCCACTTTCCCACCGACATGGCACAATACACAACCCTGGTTTCCCATTTTCTATTGTTTTACATTTTTTGAAATTGTAAAGCATTCTGAAGTGTAACAAACAATGAAAGAGACGCGTTGTCGTCGTTTATCATATGAAGGGTACATGCAAAGAATAGAGAATGTCCTAATCAGTTCGTTTTTATAAATAAATAAATAAATTCTCCAGACTGACACACCAATTCCCTAGTTCCCAACAAAGCTTATGCTTGTACTATGGATACTAGGCGAACGGATAGAGATACTTAAATACGTTTATAAACATCCATGACTCGAGTACAAATGTCCATGTTCATCACACGAAACATTTGCCCCTAGCGGGATTCGAACCCGCGGCCCTTGGTTTTGTGGCCAGGGTCTCTGACCACTCGACCAACGGGCCAGTCGAGAAAAAGAAAAATATTTTTGAGAAAAACCATTAAAAAATTCAAAAGTATATATTTTTGTATTGTATACTTTTAAACTTTTTAAAACCTGGGACAACTTTTGGACGTAAATCAACGAGATGATCCATCATTATGTGCGATATTTTATGTTTTACTATAAAAGCCCCTTACACATTGCTGGCTCTTAAAAATATTATTATTAGTTCGCACATGCGATAGGACAGGAAGACCAAGTTTATGTTAAACACCTCCACTGTGTCCTTTAATAGCACCTAGGTCAGCAATTATTGAAGAATCGCATACAATGCATTTATAAAGCAGACGTTTTACCACGCTTAGCCACTTACTAAAGTCTTGTATTTGCAGCTATTCATCCCGAAATTGTTTCAGATATTTCCTTTTTGTACTTGACGGACCAGTGGCACCGCGAACATCACTTTCCTCACTAATTGAGCTTGAGCTCATTTTTTACAGTAATATTGCTTTACAGCAGTGTTGCCATGTACAAAATCTCGTCGACGGTGACACTCCTCAAAAAAATACGGTAGATTCTAGAAAATTACGGTGAAAGACCCTGGCAAAAAAACGATGTTAATTACGGTGCAATTAGTTAAAAGAAAACAATTATTTTAAAATTCAAATTAGGTTTTATTTCAAATACTCAAAAATTACAATTATTATATAGTTCAGTTTACATAAAAATCAGTCTGAATCTGATACTATAATTTCTTCATTCTCATTTTTGTAAATATTCTGAATTAATCTTTTTAACATTTGTCACCTGGCTTGAAAGTAAGACAGTTTTGGCGGTGCCTTTTGATGGACTGTTGAGTTAAGAGATTTCCTCTTATAGACCTTGTTATTAATTTGTTCCCTTTTTTTAGTTTTTATATCGTTTACTTTGTTAAATATTCGCTCGCATGCTGCATTAGAATGTGGCAATGACAACATTGCTAGCATAAACTTTTGCGTCTTCGTTGCCTATTTGGGATACTTGCTGCCAAAATTTGTCAGGTGGATGCTGACTTGCATCTAAATCATTTGGCAAATGTAGAAGTAACCTGCGCCATTCATCATCAAATTCTCGCTGTTCATTTGATGTCTTTGGAATCAATCTGGGGAATATCGGAAACATAGGTGCAAGGCTCTCTGGCCTATTCAAATTTAGATCCTGAAATTTGTGTTTCTGAAAATTATTACACTATGCTATGCTATGTCTTACTATAATCTTAGTAAGACTGTCTCAATACCGCGTAGTGTAAATAAGTGCTTTACTGTTTGAAATAATTTTCCCTTTAGATTTATATCCCTACCTTTGTCTGTGTATGTTCTGGTTCTAAAAAGCTATAAGTGATATTTATTGTATATTCCATGGCCAGGTACATGTATAGAGAATACACTATCCGATTGCGGTTTTGGCTCGCACAGTTATCGGACCAAAATATAAATTCATTAGCACCTTGTTCTACTTACGAATTGAAGTAAGCAACTGCTTCTTAAGCTTTTTAGTAAATTTATTAATAAATTCCCATTGCTTAGAATGGTCAGCCAATTGCTAAAAGCTTGATTAATTTATTTGACGAGTCGTTTCATTGAAATGCTCATAGCATTTAAAACAAGTAGTTTCACAGATCGGTCCCATCACTTTCCTATTACGTACCTCACCATTCCTGCTGACATATTGTTGACCGGTGTTAACAGCAACTTTTCTTTTAACGTCTATTTAGTTTTCTTTGCAATATTTTCTTTTTTCCAGGGTTAACTGTAAATGTAGATTTCCTTTTTTTTTTTTAACACCTGATGTATTCTCACATTCTGATACCGTCATAAGTGGAGATTCACATTCTAATATGGTTTGTTAAAAATTGGATTTGGCAGTACTAATCCTGACATTATCAATGTTCTCACATATTTATGACAAGTTATATGTACTACCTACATAATAGAATTATTTTTGGCACGAATTAATCACAACTTTTATAAAATTATAAGCCACAAACAAATATTCATATACTACATTCATATACACAGAAAAGGCCTGCAAGAGCTGGTCTTTCTTGTCGACCTCGGCCATGTAAAGGTTGTGGTCAAGTACCACTTTAGGCTTATAACGATACTGGCCGTATTTTTGTTTTCCACTGACTTCTGGTTTGTGGAATGTTGATAATAGCGACACAACATTCGCATCTCCCCATACAACGATGGAAAGATTGTTGGTCTTACTAATACAAACCTCCCTGAGCACATGATTGACTTGTTTCGTCGGCGTAGACTGTCCGGTACAAACTCCCGATTGAGTCGCAGTGTACCCATCCAGTCCGTTTGTCTTAATTTAAGGCTCCGAGACAAAGGTGGACTATTATAGAAATTGTCCATTACTAGCACATGTCCCTTGTGTAGTAATGGACGCACTAGATCATACACTATTTTTAATGTGGCGCCCTCAGGTTCACCGACATCTTGTGTGGCCTCACTCTCGTTCACAATGTGAACTTCACATTGTTTTGTGGTTTTCCCGAGTAAAATTTCATTTTCCAAAGATACCCGGATTTCGATTCGCGAAGCTCATAGCTTTTTATTCCTACCCGAGCAGCTTTGGTAGATGGTTCCAAAGTATTTTTTAACTTAGCAGACTGAGAGAATCTACTTTTCAACACAAAATTAATTAAGTTGATTTTACAATCTTGTTTATTTAACAGTGTATTATAATATTCAATATTATCAATCAGTTGTTGAGTTACATTTTCATCGTCGTTCATTAAAGGTAAAATACTTAAAGCTGTTTTTAAATTAAAAACTTCTGCCTCCGACATTTTTTTTTCCGTACACAATGTTTCTACCTCAGTATAAAGTTCTAAAAATTTATTGTTTTCTTTTTTCAATATCTTTCAACTGTTTGTCAGTTATAATACCTTCTTTAATTTGTTCACTTATTTCATTAATTATTGATAAATTTTTTGTCTTTACTATTTGAGCTTCATCAAGCGTTTCAATTAATAGTTTACCTTTACGGTCCTACTTTTATTAAATATGTCCTTATTTCTTTTAAGTTGTTAAAACATATCTTAATACTATTTGCCATATATGTTACTAAATAATAGACATCTTACATAATTATTGACTTACATAAAACGATGACATGTTCTAGGGTAGAGGCATCCCTCTGGGGGTCATTAAGAATTACTTCCTGTGATGGGCTTTCTGTAGGCTCATCATCAGAGTCTGAAAATCGACAATAACTACTGTTATATCAACAAATACTGCATAAATAAAGTCTCATGGACTTTTATCTATGAGTAAAAGATCTCGTGCGTACATCTCGTATACGCCCCGAGTCTATCAGATCACGTCAATGCATCTCGTACATCACCCGTGTCAGTCGATATTCAGGATTAACGTTTACCTGGAGGAAGGATTTCCGGTGAATCTCGGTCGTGTTCCGAAGAATCATCACGCCGGCGACTCCTGTGACGCCGTCGTATGCGTTGTTCAATTTTCCTAATTTTTCGCTTGTAATACTCCAAGTCTTCTTCGTTTCGGCGTCTAGGCATATTTGCCTAACGTAATAATATACTTTTACGTGAGAAATATAGTAAAAACTAAAATTACAAAAAAAAAAATTCTTGTTATACACATGTACTGGTTGCCGCGCAAACGAAAAGAATGACAGTTGACGTGGGAGGTGACAGATTATAGACAAGGGTGCGTTTAGTTTTTGTTTTAGGAGTGAAACTCTGAAATTGCGTTTGGTTGCCGAGTGATCGGAAGAAGCTGCATGTGAATTACATATATCGAGAACGAAGCAACGCTGTATAATTAATATCATACTAATCTATTATAACGCAAGTAAGTACATGTTTTCATTGGTTGCGTAAAGTGGGTCAGCATACCTAAGTTCAATGACACGCTAGACGCTACAAGTTAAACAGCTATACGAAACACTTTATTACATTCGTGTAAAACGATTTTTGAGATGGGTCAAATTACTATGGAACTTCTGGCATTGTCCTTTTGTGCCTCAATTTACTGGCTATTTTCTAACCTTATTTTCTAGACAACCCAACCTCATATACATTTGGTATTCCCCAAAACTCGCAATTTAAATTACCTCAGTTTCAAGAACAATTAGGTTATAGACCACAATGCCAAATTTTATTGCGGCGTCGGTATACAAAATCTTGTTTTTCTTTTAAACTTGGCACAGGTACTTTCGCGGCCAAGTCTAACCCTTGCCCAGTTATTTTAACTAAAGCTCTTTTGAAAATTCGAGGAATAGGTGTGTAATATTAGGCGCGCACCCAATGCAATGCGGTTTGATTTTAAAAATATCTTTATGCTCCTAATCGATAAATATACATATATGAAAAATTCATTTATTATCAAAAAACGAAGAATAAAAATAAAGCGTAAAAAAAATTAAAAAGAAAAGAACCGCCTTTATTAAGTGAAAAATAAGAAAACGGTTCTTATTTTTTGTTTTATTTAAACCGATCGATTCATCTACTGAAAAATCCGCATGGAATATTCCCGACATGCATTTTTCCCCATTAGATCACACAATGGTCTCAACTTGTACATTTTGTCTTGACTACCTTAAGCTAAAGCGTGGTCAGCAAAGTGCAATTTTCTTTTTATTTCGACAAAACGATTTCTTGACATGTAATTGTTCAGTACACCAACGCCGAGGTCGTCGTCAAAACTCTTATAAACCCTTCCAGTTGGTAGTTTGTGGTAGCCTGAAGGCAGCAATATACCAAAAAGTTATTTATTTCCTGTGTTGTTATTTTAAAACTATGTCTGTTATTCTGAATCAAATCTAGAACTTCTAATCTATTATGTATTGTTGTCGTTCTTGAATAACTTCTGTGATTCAATGGGCAGTAGAATAAATTGGTAAAGTTGAAAAACTTTACCAATTTATTATTAAAGAAATTTAAGTAGGGTTTTCGGCAACTTCGTTTCGAGAACATTTTTGGGCCGGACCGACGTTAGAAAGCGGTTCATCATCGCTGCTGTTACACTCCGACACTTCATCTAAAGGTTGACGGCGTGAGATCTCGATAGTACCTGGTATATCACGTGGAAGTACTAAAGAAGCCAAATCATCTTCTGCACCTTCTTCTGCATCACTAACAACAGCAGGATCAGGTGTTACCCCTGTCAAGTCGATCTCTGTCTCGTCGTCTTTTGCAGCGATAATAGACTCGACAGCTTCCTCTAGTCTTAGGAAGTCGTTTTAAGAAGATAAGCGATATCTATGCGACATCTTTAATTTATCAACCAGGTCCTGAAAATATTGATTTTCTGAGTATGTATTTACACATTACACCTACATGTTGGAACACATTTTGCTATGTAATATGATAAAATGTATTATTGTTTTAGCTTATTATGATAAGTTACAATGTAAACTTACCATAGAACGTAAAATTCAACAAAATAAACCTGATGTTTAATTAAATTAAATCAGGTTTATTTAACAACCTGCATCAGCCACTTTAAGAATAGCTAAGAAAAAGTTGACACAAATTGTCAACTTTTTCTTTAATATTTACTTTCGCGCCACCCGCCAACTCTATTTATGTTATAGCTCCTAGTGACATCTACATTTAGTTTTAAGAAAGTAATTGGTTTGGCGATTTTTTCTTTTGTTCAGAATGGAATAATCCAGAAATTAGGCTTAAAGAAGTGTACACACACGTGTACAGAGGGCGTTGATGGGTTAAACATAGTAACAAAATATAAACATGTTTTAAACAAAACTAAAACAACAAGGAAAAGTGTTTCTCAGCCAAGTTTGAGTTCGGGGTATAGAATTGCCCGCGCCTGTCGCCATTTTAAAGGACACTGATTACGAGGAAAAACGCATTCTTCTAGATATTGCGTCATAGTAATTATGCTGCTGCTAACTACAGAGTTCGAAGCAGATGTTAACGATGACAAAGCTTGAAAATCTTTCCATAGTGAGTCGTTACCAGTGTCGGTGCCGCCAGTAGATATAACTAACGTTGATTCGTTCTCGTTAAGTTGTATTGTCTGCTGATGAAAGTTAAATTCTTTTTGCAGCTCAGTTTTCAATGCATCTTAGGCAGACTCATAACTTGATGCATTAAACGTAAATGCCAGCTTCAAAACGTGGGTCCAACAGTGCTGCTGTAGATAACACTAGGTGCCTGTAGCAATTCTTGAATCTACTTTTAAATTCCGTTATTATTTTATTGGCCAGTTTCTTTTCTGTATCTGTAATAAAATTTGTATCTAAATTGTGAAAAATCCTAATCATGCTTCCTGTCGAAGCCAAGAGCATTGAAACATACACTTTTTTTCCCGAAGACATTTCTTCAGTTAGCTACTTGAATGGCTTCAGATTTTTTTTAATTTCCGGCAGTGTCTGCCATTCGCCTTTCGAAAGATTTTCAGAAGGCGAATGGCAGACTTGATTGACAGACAGGAATTTCGGATTTTGTAGGATACCAAGAGACGCTTCTAAAGGATCTTGAAGTGAAAAAACCCTCTCAATCATGTCAGGGTACCGTTGCATCTGGTTACTACGTCCGTTTTGAGCTTCAATGGTTTTTTAATAAGGCCTCAGCTGCTCCTACATTGCAATTAGTTTTTTGGTAGCTATTACTCTAGTGGAAATGTTCTACAGTGGCTTTTATCTTATATTTATATTTTTTTATCAGCTCCCGAGTCCAATCCTGGAGTTCTGCGCCCACGACTAAATTAAGAGTGTGAGCAATACACGGCAAATGTTCATAATTTGTAAATTGTGTAGCCGCCTTCATGTTTGCTGCGTTATTTGTATGGCAGACAAATATTTTGTTTTGTACGCTCCAATGAAAGAGCAACCTATTCAACTATATTTTAATATATTCGGCTGTGTGTCGCTAATGACATTCAAAACCCCCTAGTAATGCAGACTTTTAACTCCTAATTTAATAAATAATGAGCTGTTACGGCTTGGTAGGAAGTTGTAGCTCTTGAAGTCCAGCCATGCGCATACACATGCACTGGGGGCCTATTGCCGTATACTGGGGGTCTAGATTGAAAATTAGCTTGCACGGGTTTATTTTCTGTTGATGTTGAGGGCCTATTTTGGTATGAAGCGTTCGGTGCTGGCCTGCTGAATGGCCTTTGACCTTGAGGTGGGGCGGAAAAACTTTGCGGGTATATTTTAAAGTTAGGCCTCGAACCGTTGGGATATGCAAGGGATTGTTTATTATTTAACTTGGTTGCATCGGCTAACTTCCGTTGTTTTTCCTTAAGTTCCTCTCGTTTAGCGATTATAATTGCTTGTTCCAACGAGTTTGTAGCTTGGGTTTTTATTGTTAAAGCTACTATTGGATCTAATTGATCTAAAAAGACGGTCATTGCCATTTGTTTATAATATGACCTCTTTAAAGGATCTAAATGAATGAGGACTGAATGTAGCTCTCGTATCTTTTCCGCAAAAACTTCAACGTCCTTATCTTTTTTTAATTGTATTAATTCTTAGACTACCTGGATTTCGTCCCGGAAGTCACCAAACCTTCGAATTAAAATTTCTTTGATATCTTCCCACGTCTTAAAATTTGTGCATTCCGATAAAGCTTCAACAGCTTTTCCACTTAACTTATTTCTAATGAGGCAAGCGATGCTCGCATCGTTTTTATTTTGGATTAATTCCAGAGCGTTTTCAACACTCTGTATATAAAACGCAAGTGTCTTACTATTCCCGTCGTATGAGGGAAGTAGTATTGACATTGTTTCGTAATCAATTGTCGCAATTTGAGCTGACATCTGATCTGCCTTCTGGTCAGTAGCCATTTTATCTAATCTCAGAGGGCACTTATCTATTTTAAGATATAACAAAATTTTAAGAGATGCTTAACTAATTTAATTAAGTTTGTTTATCTAAATAAAAAGTTATATTTATTTAGTTAAAGGAAAGTAAAGGAAGGGAATTCAAGAAGGAATCTCGGGGCAACAAAGTTGTATGCTTACCTCGCGAGCAGTGTTGCCAACAGTTATACTAGCTTTCCACCAGATTCAACTTTTAAAACCACCAGAAAACCACTAAAAAAAAATTTAAAATTACTGAAAATCGCTAAATTTTCCACTAAAAAAAAAAATTGGTTTTACGAAATTAAATAAATATATAGGTTATTAATTTACTTTAATAATACGTTATAAAAATTAACAATCTGCTAATCAACATACCATTTGTAGGTAAATTAACATTAGTAGGAAAATCAACATACAAGTTATTCAACAACAGCAGCTACGTATGTATTCTAAATTAATTCGTCTTCAGACGAATCATTTTTGTCTGCACCATCATCGTTGGTATCAGATTGATATGATTCTTTGGTGCCGATTTGTTTTACAACGCTTACTGGTAGTTCATAATTATTGCAGCATTTTCCTTCCAACCTCAAACCACAGCGTACTCTTAATATAGCAGTTAAAAGTTTTAATTTCATTCGATTCCGCTGCTTATTTTTTATTAAATTCATACTGCTAAATAGTCTCTCAACATCGGCATTGGAATGAGGCAGTATTAGAAGAGTAATCGCAAAAGTCGCTAATTCCTCAAACCTCGATTCTCCTTGAGCGTCTTTGAAATGCAATACTTCATTCCAAAATTTTTTTGTGTTTTTGGTCTCACTCCATTTCAATAAATGAATTTGATGCCACTGATCATCGACTCTTGCTATATGTTCTGCACTTTTATCGAACTGAGCCATGATGTCAATTAATGATTGTTTATTGTGATTAAGTGCTTGTTCTACACTTATTCGGGAAATTTTTTTCATCAGTGTCAAATTTTCTGGCAATCTATTTTTTATTTCTTCAACCAGACTTACTATAAATGTTATGCACCGACGCCGTATCATTTCTTCTTCTTCCCTTGGTAATCCCTTTTCTCTCATTTCAAGTATTTGTTTTTCAAATCGGAATCCAAGATAACATTTTTGATCCAAGAAATCATGAATATTTTGAGAAAAAATATCAACTTTATTCGTAGGTAACGTAACCTTGCTGACAAGCATATCTATAAGGTTGGTCAACTCTTCACACAATTTGGTGTGGTCTGTATCTTTTGACTCGAACATTTTATTAACTCTGTTTATTTCAATTAATATTGGATATAAAAATGAAATATATGCGTAATTCATCTCATTCGCATACATTGAATGCAATAATTCAGCTGTGTGACACCTTTCATGCACCTTAGCTACGGAAAAATGTGTTTTTAACTCTAGCCATTGCGTGTATATTCTCGATACAGCGGACTCTATTGACAACCACCTGGTTTGGCATGCTTGAACTATTTTTAGAGGTTTCTGTCCATCGTTGATGGTTTTGTACAATTCTTTATAAAGAGATTGCCTAGAAGACGAGCGACTAAACCAGTCATATGTCTCCCTAATTAAAAACTCCAAATTTCTTGGTAAAAATTCTTTTGCAGCAGCTGAAACAGCCAGTTGTAAGGAATGGCACAAGCAACGCACCAAAATCAGGTGTGGTATCTCTTCCTTCAATTTGGTATAGACTCCGTTATTCACTCCAACCATTACAGAAGCGTTATCTGTACCAATCCCCATTAAATTTTCAAGCCTGAGATCGAATCGTTTAAGAGTCTTCTTTATGGCAGAAACAATACCTTCAGCATTACACTCATGGAGTTCAGCAAGGTCTAGATACGTGGATACTATTGTTTGGTGTAATTTACTGTAATAAATTATAATCACACCCAAGTATTTATGCACAGCAATATCTGTAGATTCATCAATTAGTAGGCTGAATGGTTGATCTTTAAAATCTTGTTTTAGGACTTCAGTGAAATGCAATGCTAACACATTTTTTATAACCGAGGTGCATTTAGTTCGGTGCAGTTGAACTTTTTCAATATCTTTTTCATGACCGTGATTAATTACCTCTCCTAAATGGTCAACTACACGTATGCTAGTATGCATGGCTGTGAATAGTGCAAGCCTGGCCTCTTCTTTTTTTGTACTTCCAATGGGCTCTGGCTTGAACGGAATCTTAGGCTGCGTAATTATAACCTGAAACAATTTAATTATCCAAAGATGTAAAAATACGATTATAAAAACTAAAACCCAAAAAAAAATAGAAAATTAAAATATAAAAAGCATTACAGCTGTTTAGCACTTCATTCGATCCGAATCCGTCATAACATAAATTACAGTCCGTAGTCGTTTCACTATTTGTTTCGTTACCTATGCGTTTGACCAATGAATGAGTAACATAAATAGCAGTCGTTTACCTTTTTGTTTTGTAGATGCTTCTTTGACATCCCATGAAACTTCAAATCTCCATAGTGACTCCTTAAAGTTGTTCCACAAAATTTACATTTCGCTACTTGACCCGCAGTACTTTCAATAACTTGTAGCCAATCTTTTAAATGTGGGTCTTGAAGCCAAGAATCCCGAAAATGTTGCCTATATTGTGGTTTCGGCATTGTTAATGTTAACGCAAACAAACTCGCGATGACAACACAACACATTAAGCTGCACTGAGCAGTTCCAACTTCCAAGAACGAGTTGATCAGGGCTGTTCACTTGGGTTATTCACTTTTATTACAAAATTAATAGAAAAAATAGTATGAAAATGGTACGTGAAAAATATTAGTATATTATAATGCAAATCACTTTTTTTTATATAAATTTTCAAATATGAACTCTATTACTTTCAATCGAAAGTTTTCTTTCGCATTTAGAAATAACAATAAAAGGGGATTCCCCCGAAACTCTATGCGGCCTGGGCATGTTCAGTTCATTATTGTACCAAGGAGTTTTTTGTAGATTTTACGGCTCTGGATACTTACGTCTTATCCTTTTGAGACAAAGGGGTTTGTTACAAAATTGTTGCCAGACCTAATTGACTTAAATAATATTTCAATGGATTGAATTTAAAAAATCGTACATTTTCCGTACGATTTCGATACTTCGATCGTACTCGCGTAAAATCTGTAAAAAATCGTACAAATACGATTTAAATCGTACAAATGGCAGCCCTGGAGTTGATTGAAAAATTTTGTACGGGGAATCCCCGCATATATATAGAAACAGCATCGTTCTAGCGGATCAGTGTTACCTACACAATAAAAGTAAATACGAACGAAGAATCAAAATCATTTCGTTTTATTACAGTTAATTTTTTTCAGCTGTCAGTTCGGTAACTTTTCTGCGATTTCGGCAGCCATATATATCATTTTTATAGGGTTTTTGATTTCTGCAATTAAAAATAGAATTGAATAGTGCAATGACTTTTCAAACCTGTATATGCTTTAGATAAAAAATCTAAATGTTATAGTAATAGTTACCTGAATTAATATGTACATGATAATACTCAATACTTTTATCAATTACAAATTCATCTAATTCCATATTAACGCCACGTGCTTGACCATTTTTGATGTAGGTTAAACCTACTGCACTCGGGAAGTACTGTTTTAAAACATTCAATTTTAAATTTCCACGAGTGGATAATGGTAATAAAATTTCTTTGGAATTAGATTTAATTTTGACAAAATCAGAAGCCATTTCTCTATTTCTATTAATAATAATGTATTGACTAATTTTAATTGTAGATTTCGATTTCTCAGCTAGCTACGTGCAAATAATTTTCCCAGCAATTTCTTTGAAGAGCCAAAGGTAAAAGAGATTTTTATTAGTAAAAAATTCACAACCGCTATCTGGTTGACAAATTTACAAAAAAAATGGAAAAAACATTAAGCGCCACCTTTAAATTAGCTAGACAGACATACATAAGTATGTCAACAGAGACGACGAAATCAGTGATACTATCATATGCAATAACATGTCACTACCGGGCTTCCGTAATTTTTAGTAATTGAAATTGAATTCTACTAAACCACTAGAAAAATCCACCAGCCACTAAAAGCAATATTTCGCCACTAAATAGGATGTTAAAACCACCAGTTTTAGTGGAAAATCCACTAAGTTGGCAACACTGCTCGCGAGCATGTCCAGTAGCAAAGTGAGTCGAGTTCTTCCTTGTGGGTTGGCTCCTTATTCTTCACCAGAACCAGCGAAAGGTTCGTGTCTCCGCGCCGCGGTATCGATGATATTAATCGCGAAACCGTTTAGGATCCTCTTAGACTGCGCCAGTTAGGTTGCGGCTCTGGCGAAAAGGTTTTTTAAAAAATACAAACAAGGGCTGTGCCCACGATGAAGGTTAGGAAGAGTCTGATTTATTTTAATACATGTCTTACATACGAAGCTTATCTCTAGATTATCCTATTTCTTATACTCTACACTTATTACTATCATAACCGTTTAGGTTATGGTCGTTACGGTCGTTAATTAATCGTCTCTACTGTTATAATATATATATATATATATATATATATATATATATATATATATTATATTATTATTGTTATTATCTTATTTTATAGTTGTTATATTGTATATATATATTATAGTTTTTTTTATATTATTATTATGTTACAATTTGTATAGATAAGTTTACATGCTTACATGCTTATGTACAGTTTTATTTCAGCCCATGCTACCCAGCATGGGCTGTGATGTTGCCACACAAACTAACTAAACTGTAGTTAACAGTTTGTGTGTGTGTTGTGTGTGTATGATGTTTTTCGCCACTTTTTCCCTTTATGTCGTCACCTTTTGGTTTATGGGTGAAGCTTAGCGGCTAGTTTATTTTAGGTTGTGTTGGTGGATTGGCTAGAATTTTGTCCCGGACTTTCTCATCCCCCCGACGCATGGCCATCCGCAGGTTGTAATCGCGGATTTTTGCCGGTGTAGCCTTCTCTGCCCGAAGTATGAGACGAGCTGTTGCATCGTCGGTGGCGTTATCTGTGTAATACATACAAGACTTTGTGTGTCTAGAGATTGCTACAACGGCGTGTAGAACACTCTTTAGGAGATGGGATTGTTTAGGTACTGTACGTACTATTACCATTGACTCGAATGTCTGTCCCTGTGCTTCGTGTATGGTTAATGTGCGTGATCCTTCGTCTTCCCCGTATCCTTGGCTGATCAGGCTTGCCTTTTCAGCTTGGGTGTGAGTGAGGTATAGGGTTTTTTCCGACTTCGGGATTTCTGCACCTGAGAACCGCTTTAGCGATAGGGACTGAATCCGAGTGTTTGCTGAGTATATGCCGCTGTAGATTTCACTAAGGGCATATGCTACATCCTGAGGGTTTCGATAGGTGCACAGTAGTTCTTTTGTTATTTGTGTGATTTTGTTAGATCTGTTGTATTCTAGGGTGAAAAGATTGCAGCGATCTATGTATGGGAGTTGGTTATTGTCTCCTAGCAGAGTGACTTCGCTGGCTTTCGCGATTTGGATCGCCAGAACGATGGATCCGAAATGGTTCATGAGGGCTTCATCCTCCATAAGGTGTGTACATGATTCTCCCTTGCTCATACCATTTACTAGTAGAGATGCCATTGTTCTTACTCTCTTTTTCGCCCTGTCTTCTCCGATTCGCGTTGCCAGTTTTGGAGGTCCTTTGCTGCTTCATTCGTAGTTGTTATTATGATGTCCTGTTCAGGGTTTATTTGGGACATTACCCACATGGTTTTACCTTATCCAGGGACTCCATTTACCCAGGAAATAGTGGGTTTGGTCCAGTGTTCCGGGACTCTACCATTCGACAGATCTCCCGATATGGTGTTTGCCATTTCGATTATTCTGTCGTCAAGCATGACCTTAGTGCACTTTGCGACTACTACTATAGGGTCCCTGGATGGTATGTTGAAGACAAGTTTCCCCTCCTCCTCGTTGCTACGCTCCTCGTCCTGACCCACGAAGCCACACGCATTGCTGTATGCAGCCATATACGTCCCCGAAATATGTCCATGGATAACCTTGGATTGTTCGTTGTCGTATATCGCGGCCTCCGCATCTCTCTCCTAGTCTAGCTCGCAGCAGTCCCAGATTGTCCCGATTGTATGCTAGCATGATGTCCTTGCAAGCATCTTCGTTGACTTTCCTAGTGACTTTTGTTACTGCTACGAATTCGATAAAGGCGTTTAGCATGTGTTCCTCTGGTTCGCTGGCTGGTCTGAGAGTCGGTGGGGTTACTTGTCCCATGTCCGCCCTGGTGCGTTCTTCTCTTGGGTTTGCCTCCTTCTCTGGTGATGGTGAGGTGAACCTTTCGACTGCTTTTTCGACCGCCGTTATTCTCCTCAGCCCTGATATTTTTCGGGTGATCATCTCCGGGATCGCCTTGAAGGCATTGCTTAGTGTTGCTGTCATAGTGGCGAGTGTGTCTTCCGTTTCCACTCTTTCGTCGGCACTCAGTATTTTCGCGTTTCGTTTCGTCTGGCACTTGTCGTTTCTCACCTTCTGTTCCAATCGCTCGGACCCACTGATGTCAGTTCTGACTATCGGGTGGTCCCAGTAGTCGGTAGGTGGTGGTTGTGCGTTTTGGTCTGTGGGTCTCGGCTTAAGGAAACTGAGGTTTATGCCCCTGTCCTCGTAAACCACGAGCTCGTGATATTCTGAGGCTGCCAAGGCTCCAAGATAGTCCTCGGTGTTTCCTTTACCGTAGCTCACGACCATCGCATCCAGGCTGATTTTTACCGGTCTTGATGTATCCAGCGACCGTATTATGGCTATTAAGGTTACCCTAGCCCAGTGTTCTTTTCTAGTGTTCTCTGTTTACATGCCTACGGATAAACCAATGATGAACCAAAAAAATTTAAACACACAAGACGGCATTTTTACGAATTTATTTAAACACAGACGTGACGTACTGTCGACGCAACGCTTTGTTTCGAACTGTCTAGAGTCTGTATTTGCTTTCGATTTTGTATTTGCTTTGCCAGCCGCACTCTCGAGCCTGTGACGGGTCTATCTGCCTTTTGTTCTGTAATCTGAGGGTCCCAACGTGATGTTGGCTCTAACAAAGATACATTTATTGAACACAAGTTCATGTACATAGGTGAACCTTTCGTTTTTGTAGCTAATAATGGTGAATCATCATATTTCATAAATAAAAAGAACATGCATTTTTTTATATTTTTATTAACAACAAAACAGTTCTATTTACACTTCTTGGTCATAAATAACAAAACTCGAAATCATCTCATCTCGAAAAAAATAGTACTTAAGCAATAAAATCAATTGGCATTACAGACACAAATAAACAAAATAGAGTACTTTTTTGAAACCATAATAAATTAAATGAGTAAATTCTGAACATGATATTATGCACTGATATTAATGCGTTAAGTTTTCGACACAAATGGCCTATACTAATTTCGTTATCAATCAATTCTCGAAGGATTCTTTTTAAACGTTCTTGTGATTGGATTGTTTCCGAGGTTTTTTTCGAAATATGGCCGTCCTTTTTTAATTTACCGAAGTAATAATTAGAATCTTTTTGTAAAGATTTTATACAACAATGTTTGGTTTTGCCATAGACGTGGATTAAATTCCGGAATATTACTATGACCTAAAAACATGATCTTGTAAGTTTTTTTTAAACCTATTCATAAAAATTTATAATTGCACGCGGTTTTAATAAATCAAATTAACTTGTACATTATTCCTTTCACACATTCTACGCAGCACGTTCCATTCCACATATATAACATTATAACATTTTATTTTTCCACCGACCTACATATCAAAACATAATCTAATTTTGCACTCGTTGAGGAAATGATATATTAATATACTACGTACAACAGAGGGTCACTGCCCATACTTGAAAAGTTACTGCTTTAACTCGCGCAAGAATAGCGACAGTGGTGAGTAATTGGAATTACAGCAAAGTTTAGTCTGTTTGTCAGGAATAATACAAGATGACGCTACAAGCACATGTTAGTTGTTTCTTAGTAATAATACGCCATTTGTATAATTCATGGTTTTAAAACAAAGATTATTTTGGTTTGCTCCTGAAGAAAATATTTTATAAACATGTTTTTCGCCTAAAAATATCTAAGAAATGACGTAAAAAACTTATGTTATGAAAAAAACATTTTTTTAAAGTGAAATAAGAACGTTTTTATTCGGTTTTACCTCTCATATCGGTCTAAATGATGCCTGTAGCGACATCTGTCTGTGTCAAGTCTATAAGAAATCTAAAATGTATGTGACTGACCAGACATGATAAAACGAAAGGTTCACCTATGTACATGAACTTGTGTTCAAATAAATGTATCTTTGTTAGAGCCAACATCACGTTAGGACCAATAAACCCCTAAAGAATATTCAGTGGTACAATCGTCCCAACACCAGAATCAAGATGGGCCCAGTTGCCCACTATCAAATGAGAAAGAGTGGAACTGGTCCCTGGTCCCAGTTTTGGACTGGGACGAGATATCCCCTAACCCTAAAATTCTCCCAATTTTAGAACTTCCTCGTTTCCCGTTTACTTCTGTCCATGCAAAACAGTAAGCGTTATTCGATAGAGCAGCCTCATATATACACAGGTTATAGACACACAGGTTATAGACGCACAACTTATAGCCCACAAGACCACTCGGGATCTGTAATACCGCTTGAAGATCAAAAGTAAGACAGTAAAAATGATTTTCTTTCGAAGCTCTTTCTTTATCCTTATTTTTTTCAGTGTTGTAAGCTTCCTTTCTGGCTATATGGTCAGCGTATGAAGAACATCTTCTGGCGGCGTTTGTGTTTGCAGGACTTCTTGAGTCTGCTTGAATTTTCTAGCTGCTTGTTGTTCTTCAAACAATATATTGCCCTCAAAAAGCTTTCCCTTTGAATTATCTTGATTAACTCTTTTTTGGCTCTCTTGAAGTGTTCTTCTTTAGGTATCTAGTATACCTTTTCCGATCTTGAGATAAGAGGCGTTACCTTTGGTTTCTTCTTGACGGGATGTTCTACTGCAAAGTGAGGCAAGTACAAGGTCTTGCCCGGTATCGCGGATGACGGAGCCTTTTCTGCGTAGCCATTTTCCTTTAGGTTTTTAATCTGTCCCTCATTCTATTCTACATATTTGAGCGTTTTTTGAAGACAAAAGATGCATTAAGTCTTTATGCCAATGACAATAATATTGAATCAATTTTGCCTGAAGAGTGGAAAATAATAGAATACTGTCTTGAACTTTTAAAACCGTTTGAAGAAGCCACTCGTGAAATGAGCAGCTCTCAGGCACTCATATCATCTGTGATTCCTATCATACAAATGCTTTTGAAAAAACTTGATGACTATTTAACAAAACCACGAGAAAGTGATGCTTTTCGGTTGGCAGTCTTTAATCTGAAGTCACAATTTTCGGCGAAATTTTCTTCTTTGGAAGAAAACAACTTATATGCAATTTCCACATATTAAGATCCACGATATAAGCATAATTTTTTTAAACCAGTCACCGAAGAAAAAACAAAAAGATGAAATATTAAAGACGGTAAATCACCCTGTCCTCACTGATTCTCATATGTCGCCGTTGGAAAAAACAAAAAGACTGAGAATGGGAGATTCTCTCGATCCCGAACCAGGAACTTCCAGTGCGGGTAAGAAGACCTACTTAAAAAGCGATCTTGCCATGATGTTGGATTCATCGAGCAAAGATGAAGGTGAAGGAGAACCGGACAGCCCCGATGCTCTTCTCCGCAAAGAATTTGTTATTTATCGTAACAAAAACAGACTGGATTTAGATGAGAATCCTCTTAATTGGTGGAAAGTTAACCGTTGTGAATTTAAAATTCTTTCCAATTTAGCACGCAGATATTTGTCACCTCCAGCAGCCAGTGTTCCCAGCGAGCAACTATTTAGTGGAGCTGGGTTAATATATAATCCACTAAGAAACAGGCTGGAAGCTGAAAAGGCTGCAATCTTGCTATTTATTAAATATAATTCACCAATTTATAAGTTTAATTACTAAACAAAGTTTTTTATTACGAAACTCGAAGCTTAAAATTCTGTTGTGTCTTATGTAAAACTAAAAACTTGTGTATTTTTTTTCGAAAAATACCTATGATTAAATAAATAACAACTTCTTATTTATTAAGAAGTTACAATTAAATTGATTGATTATTGACTGAAACTATTTAGTATTTATTTATGCACTTAAAATAAAAATAATTATCGTTTCAAAATCCCAAAATCCGCATCCGCTTCCGCATCGCATCCGCATCCGCATCTGCATCGGTGGATGTCTAAATTTTTGCATCCGCAACAACCCTGATGTAAACAATTAAATAAACCTACCTACGGATGTAAAACTTTTATATATCCTAATATGAAAAACGTCATGAAGTCTATGCCAGGTTAGTTTGATTCCGCTTAAAAAAAACAATACCTTTTTAAAGTTGGTTTACATTAAGTTTCTCGTTAAAGCCAATGCAGTATGACATACACGTTATGTGTCAATAATCATCTTCCTAGCGTTATGTCCCGTGCTTAGACGGGGTCCGCTTAGACCATGGTCCAGGATTTAGCGAGTCTGGTAATTACATTGAAGCGACTGCCGATCTGACCTTCGTAACCCTAAGATAAGGGAACCAGAACATTTTTGGATCATGGTTACAAATTCAAAGTTGTTTGAATTTGCTGGTTTCATCACGATGTTTTCCCTCACCGTCGAGCTAGTGGTATAAATATGTACATAGATTTGAAAAATCTAGAGGTACATGCCCGGTTCGAACCCAACTCCTCGGTTAAGAGGCGCGTGTCCTTACCATTGAGCTACCACCGCTCCAGGCAATCAATCAACATTATTGCAATAATGTTGATTGATATATGTACCTACGTACAAAAAATTGTTCTTACGACATTGTTTTACAATTCACTGTCCGGACGACACACATTTGGGGAAAATATTGATATGAAGATATGCATGATATCACTTGTCACTACTTTTTCGCAATTTTCCATCTAAACCAGTCCACTTTTTGGCTGAATGTGGTTAAAGGGGCCTGCTGCTCCTTTGACTCATGTCTTCCCCTTCGGGGATTATGGGCGTGATGTTATGTTAATACACGTGACAGGGAGGCAACCTGTAACGTGTTCTATATATCGTTCCCTTACCATTATGATTCATTCATTACAATTAGAAAATTGTATGCATATAACTCATATACTCGTAAAATGGAATGATCGATACCTACTTTCTCAAGTCAAAACATCGTTATTTTTTAGTTTTAAATACCTACATTGCATAGTCGTTATTTTCCAATTTTATTAATTTATAAAAAAAAGCTTTGCACTGTGTTGTGTGATGCATCGGGTGACTTGACTAGGTACTTAATTTTATTGTAGATATTGCAAACTCTGCTGGTGCTTGTGCTGATGCTATGAATCGGACTATAACTTTCGGTAATCAATAACTAATCTCCATTCTTTTTTATCTTTATTATCTCCTTTTTTTGGTAATAATAGAATAGGGCTAGACCATTCACTACGCGCCTCCTCAATTACGTTACTATCGAGCATTTGTTTTATTTGTTTGTGTATTTCCTGTTGTTGACTTTTAGGTACCCTATACGGTTTTACATACACTGGACTACAATTATCTTTAACTTTTATCGTATGTTGACACACTGTAGTACTTGCAAGTTTATCGCCGGGCAGTTGAAATATGTCAGCATACTTAGAACAAATAGCTTCAATTATTCCACGTTCATTATGTTCCAAGTGATCAAGTTTGAGTAACGATAATAATTGTTTCGCACGAACGGAACCTGAGTCGCATTTGTCGAACAAGCACATGTTGTATTCGCTTAGCAAATACACTGTTGGTTGAATTATGGGAATTGTTATGTTGCTATCGCTTGTGTTAAGGATTTTAATTGGTATTATATTTTTCTTAGCTTTTACTATTAAGATTGCTAAAAGTATATTTTCTTTTAATTCTTGAGAGCAAACAACGCAATCTTCCGTTATTGATTTATTTAATCATTCGCTTCAAGCGGGAATTGATAAATAACCACGGCCAACTTAAGTAGATCCGTAAATTTTTAATATGGTCGATACCTGTGAGTTTTTTAATGTTAATGAAAATTAATCTAAATCAATGTTGGCTTTAGTTTCCTTTAAGAAATCGTAACCTATAATTCCATGTGACTGTATTGGTATGTTATCAAAAACATGAAATTTATGTTCAATACAGAAACCATTGGGAGTACGCAATGTAATATATGTATACGTATTTGAGTGTAATGTACCTCCTATACCACGTACTGTGTTGTTTTGTCTATATAAAATGGAAATATTTTCGATAAAGCTTCGAACTTAATGGCCGATAATGAAGCACCTCTATCAATTAACCACGAACATTGCTTATAAGATGTGTCCATAAATACATACACCGATATTATTATCGAAAGTTAGTATTTGTTGCTGTTTAGGAACGAAAAAACTCACTTGTATTCGGCTGCGTAGGTACTCTGCCCATCTCCATTGTCGTTAGTATTTGTCCCCTACCATGGGTCACTCGACCGCGGTTCGAACGCGATCTCACATAATTTCCGCGTCTCTGTTACCTGTTATATATAGGTGTGTTATAGTTACCTCGATTATACTGCTGGTATCCGCGGTTTGAGTTATTAAAGTTACCCCTGTACTGTTGATGCCCACGGTTTGAGGTATTAAAATTTCCTCTATATGGTTTATAGCCTATATCCGTTGCCTCCTTGTGGAAACCTGTTGAACCAAGGCTTACCTTTAAAAGTCAGTAACGTATTGGCTACTGGCTGTGTTGACTCTTCGTCCTGGGCAGCACGCACTGCGTCAATAAAGTTGGTATAATCCCGGGCCGCTATAATTGTGCTGAGACGTCTGTTTCGCAATCCATCAGCAAACTTTTTAATGGCTAATTGCTCATTTATTGGTTTCAATACCTCACAAGCTTTTTCGCTTGAGTTGGCTTGTGAGATAGTTAGATTTACAAAGATATCTTCTATATCAAAATTCAAGTGGTGGTGGTGCAGGTGGTGGTATTGTTAACGATGGTGCTAGTACTAGTGCTGGTAGTGGCGGTTGTGCAACTGCTGCTGTTCCTGGTACAGCTGGTGTGGTGACACTTGGACTTCAACGTTCAAATCACAATAACACCATGCAATCACAAAAAAGGCAACGCGTCATGTCATCTTATTTATGCAGGCCACTGTCAACGCAAGAAAAGTCACGCCTAGATAAACTTTTAGTGAATATGGTAGCCGCAGATTGTCAACCTTTCAGCATAGTAAGTGATGAAGGGTTCAAATCATTTCTTCGCGGTTTGAAAAAATAAAAGCAATGATGCTTGACAATACACTGCTGGACATCACGAACAATGCAGCCTTACATTGCTATTACCGGCCATTTCAACCCTTAAATGCATAGAACTTTTTTCAGTAGGGATTTTAAAATAAGAAAAACATTGAGCATGTGTATTATGTATGTTTATTTAACAATAAAATAATAAAAACAGTATTAATAAGTATTTGACATTAACACTAGAAAGACCAAGGCAGTCAATTTGACCGCACGGCGATTTCATTCTCAAATATTTTACAAAATATGTTTTTGTTTCTTTTCATATTTTATGACTTTTCCTAATTTGCTATTGTTAGGCTAAATTTATATTAAAAAATATTAAACTATATGTTGTATATGAGATTCCTTTACAAATACCTACTTAGACCGCACACCGTCAATGTGACGGCAGTGATAAGAATGGTAAACAACAATTTCTTCAAACTATTGAAGGTACTTTTGTTTTTATTTATGTTGAATGAAGAGTTAGTTGTTACTGTCTAGCTTGTTTGCATTACATTTAGTTTAGAGAGCAGTCGTAATTTGTTATTAAAAAATGAGTCGCCGTCTCAGTAGTTCTCAAATAGAACAAGAACTGTGGCGATATCGGGATATACAATTAGATGTGTCAGGTCATGAAAGTGGTGACGATTTATCAGACAGTGTTTGTGAAACCCGTGATGCAGAATTTCAGCCGGAACAGGTCACTTCTTCATCAGAAGACTCCGAGGTAGATTCCTCTGCTTCAACTTACACTACTATTGTGAATGCGCGCAGAGGACGCAGGGTATCTCCTAGATCCATTGGCGGCGGGCAAACAGCGCGCGGTGGACGTTCAGCTAGGACCTCAGTACCAGAAGTCGGTATATTACAAGTAGCAAGTGACGGCACAGAATTGATTTGTATTTCTGCAGACGCTAGTGGAGTAGGACGACGAAGCCAGCAAAATATACTTAGAGAAATCTCAGGACCTACTCCATACGAAAAACGATACATTGAAAACAACAAGCCAATTTCTGCATGGAGACTATTTATTCATAAGTATATTCTACGACGCATAAAATAATGTACTGAAACGGAAGCACATGACAAGAGTCAACATGATACTTGGAACTTATCCCATGCGATCTACGTGCAGTAAACACCGTGCACCGTAAACAGAGATTGGATTAAGAACGCAAAATTAACGCCGTGTTTACCAGAAATAGTTGTCGCCAACGAATTAAAAGTGTCAGTTGTTTGTTCCGGAGACGTAAACATAGTCTCGCATTTAGAATGTCACATAACAGTAAAGAATGTTCTATGCGTACCCAGTTTGACTACCAACTTATTATCAGTTAGCGACATTTTAAAGAACGGGAACAATGTAGTATTTGAAGAAAAACATTGTTATATTTATGACAAGCATAATGTTTTGGTGGCAGTCGCTGATTTAACTGATGGCGTGTACAAGCTGAGGTTGCAGACGCAAAGTAATTTACGCAGCACCTGCAGTTACAAGAAGATTGTGGCACAAAAGGCTAGCTCATATCAATAGTCAAGATATGAACAAAATGAGAAATGGTATTGTGGATGGATTATCATATGATGGCTCAATTGATATCACGAAATCACGTTGCGAAACCTATTGAGAAGGTAAACAAACAAGGTTGCCTTTGTCTCATGTGGCTGAAAGGAGCCTAGAGATATGTCACCGAATTCATAGTGATTTATATGGACCCATGGAGGTTAAATCCTTGAATGGTAGTAGGTATTTTTTGCTGTTCATTGATGATTATAGTCGCATAACGTTTATATATTTTCTGAAGCAAAAAAATGAAGCTTTCAGAAAATTCCAAGAATTCAAATCCATGGTTGAGAATTACCAAGATAAAACAATTAAGATCTTTCACACAGATAATGGTTTAGAATTCTGCAATCAAGAATTTGAGAACTACCTGAAACAATCAGGTATTATACCTAAAAAAACTAACAGTTACACGCCGGAACAGAATGGTGTCTGTGAGAGAGCTAATCGTACTGTAGTTGAGAAAGGAAAATGTCTTTTATATGATTCAAAATTGGACAAGAGATTTTGGGCCGAAGCGGCCAATACAGCTGTATATTTAAAGAATAGATTCATTGTATCAGGAGTACCAAAGACCCCTTATGAACTGTGGCATGGGTCAAAACCTGACCTAAGTCACATCAGATTGTTTGGAAGCAAGGTGATGGTACATGTCCCCAAGGAGAAGCGCCGCAAGTGGGACAAGAAGGCTACACAGCACATCTTAGTTGGATATAGAGAAGATGTAAAAGAATACAGGTTGTACAATCCCACCAAGAATTCTGTTATCACCAGCAGGGATGCAGGATGAGACGGCTGGCAGTGAAACTATTGAAGAGGCTGTCTGGATAACAGATGAAAAGGTAACTCAGGGTAGTATGGAGACACCTCCAAACAGTGTTGAGGTATCACAAGATATTGTGGAGAAGGAGAGTAGCGGTTCGGTGGGGGAATCCTGTTTCAATGTTCTAGATGAAGAGGATTATACTGATAACTCTTCAGATTCGCCAGAATTCCTTAATAGCAATGACACAATTGAAACTCCACTAAGTGAGGTGCCAGAGCCTGCAGTCCAGAAATCACCAGTTCCGGAGCCAGGTGTTAGAATTAAGCGACAAGCCACCTAAGCGGTATGGTTTCAGCAATATATGTGTATCTAGTACTGTTCCAGGTTCGAAGGAGATCTCATTCTCAGAGGCTCTCCAGGGGCCAGAGAAGGAGCAGTGGAGGCGTGCCATGGCTGATGAGTTGCAGTCGTTTGAGGACAATGATGCATGGGAGCTTGTAAAAAATCCAGGTGATGTGTCCATAGTGAAGTGTCAATGGGTGTTAAACAAAAAAATTGATGTGGACATTAATGTGCGTTACCGAGCTAGGCTCGTAGCTAAAGGCTTTACGCAAAAGCCAGGTGTTGATTATACTGAAACTTTTGCACCTGTATTTCGTCACTCTACTCTAAGATTGTTGTTTGCTCTTACTGTTAAAATGGGAATGAGTATTACTCATTTAGATGTAACAACAGCATTTCTAAATGGTATTTTAAAAGAAAACATGTCAATGCCTGAAGGTTTTGCAAACAAAAGTGGGGAAGATGTGTTGAAACTAAAAAGAGCGATTTATGGTTTAAAACAATCATCTCTTGCATGGTCAATACTGACACATTAAACATGTTTTACTTAATGCAGAACAATCTTTGTAATCTGTTTGATGATTTTTATTCCCACAACGTCCACAGGGTTTTAAATATTTTTTGTATGTTGTATCTATTCTAGCTCAAAGGATCGCATCTTTTTTATTCCTATTATATATAGCATTTATCTCTTGGTTTACTTGTTTATTATTTTGGCTTCCTTGTTTTTTGTCCTCATATATTTCTAATTGATCTGTGACGATTTCTAATGTACAGGGTGGGCCATAAATTTTTGCACATTTGAAACATGAATAAAAATAAAACTACTAATATTATTTTATTGATGATTTATTTAACGTAATAAACATTTAAAGCAATTTATTTTTTAAAAATGACATCTTCGAGATGTGCCCCGTCTCGTCGCTGGCACTCCTGCAATCGACTACGTAAACTTTGGAAAACTCGTTGACACATGCTGCGAGGAATCGCGGCTATCTCCTCGTGGATGTTTTCTTTCAATTGGGATATGGTCGTTGGTTTATTATGGTAAACTCGACTCTTCAGATATCCCCACAAGAAAAAATCGCAAGGTGTAAGGTCTGGGCTTCTTGGAGGCCATGGAATATCACCTCTGCGAGAAATTAATTTGTTGGGAAACATTTCTTTGATCACCGGTAAAGTCACATTTGACGTATGGCATGTTGCTCCATCTTGTTGCATCCAAGACCTGCTGTTGTATCCTTCAAATTCATGTAACTGTGGTGTCAAAAACTCTCGCAACATTTTCACGTATTCCACTGAGTTTACAGTTACGTTATTTCCCTGACTGTTTTCAAAGAAATACGGACCGATTATGCCTTTAGCCGATATGGCAGCCCATACAGTCGTTTTAGGTGAATGAAGGGGCTTTTGGTGTTTAAGGCGAGGGTTTTCCGTGCTCCAGTACCGGCAATTGTGCTTATTTACGTGCCCATTGATGTGAAAATGGGCCTCGTCCGTAAACAATACATTCTCAAGGCTAGAGAATCGCTCCAGCATAGTGTCAGCCAATAACTTACGTTGAATGTAATCGTTGGGCTTCATCTCCTGCACAATTTGAAGCTTATACGGGTGTAGTTTAAGGTCCAAATGCAAAATTCGCCGCAGACTAGTTCTTGGTATTGCTAGAGCCGCCGAACGCTTACGCGAAGATGATTCTGGATCGTTCCGTACGGAAATTTCAACTTCCTGAATGTTCTCTTCGCTTCTTCTAGAACGTGGCCGCCCTGTTTGTTTAATATTGGTTGTCGATCCTGTTTGCTCGAACTTGTTGACCCAAGCTTTAATTAAATTAACACTTGGACACTCACTTATACGCTGTAACCCGTATTCAATTCTAAATAGCCGTCGTACAGTAACGTAGGAGTCGTTGTTTTTGTAAAACATTTTTACACAAAAAGCACGCTGTTTTCCCGTGAAGCGCTCCATCATGACTAAAATTGCATAAAGCGGCGCATCATTCCCCGTACCCCGCGCGCCCCTCCCTGTAACGGTTTTTGAGAAATCGAGTGTTACCATTAGCAAAAATTTATGGCCCACCCTGTATTACCCTCTGTTACAATCTTTTCCAGAGTAATGCTGTCCCCTACAGTGAGAATCTTCTTGCGTAATTCAGCTTATATATAAGTGATTTATAAGTGCTTTTTTTAAGCCTACGTAAATAAAGACAATTTCATTTCATTTCATTTCATTTCAGCTGAATTACATTTTTCAGTGATCTGATTAATCAAGTGCTTATCTTTTTTATCAAAGTTGCATTTTTCAGCTTGCTTCCGAAGTCGAACTAAAAAACTTTCGAACTTCTCTTGCTTGATCAGTCTGAATATTTGACGCTCAGAAACTCTGTCGGTCTGTGGCAGAAAGTATTCATCTGTTTTTTTTTAAGGCTATGTCAAAAACGTTGACTCCCTCCGCAATTTTAACATTTGCACCCGCTAATTTGTAGTATACATATATCTTGCAGGCCTGCTCATCTTAGGGCAGAAACTGCGTTAAGTGGGCACCCGCGCGGCTTCATACAAAAGTGACACGTCGCGGGAAGCCGCGCGGGAGACAATCGCGGGGAGGCGGGCCCCGCGCCCGCGCAACCCGTTGCGGGGGCACGCGCGGGCTACTTCAGTTAATGACGTTATGTGTTAAGGGCCGCACGCGCTCACAAAATGACTTTCGATACTGAAAGAGTAATTATAGAAGTACAGTGTCACCCTACTATTTGGGACCAGGTGAATGAATTATATAAAGACCAAGGCGCGCGGACGGCAGCATAGCTCGAAATTTGCAAAGAATTAATGAAAATTTAGAAAATTTCAGTGACGCAGGAAAAAAACAAATCAGGTAGAAAAACATTTTTATTTATTATATTTTATTTCACGTTGATCTGAAATATAAACAGTATACAGTGTAGTGCTTTTATTCGCTACTCAATAGCATCGCATTTTTATTTAGAGTATTTAAAAAGAAAAAAAAATCTTCAGACTGTGGCAACCCCTAGCTGTCATGTCACTTTTTTTTCGCGCGCTCGCCGGAATCGTATTGGTCATCGGAAAAAAAAAATTGTTATTCATCGGTTTATTGTAAGTAAACATGTCCAGTGAAAGATAACTAACAAAAAAGATAAGAAGATATGAAAAACGGCTTGAGCGGCTTCATCGCCTCCGCGATCGTGCCCGCTCAAGTGATGGAAGGAGTCGCTCACGGACCACGGATAGAAACCGCTCGAGATCTTCACGTCGGCAGCTCTTACGGTCAGCTTCACCGTTGTATCTGTCGCAGTAAAGTCTGATAACCCAAGGTAAGAAATTTAATCTCGTAATCACAGGTACCTACCGGATTTTTACGAACATTATAACCTACAAAACTTTACCCGTGCCGGTACGAGATACCGTTCAGCACGAAGATCAAACTTGGTACGCGATATACCACAGCTTTGATTCGGTACGAGATACCACAAATACTGTACAAGATACGGTATTCAAATTCTACACACATGTACGAGATATAGTATTTAGAACTTTGGTTAGACAGTAGTTTTACTCTTTAAATCAGAAATCAGCTCAACCTTGTCAGACGCAATGGAAGAGGCAAACATGGAGGCTAATGATGACAGTACTCATCATCTACCAGAAACAAATAAATAATAATAATAAATTTGACAGGCCCGTTGGTCCAGTGGTCAGAGATCGTGGCCACAAAACCTAGGGTCGCGGGTTCGAATCCCGCTAGGGGCAAATGTCTCGTGTGATGAACGTGGACATTTGTACTCGAGTCATGGATGTTTATAAACATATTTAAGTATGTCTATCCGTTCACCTAGTATCCATAGCACAAGCATTAGCTTAGTTTGGAACTAGGGAATTGGTGTGCCAGTCATAAAAAAAAGCAAAAAATTCGAAGGTAACATTGAAAATGAAATAGCTAAGCGCTGGAACTATATTCTTGAACACGGGCTCACCAAGGATGAAAAAGACAGCATAATGAAAAAGCATAAACTACCCGAAAATTGTAAACTGCTGGCAGCTCCGATCCTCAATGAGGAAGTTAAGTCTGTTATAACTGGGAGTGCTAAGATCAGGTACAGGTCCTTAGAAATGGTACAACATCAGCTAGGGATGGCCACGGCTTTAGTGGGTCAAGTCATGACTGACCTAATAGATAAACAAAATTGCAACAAAATACAACTTGTAACTAAAATAATCTAACGCTACCAAACTTCTTACTGATGTACACTCTCACAAGACAAAGATAAGGAGACTGCTGATTTTCCCCCTGCTTGACAAAAGCTTCATAAATCTGGTGGAAAAGGTAAAACGGGATGACCTTTTCTATGGCATGGACCTAGCCGCCAAGATAAGGACAAACCAAGAGTTAATGAACTCTTCTTCCCAAATTAAGAAGAGACTACCAAAATCTGCAATAACGAAAACCTCAACCAAAAAGAACAGCGGGAAACCAATAAGGTCCACCCCAGTCTAAATACAACCGGCAGATCAGGGCGGCAGCATCTCGAGGTGGACCCAGGACTTGTGTGACACAGCTGCCGCCCCAGCCATCCCTGCCCCGAGAGGGCTACGCTACGCGGTTCACAATACCAATGCAATATAGCTAACTCAATTTATCGAGTGCTTTCCGGGCTGGGACTAATCATGAAAGACTAATGTAATAACTATGCAGGGTGTCGCTTTAACGATGTCTTTGGGGCTGGCATTGGTCAAGAGCGACGTGTCAAGAAAAGCGTGGTCCGGCCTCGGAGTGAACGAAGCTCCAGTCTCGCAGACGCCCATCAGGGCGTGGGTCTCAGACATGACACAGGGAATGGTGTTGCCCACCAACACTGATGCACACATGGGGATAGTGATTAACGGCAACTTTACTATCGCGACAGAGATCGAGGCCTATTATGGTATCGCTACCAACAGTCAATTATGGGGGCAGTCCATATGTATGCCCTACCCCTCATTCCTCCAGTGGGGTGACAAGTTTGACATAGACATGACGGGTAGATACGAAATAACAGAAGGTGTCATCACAGCGAACTTCGAGAGCCCACATTTGTTAGTCGAGCATACAAGTAATGCTTCCATCTCGTGGCTAGCAACTACCCTGGACACTCACGCGTATCTGCCGGCGGCATATTTGGACTACGCCCGCACTGTACCGTACATGCTTAACTTGTCGGCTGAGGACTGGCAGGTGTGCTCTGCGGGTGACGCCCACACATACATGGTTCCGGCGGGGCTCATGTCTAACTTGGTGTGCACATCTCTAAAACATCACTACCGTCACGTCTCAAGCCCGGGCGTCGCTTTGATTATAAATAAAAACGCCATGAGAGCGAAGATACCAACATGGTCCACCACAGAACTGCATTACCCAGACCCCCCTAACATAGATTTTTTAAGGAAGCTGGGTTCAACCGACTCACCGGACCTCAACGGCCACAAAGATGGAGGCAAGATGCTCCCCCCATCGACAATAAGGGAGACGGAGACGAAAGACGAACCCTCTCCAACTCAAGGATAGAAAGCTCGGAGCCGGCTGAGCTCGGGCGACCGGAAGCCCCAAAAAACCGGTGGCTTGGCCACACATGGGACTGTTCTTCTGACCAGACCACCTTGGGTGACCAAGCGACCAGTCACGGGGCCACGAAAATACCTAACGGAACATGGACCTCCAATCGAGGCGGTGCTCGTCGTGACCACAATAGATGTTTAAACGGGATGTTATATGATAGGGGAGCGACTCTTTATACTCTGGAACTCGATGATGGATTTTACTCAATGTTTAAGGACATGAAGTTAGATTTCCTACAAAACGTCGAGAACAGCTTGTTTGAGACATGTTGGTTCGCTTTTCTGTCAAAGTTCCTGCATCTTTCCCAATTAGGAAATCGTCTTATACCTCGGGATTATATTTACACTACAAGTTGACGCTCGCCAGCGGGCAGACCGGTATGGCCAAGACACTTCTAGACGTGTATAGTTTCCTTGAGCGTCGATTCAAATGGTTGTTTAGTCAATCTCCATCGCTGGTGAACCGGGGAGTGTACGATGACTACATAAGGAAACACCTCAAGTTGATTTCCAAGTGGGCATTCCCACTTGTTTTTTTCTAAGGGGCCTGCTTATTGCCTTCTGATGCATATGGATATGTTGGGGTCTAAATCCCCCTGGACGAAAGAGATGGTTGAGAGTGATATAGACAAGTGGACATCCGGCTCGAAGGACCATGTTTGGGATTGTTTTAAAATAACACACACAAATTTTTGCACACCATTTTATTAATGTGACAACTTACGTCAATCAATAATATAATCAACCAAAGAGGATTCTTAAGAGGCAGAAATAATATAAAAATGAGGTCTAAAAAGTGGTATTTGCGTATCTTTTTTCATCTATTTGATCTAGCTATTATAAACTCTTGGATTGTTTATAAAAAAAATGCTCAAGAAAGAGGTGAACCTAAAAAGAGTCTGCTTACAATGAGCCAATTCAGAAATGAATTGGCCTTTGTGCTGTGCAACAGAGGAACCACCAAAGAAGCTAAAAGAGGGCGTCCTAGTACCAGTGTACTAGAAGAAGAATTACAATCAAAAAAAAAGAAAAGGTTCTCCAGCTCCACCACCTCCAAAAGACATAAGAAAAGATGGTGCTGAACATTGGCCAAAAGTAGGTGGGTCACTCCGGTGCAAATATCCCAAATGCAAAGGCTATTCCACAATTTCGTGTAATAAATGTGGCGTCAATTTGTGTTTAAATAAAAATAATAACTGTTTTTTAAATTATCATAAGGAATAAAGAAGATTGTGTAAACAATATTTATTTATTTATTTAGTACTGAGCTAAATATGTGACAATGCATGATGATGTAAATTTCCGTCATATTGTTTTTTACATAATACATATTTTTATTTACACTAGGATTTTTTTAGATATTTTTCCTTTAATCTAGAGCATTAATTACATCCCCCTGATTTATATAAAAAAAATAGAAAAAGTCATGCAAAGAAGGGTTAAATCTCTTTAAGTCTTTTAATTTAGGTAACCTTTTTAATGAACCTACACGTGTGACCTGTGAGTGTGAAATCGCATCCCAAAACACAAATAATCAAATCACTGTAGGCCAAATGAACGAAATCCCAAACCACGTTTCACCAAAAACATCTCAGATTGAACCACGTCATCCCAAAAGAACCAAATCTCAAATCACGTTTCACCAAATACATCATAAATCGAATCACGTAAACCCAAATGAACGAAATCCCAAATCTCGGTTACCAAAAACATTTTTGAGTGAATTTTCAACATGATATAAAAATTATTACAAGGCCTCCTGGAAGCTATCACAGTTACAATTAGCTAACCTAATACCATCTGGAGTACTACTGATTACGTATTTGGCAGTGTTTGCTTTCTTGTACTCAGACCATGTTAAAGCCTGCTCTACAGATTTTGATGGTTTTTGAATTTCTATCTCGAGACAATCTATAATACAATAGACATTAAAGTATTTATGTCTAAATGCCATAGGTAAGTTTCGTTTCACTGATCTTTTATTCGATTTAATTATAAATGGATGTAATGCATTTGCAATAAGAGCGACAGATTTCATAAAAAATTTACTGGCATAAGACAGGGACATACCAAATTGATCGCCAAGCTCAGAAAATGGTGTATTTATTCTATTTTTTTTAAACATAATAATATGTGTTCTTCAGGAAGCTTTGTATGTTTTTTTATAATATCAATTAAAAAATAACAATCCTTAGAAATTCCTATGTAATATCTTGGATTATTCTTGATTAATTGTATAGTATTTTTAATAGACGCTCTCTGTAGAGTTTCTACTTCATGTTTCCTTTTTATCGCCGATAATTCAGCTTCAGTTTCTTGGTTACTGCTAGTTGATGTCAATGTCAGAGGACTGAACAGATGGTGATGTGTCAGTTGTTAACTGTGAATATTTTGACGGTGATGAACTGGTTGAAGATGACACTTCTAACTTTTCACTAAATACTATTTTCCTCCTGGACTTCAAATAACCTTCTGATCCAACTCGAGATTTTATTTTAATAGGTGATGTTGCCGTAGTCATAGTATGAGTTGTTAATGGAGAAGTATTTTAATCTTTAGCTTGACTAGAAGTTTGTACAGCTTTGCTTCTAACCTTTGCAGACAAACACACTTGAGTTAATTTATCAGTTGTTTCAGGGCATACTTGTATCATCTGATCTTAAAAATTATGTCTCTCATCCATAGATACGGAATCTAAAAAAAAGAAACAGAATACATGAGTATTATTTACAACATAGTTAAAAGTATATAAATGTTGCATGACAAAGATACTATGTACTCTGTGGTACTATACTATTTACTCTAAAAACTAGGTTCTACAAAACGTTGAAAATAAACCTATTTTTAAATAAAATTAAACTAACTTACTAATTGATAACTTTACTCACCGCTATTGCTTGTCATCCCTGATGTTGATGGCATTTCCTTAGAAAATAATTGTTCTAATGTGTCCAAACGTCGTCTTTTGCTTACAACTGATCATGGCTGTGGAGGTCCCGTCCGTTTTATTCTGTCTGGTTGACAATGAAATTTGGATGGCAAACAGTCAGGTTTCATTTTTATTTTATCAATAGAACCCATTATATTGTATTGGATGTATTTTCCATATCATTAGGTAGCTACAAATAAAGAAAAACAAAGTGTCATTAGGCAGAAGTTAGATTTGTTTATTCTATACTATTGGAATGTAAGTATTACACATATAAACCAACCTCGAATTGCAGTTTTAAAGATTTAAGCAAACATATATATAGACAGCAGGATGCGACTTTGTTTTATACTATTTATTAGTGATTATGTAGTAATGATTTTAAGAAGTTAGGTTAGGTGTAATTTATAGTGGGTCTCGGCGTGCCAATTGTAACCATTGCTTTCGACGTTTTGGACTTTTAGGAACGTGTATAAACAATTTGTCGGGACATTTAATTGTCGTACTTCTACACATAGGCACCGCACACGTTTTGTAGCTTGTCATTTTCACGATTCCAGTTAAATCTGTTTAATTAACACCTCAAAACAGTTAGAACGCCGTATTAGCCGTGCTTTGTTTTTTGAGTTGTGACGTCATAACATGGAAATGTCACGTGACATAGTGTTTTAGCGCGAATTTTAAACCAAAAGATAAAAAAATCATGTTTTCTTATCAAATAAAGCTTTTTCGAAAAAAGTATAATTGTAGGGGGGTTTAAAATAAGTCTATAGATATTATAAAATACATTTCAGAAATCTGTCAAGTAGCGATTGTAGAAGTAGATATAAAGTAGCATTGTATACATGGCGATTTAAGTTTGATTTTCGCAATTTTCAATCATTTGTTTAGGTCGACACAAAATATTGAAACCATCTCAAACAAGATGGCTTTCGCTGGCTGCAGTAGTCGGAAGAATCCTAGAGCAATGGGAAGCTTTGCGCAACTCATAAAGTAAAAGCTGAGGTGAAAAATCATGCAACATCAATTTTAGAAAAATTGTGTGATACTTTCCACAAGCTATACTTCAAACAGAAAGTTCCAAAGAACCAAGCCGGACGCAGCCGTCTAAGGCCCCCCGGCCGCAGCCGTCTAAGGTTCCCCGGACGCAGCCGTCTAAGGCCCCCGGCCGCAGCCGTTTAAGGCTCCCCGGACGCAGCCGTCTAAAGCTCGCCGGCCGCAGCCGTCTAAGTCTCGCCGGCCGTAGCCGTCTACGGCTCGGCTTCCCTAGAGACGCAGCCTTTTTCGAATAATCCTGGTCCTGGGTGATAAAAGCTTTCTATTGGTGCAAATTGCGGAATTGGCCTCACAATGGGGGAGCTGTTGGAGGAGTCGGCAGAGACAGAAGAAGACGATATACGATAAGGCTGGACACATTGGAAGACATTAAATCCAACTAAGGAGGAACTCTTTGGTGAAAGCATTGACCAGCAGGTCTTAAACAAGATACGGTTTGCAGTGCCGACATTGGGTTGTGTAAAAATATTTTTACCGGACGCAGAATTTGTGTCGGAAAAACCCTTTAGAGAAATAAAAGTTGCAATGCTGAATTGGGCTTTGTGCAGAACACTGATAATAAGTCCTCCCTGTATAGTCAATAGAGTTAAAGGATCGGCCGCCCAAGCTGAAATTTTTATTAATGCTTTACAACCGGTGCGGCCACTGATTCTTACAAGAAGGGAGGTGTGTCGCAAGTTAGCCTCTGATTCTGAAGAAGAAGAAGAGGATCAAGAAGGACGGGAAAAAGAAGCAACTCCTAAGCGAAGGCGATTCGAAAGACTGGAGGAAAAAGTAGATGTCTTTTTTTTAGAAGGCGAGTCGAATGTAACGATTGCTAAGGAATTCGGTGTAAATCATTCAACAATATCTACTATTAAGAAATATAAACACAAGATTGAACCTTTATTCAATGCGAATGTTTTAAAACCTAAACGTGTGAGGGTGTCGTCTCAAGAACAAGTGGACGTGGTTCTATTGCAATGGTTTAAGCTACAACGTGATCGAGGAATACCCGTAAATGGCCCTATGCTTCAACAAAAGGCAAATTTTTTTGCTAAAGAGCCAAACATTTTTAATTTTGATTGTGTTGGTAAATAAAGCACTCGATTACTTGAATAACTAATTGTGTATATTTAGATTAAAAAGGATAACATTATATTAATGGGGCAGCGTACACGTACGTTCCGGAGAGCACGGAGAATAGAGAGAGCGAGTAGTGCAGGGACACGTTGATAGGGATGTGCCGCCGGTTATGTCTCGTGGTTGGTGGCGCCACTGTTTGCGTTTACTCCAACAGATTGTTTGCGAGTTGGATTAATCGCTTTAAGAGTAGGCACAATATTGTCGCCGGGAAAATTGCTGGGGAGTCGTCATCGGTTTCATAGAGCGATGTGACCGAGTGGCTAACAAAAGATTGGCCTAATTTACAAGCAAAATTTAGTGACGACGAAATATTTAATGCAGACGAAACTGGATTATTTTACAAACTAACGCCAGATAAAACTTTAAAATTTAGGGGTGAAAAATGCTCGGGAGGAAAACTATCGAAAGACAGAATAACTGTGATGTTTGCAGCTAACATGAGTGGCACGATAAAAAAGAAGTGGTTAATTATTATTGGCAAGTCAAAGAACCCAAGATGTTTAAAAAATTTACGATCTCTTCTGGTAAATTATGAGAGCAATCGCAAGGCCTGGATGACATCTGATATTTTCACAAAATAGGTACGCGACTGGGATCGTGAACTGACTAAAAAGAAGAAGAAGATCTTGCTTCTGGTTGACAACTGTCCAGCTCATCCCTCAATCAGCGACTTGAGAAGCATCTCTCTTGTTTTCCTACCTCCTAATACAACATCTGTATTACAACCTATGGATCAAGAAATAAATAATTCGAGCTTTAAAATCAAGCTTTCGTAAAAATCTGGTTCTAAAAATTGTCGCCAGTCTTGATGCAAATGAAGACACCAGCAGTGCTAAACATCCGAAGATTACAATGCTGGATGCCATTCTAATGATTTACGACGCCTGGAACAAGCTTACGACAGCGACGATTCTCAACTGTTATAAACACGCTAGATTTGTCCAAGATAGTCCCAATCTCCAGGTTACCGCCAACAACGACGATGATGATGAAGAAGATGATATGCGGCTGTCTGTCTGGGCGAGAGCTCTGAATAAACGACTTCCCATAGGAAATGAAGAACTTGATCAATATTCTGCTATTGATGATTATCTCGCGACGTGTGAGGAGCCGACTGATGAAAATATTTTACAAAATGTTATCGTCAACAGCCAAAATAGCGATGACAATAATGACGACGACCAAAATTGTACCACTCCTAGTGTATCTGAAGCCCTAAAAGCTGCAGAAGTGCTGAATGTGTTTGTGCATTCCAATTTTGAAGATGACACCATGAAAAGTATTATGTCTCGTTTGCATAATGCAGTCCGTACTTCATACTATAAAAACACTAAATACCAAAAACAATAAAAAAATACAGACTTTATGCACTAGATGTTTTAATTCTTAGTTACATATGTACAATGTGAAATAAATACATTATTTAATTTAAATATGTTTTAATTAGTCACCTAAATATTAATAAATACATACATATTGCGATTAATAAATAAAATGTCTGTTCGTTTAGTACGGCGTCCTGTTAGTACGACGTAATATCACCGGTCCCTTGGCCGTCGTTATAACCGGATTCTACGTATATATATTTCACAATTCTAATAAATTGTCGTTTTCTACCATTGATCAAGCACAGCAACCCACAAGCCATGCACCAACACCTTCATCGTCGCGACCAACTCGCAAGAGAAGCCACCCCAATGAAGACAGATTGGAGGAGGCTTATGAAGTTATGCATGCTGCTAAAAACAGAATGATGTCACGAGATGAATTCGATGTTTATGGACAGTACGTAGGAACTGAGTTACGTGCATTAAATGACGAACACAGTCAACACAACAAAAACAAGAACAAGACGAACACATAATTATAGCTAAATACTATATTAATAATATTTTATTAGATGCACGCTTAGGAAAATACCGTGCAAGCAATAATCAAAGCCAGCCAATTGTCCAACAGGGCTATAGCATTGCATCCAGTGACATCAGTCCGGAACCTTCTTAAGAGCATAAGAGCATCTGCAATCATCGAAAGACCGCCTATCATCTTAGATGGTAAAGACTCTGTTTCACGACTTTTAATTTATCATTTTCATCACAAATTTGCACATGCCAACACTGAAACTATGATTAATGAATTACGCCAGGAGTACTGGATTGTCGGCATTAGAAACACAGTTCGATCTATTGATGTTTTGAAGTCTCGGGCTTTGCATCCACCAATGGGAAATCTTCCCGAGGCCAGGTTAGCCCAATCAGCGTCCTTTTACCTTTACGGGAGTGGATTATTTTGGACCTTTAATAGTCACGATCGGCCGTAGATGAGAAAAACTGTGGGTGGCATGTAACCAAAGCAGTCCACCTGGAGATAGCTGCCAGCTTGTTTACAGACTCGGCTATCATGTGCCTGCGGAGGAGACTATGGTTAGGCATGTTAATATGTTATCCCTATAATGAGAAATGCATTATTAAGGATGACTCATTAATAGGAGAAAAAACAGGCCAACAAATATGTGTAGTTCCCTTTGTGGCAAAAATGGTTGTTCTTGATTTCAATATCAAAACATCTAACCCTAAACTATTTACCTGTACTAAATATTTTTGCAAGTATGGATTCCTCGAGCACTAATAGCATTGATGACACTAATACCAATTGATTTACATTGGTCGCTATATCCATTTTGTACTCTGTTAAGTTATAGATCAAAATGTCTTTTACTGAAGATTAAAATACAATTATAAATAAAATGTATGCATTTTCTTTAACTTACCTTTAAAAATATCTTAAATTTTTTTATCAGTTCTTTACATACTTTTGGTACTATTTTACGTACCAGTTGTTTTGACACTCGAAAAGTGTACGACAAAGAAGCATAAGAATCTCCAGTCGACAAGTACCTCAATGTAATGGCTAGTCTGATATGAGGACTAATAGCGATCCGTAGTATTGTATCCTGTTTGGCTATGGAAGGTCCGATCATTTGCAATAAAGTTTCAAAATCAGATGATGACATTCGAGTCAACAGTCCGAACAATCCGTCAGACATTCGGAGATCACTCAGAATATTAACTGTTCCTTCTCGTTGTAGTAAGAAATTCCGCATCCACCACCTTCTCTTTCTTCTACGTTTAAACACACTTGATTTAATTACTATGTACGCAGCACTAATAGACACAACCTCCTCAGGCGACATTTATATAAACACTGACTAGTGTGGCCTACACAATGTTCCGCGACATTTAATTCGGCACGTTCCATGAATGTTGCTCCATTTGCCCCCTAGTGTATCCGTGGCTTTATACTTATGGAAGATCTTTTTGACAAAGATGCAGTAGGAACAGTTCGAAAAAACAAAAAATATCTCCCTGATGTCATAAGGAACCAAATGCAGCCAAAACAGATGAAATTACATAAACATCAATTCACAGCTGTAAATGTGCTTTCAACTGCACATCAACCACGTGACGTAATGTTCGTAAAAAAAAACGTAAAAAGATGGCATTAGAAGAGAGGTTCTTTGCCCGAAAGCAATTGCCTGTTATACAGTATAACGTAACGGTCTACCCCACCCATATTTAGAGTATAACTTATACTCTAAATATGGGTGGGGTAGACCTATTTGATCATTTTAGGTCTTCATACCCAATCGACCGAAAATTTCGAAAATATTGAATGCGACTCCTATTCTACATGTTTGATGCTTCAATCATAAACGCGTATATTACCTACAATGACTCGCATATTTCAACGTTGCATGCTCACCGAGATTTCAGGTTGCGTCTGGCACGTGCATTGGTAACCAATTACACAGCAAGAAAACTACCACAACAAGTCGTACAGTTTAAAAAAAAGGGTGGTGTCTTTGGAGTTCCAAATGAAATCCGTATATTGAACGTGGGCAGTCACTTGCCAGAAGACCTCGGTACTTACAGGAGATGTAAGTTTTTTAACGATATCAAACGCGAATTCAATTCAATATCACATTTGTTATTCAGACACAGTAAACGCTCTGCATGGTTTGGAGCCGTAGGCACTGGCTTTAAACATATTTTCGGCACGTTAGACGAAGATGATGCACAGTAGTACGATTCTGCTATATCTGCCGTTCAAAATGACGAAAAAGAACTCGCGCGGCTCATGAGAGAAAATATTTTAATAACTACTAGTACTTTAAAATCATACAATCAAAGCCTAAATAAAATCAAATCAAATCAGGACATTTTAAATAATGCAATTAACTCCCTCTTAAATCATACAAATAATTTAACCCAAATCTCAAACGTTTTGTTATTAGAAACAAAAGTCCAATCCATATTTAGCAACCTCGAAGCTTCGCTACTTACATTATCATTTCATTTAGAGGACCTCACTAATGCTATCGTAATAACTCGTCAAAACATCCTACACCCAAGCATTCTATCACCGTCTCAGCTATACCAGGAACTTGCTGATAACGATAGACACCTATCCAAAGGCACTAGGGTTCCCATATCGTTAAGTTTAGATAATATCCATTTAATTTTAAGTATTTCAAATGTTGCGTGTTTTTATTATAATAATAGCGTCGTGTTTATTTTACAAATACCTCTCGTTACTTCCGATGATTTTAATCTCTACCACAGTCTAGCATTGCCTATACCTCAAAATCCAAACACCTTTAGTTTAATTTTACCTTCAACTTTATATATTGCTATCTCTAATGATAGAATAAGTTATTGTAATTTAGATAGTTTAAGCGACTGCAAGTCGATACATTCTGAGTTCTATCTATGAAATATCCCCACTGTGTTACTTACGAGTGGCAACCCTACATGTGAGAGTGAACTTTTAACAGTGCGAAACTAAAATAATCTTCGGTGAAATAGATCTGTGGAAACCATTAGTGAACAATCGATGGATTTTTGTGCAATCTCGTTCTAGCAAGATCACTATAGGCTGACCGCAGTCTAGTATGAGTGACTGCGGTCAGTCTATAGTGTAACTCTGAGATACCGATCTCAGGGTTACAGGAAAAGATAGTTTTCGACACAGGAATTTTATATAACCCTGAACAGTGTACAGTGTATACAAAGAGTACGAAACTTATATCGTCTAATAGTATAGTTAACCTAAGTATACCTACTCCTAATTTAGATTTTAATATTTTAAATGATTCTTGCTGTAATTCAGACTCATCTTCTATAAATTCAAAAGAAAACATGTCCCCTATTTTACTGCAGAATATCGATTTAGATGATTTGGCTTTAAATAAACAAAATAACTTAATATTTTCAAAATTAGACAAAATTATTGAAAAATAACCGGTTCTGATAAAATACGGGACACACTACATTACTTTAACTTCTATTTTTATATTCATTGTTATTATTATAGTTTTTTGTAAGGTTTATAAGATAATACGTAAATTTAAGAGAAAATGTCATATTTCTAATGGACTACCAACCCAACCTGAAGATGCTGAAGGAAACTCAGTTACCCAAGTTTTAGTCGGTGATGATTTACCAACTTCATCACCTCGTATGAGAATAATATCATAGATCTTTCTTTCATTCCTATGTTCAGAAACATCTGAACTTCGGGCTTTAACCCCGAACTTCAGTCTTCTGCGGGGCGTTATTATACCCTGTCGATGTTAGGAGGATGGCTGATCCCTATTCCTAAGCTGCTGCGTCAGCTCCTAATACTTCATATAGTCACCTTCCCAACAGGAGCGCGAGCCAGTCTAAACTCAATCCCGGTTCGGGTCGGTCGTCCAAAATACTAATTCTATATTTCTTATACATATTTCTATTTCTAGTTTTAATAAACAATATTATAATCGACCTTCTAATTTTCTCTTTTTAAAATTTGTCCCGGAGACCCTCGTAGTCGTAGCCATTCAATACCCCTTACTGTGTTGCAATACACCGGGCGTATGAGTGGAGTTGATCGTTTCGATCAAAAACGAACGATGTATGAAGTCGGCAGAAGGAGCAAGAAGTGGTGGCCGCGTATTTTCTACTTCTGCATGGACCTAGCTATCACCAACGCATTTTAGCTGTATAAGAGCAATTATTCGAGAGTGCACAACCCAATTTCGCAGCTTAACTTTAGGCTGTGTGTGTAACGAATATGCGCTTGTCATGTAAAATTGTAATGTAACAAAATGTAGCGGAAATTATTTTATTTTCATCGTCAAAACTATTTCTTTCTTTTTTTTTTAATGATTGATATTTTTTTTAAATTGAATTAACTTCACTATTGTGACGGCATACGATAGCTTGAATGTAGTATTTTTTTGTTTAAATTTTAAAGTAACAATTACCATGCAAGAAGTAACATAGTAAGTATTAATTAATGGATTATTCGAGCTACTGCATAATGTCATAAAGAATATTTTCAAATGTTAATGAAAAATTAAAATATTGAAAATATATCCTTGTAACACCTATTCCGTTGGCGACCCTACACTATGGTCTTCTTACCCACTTGATTGAATATAACGAAAGCCTCACAAAGAGTTCCTCTATGAAAATATATATTTGGCTAAGATATAACGAAGCCATAATATCGCTTCAAAACAATGATCAACAATTATTTTCATTAATGAAAGAAAATATTTTGGTTACTACATCGGTAATAACTTTTTTTAATAAAACTATAAACAATATAAAACTAACGAGATTAATTTCAACCAATCTATAGATATTTAGAACGTGAAATCGTAAACGTGTTCTCAGCTCAAAAGTCACAACAATTCAATAAATTATACTTTGAAAATAGAAACACACTGGAATGAGAAATCCTGCTGAAGACGAGGCTTTGTATTTGATTTGGGCTAAAAACCAATCCGAAGACGCATTGTGTCATTCAAGTTCGGCGAATGCTCCGACAACATCAGACACATTGTAGTCCAGTCAAAATAGACATTCCAGTTTGCATTAATTTCCAACAAGCTGGATTTTTGTCCAGGCACAACACGATGTAACATGTCCATCGATGATGTAGGTAGCATTTGCACTTTCGAGCATTTGCGTCGGACGAATTCCGCAAGGTAAATAGCCATAATTCGAACAGTGCAAAGTGTGGAGATCTTTTTTGTAGACAATATTACGATCTACAAATTTGTTTGAACCATTTTCGGCAGCTCTCGTTGTTTCAGAGATATACGCAAAAAACGTAAATTTGTGACCTTTGACCTCGAATTAAAAAACAACGCACAAGCGGGATCGATGGGGACTTTTGACATGTCATTTGTAATGACGCATCCAAGGCCTGCACAAATTATTTGATTGTAATGTGAAATATTGTAATGTTGATTTTTTAAATTATACACTACACTATTGAAAGCTGCTTTTTTTTATTTTCAAACTTAATTATTACGAAAATGTAAAACAACTTAATTTATTTGTGTGACGGTTTGCAAATGGGATCAAATGCGAATGGGACCAAATGCGAATGAGATCAACAGCAAATAGAACAAATACGAATGAGACCTAATGCAAATGGGACTAAATGCAAATGAGACCAACAGTGAATGGGACAAACTGCGTCAAACCCCATAAATAATTTTTCTGATATATATCATAGAGTAGCAGAACAAATACGCTCTGAATATCATGATTGCCAATGTAAAGAAAACTTTTTTGAAGTCTCCCAACAGAGTAAAACTGTTTAAAGACATGTATCCCAATATAACATTGCCACCTCTACCATTAATAACAAGCTAGGGCACTTGGCCTGAAGTGGCCTCTTATTATATGAAATATTTTGACGAAATTAAATCTATTTTGACATGCTTGAGAACCTCAGAAGCGATTTCTATCTGAAATGCAAAAAATCATTATTACATACATACATAACATCACGCCCCCAATCCCCGAAGGGGTAGGCAGAGTCAAAGGGGCAGCATTTCCCTTTAACCACATTCAGCCAAAAATAAAGCCGGGCTGGGTTGGATGAAAAATTGTGAACAAGTTGTGACAAGCGGCTAAAATCAATATTAATAAAGAAAATATTCGCAATGACTTTAAACTTCATCGACGAAAAATGTTAAATTATAGTTTTCAGTCGCTCAAGCGCTCAGTCAATGCATTCTAAAAGTTACTACCTTGAACAATATCGAAGGCTGGGAAGATCTACTCACGTTTGTATATTCCAAACTGTATGTCGACCCCAGGGAGGGCGACGACTCCGGCTCCCTTACTCAAATAATAAAACTCAACTGTTCCTATCCTTCCACCGTAAACTTAACAGATATTCACTAACCCAATTCATTTACAAGGAACCCCAAAATTACAAACTCATAGAAAATAAAATTAGTATTAGCGATTTAAAAGGAGGCGCACGTTTGCTTTTCTCCAATGACGAGGCTGCGAGGCAGCCGTGCTTTCTGTTTGCACTTATCTTCCTAACAATGGCAGGTAGGTTCTTCTGAAGGTGGATGTTAAAAATGATTTTAATTCTGTCCACAGAATCGCCCTGCTGACCCAGGTCAAAAACAAAACCGACCCTCTTTTAAATACATTTGGCAATGCTACAGTAAACCTTCCAAAGTCTACATAACCCACCTACTTTCCTCTTCCGTTGACTGTCAGCAACGCGAGGCCGCTCGGCCCGGCCTTGTCCAGTCTCGCGTCGCGATCCATCCTATAATTTCAGCTCTAAATTCTAAATTAAATCTATAGCATCTAGATGATGGCACTATTGGTGGAGACGTTTATTCAATCCTAAATGACCTAAAAACACTCATTAAGGAATTTCAAACAATAGGCCTGGAGAATGTTCGTTATATTTTAAGATAAGAGGCCAGTATTCCCTAGAAACACATCATATAAGTAACGCTAAGTCTATTAATAATTTAAGTCTTTCCCCGCGAAGCACTTTCCACATTTTGTAAATATTGTAGATATGATGATACTCGCCCGATCATTATAATAAGGATGGACAATTGGCATCTTTTGTTATCAAGAAAAGTTCGCCAAGGCCAAATCAGCAGCAGCACGCAGGGATATAAAAAATAAATAAGAAAATAACATTACTTTATAATGGGTGGTGTGACGATGTGTTTACTGATGCTATTAGTGATGGCACATAGTGCAATTATTATTAAGAATGGTGGCATGGTTATAACTGGTTATAATTCTTGCTCTATAACAACTAATGGCATAACTGAGAAATTACAACTAAATGGAGAGGAGTATGTCTATCCAGGATTCATTGTGGGATTATTAAAATGGAAATGTGATGGGGAGTATGGATCTAAAGTTGTTGATGTTGAATGTAAAGATTGTGGATCGTACTGTTCATACAACCAACAGTTTGAAAAATGTAGAAACTACTGGGCTGTACCAGCATTTGGCATTTTAATAGCTATATTCTTGTTTATGATATTATGCATTGTAATCATGGTATTTTTTAAGAATAGGTTTAATAAGATTCTTCTATACATAGTATGGTATTCTTTGACTAGGAATGATAGGGATAGAGCTAAGAAAGTGTTACAACTGAACAAGATGACAGGAGCATCGAATCCTATTTTCTTTAGGCTTATAATAACAAAATCAGATGAGCAAAATGATATGATAAGAGAATCTAAGGAATATGAAGCTAATAAATTTAGTAGAGATTTAGAAATGAAAGTTGTTAACAATAAACACCATAAGATGGGGGAACGAGCTACAGCAGCATTAGTAACTGGACTAGCTCTTTCATCTGCTATTAGCCCTGTATATGGATGTGACAAGACCCTTTATCTATCATCTAATGGAAAGATATGTGACAATACTGAGTGTCATAGTATCAACATGTATTCTATGCATATACAGACTGGTTCCACAATCTGTTTCAATACTATTGAAGGTGAAAAGTTAGAGTTGAGAATCAAGGATGGAGAAGCAGTAACAAGATATCAAGCAATATACAATGCTTGCAGCTATAAAGTAGAGACAAAGACAACTTTTGAATGCAAATCTATATCAGGTAACTGTTGGAATAAAGGAACTTGCCATCCAGGATACAAACATCCATCATTTACTGAAGAGAAAACTTATCCAAGTGGGTATGGTTGTCAATCTGACACTATTGGATGTGATACGTTTTGTTGGCACCAGACATCTTGTGTTTGGTACAAGTGGGTTATGATACCATTACTAAACAAGTGCCACACAGTTTACACAAAAACAAGTGAAATATGGCAAACTAGCATTTATATCAAGTATAAGGGTGTAACAAAACATATCAAGCTTAATAGTAACAACCTACAATATAATCTAGATGGATATGATATACAAGGTTTGAATAATATGCCTATAGTTATAACATCATATAATTATGAACAGATTCATTTAAGGAAAGATATATTACTTGTTGGTAGGAACTCATATGAAGTTGATGCAAGTATGCCTAACTTTCCTGTGAAGAACACAATAGGTGAGTTCCAGATGTCACTTGATAAAAACACATTTACTGCATATACATCAGATTTAAAATGTCAGATGAATATGTGTTCAGGTAATTGTACATATGATCAGCCTTCTGTTGAACGAATATATGATAATAAGTATAGCCTTATACCTAAAAATCAAATGTTTAGAAATGGTGATACTATATTAAAGCGTCAAGTACCAATAATGGCCTCAGCAACTTTGATGATTGGCTCAGTAGAAATTGACTCACTATTACTCACCCCAAGTTTCTGTAAAATATCAGTGGAACAAACACTAGCATGTACAGGATGTGATACAAAACCTCTAGCAATATTTAAGGCTTATGACATAAAGCAAGAAGGATTATTAGAATTTGAGACAAATTGTAGCTGGACTAAGCCATTTTTAAGCTGTAATCCTGAGCTACTACTTCATGACTCTAGAGGTAGAATCTGACAAATGTTTGATAAATATTAAATCTACTAATCAGACACTGATGATTGATTTTGCATATGAATTCAAAGGTTCATTGTCATTACTTAAAACTTACTATGCTGAAAGTCCTATGGAAGCATTAACATCTGCTTTATCTGATAAATCATTCTGGAGCTCACTAATTGGGTCATTAAATATGATGGCAATTTTCTCTGTTGGTAGTGTGGCTATGCTTAAGATTGCTAGACTAGGTATAGCTTATAAAACTGATAGAGATCTTGAAAAGGTCTAGTGCATATTGGGCACTTATGGTCTTTGAGTATCTAAAGGATTTTGGTCAGTACTTTTAGAACTCACTAAATAACTATTCTATAAATCTCAAAACTTTTATTTTTAATAATTAATGTCTCAATAGTATCTTAAATAATATATCGTTTTCTAAGGGTTAGGCTCTGATCCGGTTGCGTGCTAAACACCGTTATTATCCTATAATTTGGATATGGATAAATTGATTAAGCAGGTCTATGATGGCGCTGCAGTAAGCAGTAATGAGCGGCCGGATACGAGGTGTAAGAACCATAATCGCAGAGCAATACCCGAAAGTACAATTCGTACACTGTGTTGCTCACGATCTTAACTTGGTTCTAACGCATTCATGTAAAATAACAATGATTCGGAACTGCATCCAAACTACATATTAAAAGCGTAATAAACTTTTTCGATAATCACCACTGCGAAACGGCCTTTTGAAGAAAATTGTGGATCAATCTAATTCATCTCATTCAACGCTTATCTCTCTTTGTGAGACACAATGGACCGTGAAACACGTGGCTATCGAAAGATTTGCTGAAATGGTTCCCGCTGTACGCGAAACACTTGTAGCACTTCAAGATTCTGCTACTAGCGACATCGCTACACAAGGATGCCATTTGCTTACCGCTATGGAAAACACCCGGTTTATTGTCTTTGGTTATACTAAACAGGTATTTTCATATACGATAAACCTAAACAGAGCAATGCAGAAAGTCAATGTTGATTTGACCAACATTTGCGTTATGCAAAAACGGTAAAAACAACTTTACTAAACACTCGGAACGAAAGTCAGTTCGAGATCCTTTTTAAGCAAGCATAGCAGATAAGTTCAAGCTACATAATGCCAAGAATTAATGGAAGGCAAACCCAGCGCACCAATATTCTAGCAGAAACCGCTGAAATAGACTAGCGACGAAATGTGTTTTACTCCTTCATCGATCACGTGATCACGGAACTCTAGACTCGCTTTAAATTACATGAACCAACCATCGAATGTTAGGTTATTTTTATTTTATTAAGTAGATAAATTTAAAGGTGTCTTCATAAACACTGTTTCATTTGCTAGCTTTGTAAACAAACCAATGTTGATTAAAACTTTCACCGCTTGGTGCGCTGTCGTGTCTCTGTCGAAATATAGTATCTATAGGAATTCTTACTTGCATTTCATTAAATATAACCTTAATCTAATAGGTTATGGGCCCAGATATCGCGATTTATAATAGATTGCGTGTGAAAGTTAGTAAAGAGCAAGATATTTGAAAATACATTTCGAGAACGCCGGCAAGCCGGTAACCTACAAAATGGAGGTCGCAAGTTCTATGAAAGTTGAAAAGTTCGATGGCAAAAACTTCAAACAGTGGAAATTTCAAATTAAATGCGCCTTGAGGGCAAAAGGATTGAATATAAATACTGAGAGACCACCAGAAACCAGTTCGCAAGTGCAATGGGATAAAAGTGATGGCATGGCCATGTTCATACTTACGTCATCGATGGATTTGAACCAGATATCACTTATTGAAAACTGCGAGACTGCGAAAGAAATCATGAACAAACTGGAGGCCGTTTATGAGCAAAAATCTGAGTATAACAAAATGATTATTCACGAGAAATTTTACCAATATTCATACTGTGCCAGTGATACAATGGCAATGCATGTTTCTAAAGTAGAAGGTTTGGCAAAGCAATTACGTGAATCTGGTGAGAAGATTAGTGGTACCGCTGTCATAACAAAAATTCTAAGCACCCTGCCACCATCATACAGATCGCTTCGACAAGCTTGGTTATCGTTGGATTCAGACAGTCAAACAGTTCAAAACTTGACTTCACGCTTGATAGACGAAGAAGCAAGCCTTGCTAATGATATAGAAAGTGAGACAGCATTAGTGACTACGAAAGAAAATGCTAAAGCTAGAAAACATGGAAATAAACAACATAATTCCAATGTACAAAAGGATTCAAGTCACCGTTTTGTTTGTTACAACTGTAATAAAAGGGGGCATTTTGCACGAGAATGCAAAATGCCTAAGAAAACAACTAGAAGGCAGAATAATCATGATATGTTAGCGTTCAACGCAGAGAGTTATCGCTTACCTATACATAGTGAAGATGCCTGGATATTGGATAGTGGAGCATCCATGCATATGACATTCCGACGTGAATATTTCTTGGAACTGAATGAAATTTATGATAATATAAACAAAATTGTCAAATTGGGAAATAAACAAAACTTACAAGTACACGGTGAAGGCACAGTGTTGGCAAATAAATTAATAAACGGAAAATGGGAACAATGTATATTGAAGAATGTGTTATTTGTGCCTGACTTGAGAAGAAACTTGTTTTCAGAGGGAGCTGCCACTAAAAAAGGTTACATAATTATGAAAAATAGTCAAGAAGCAGTGATTATGAAAAATAATGTAGTTGTTATGTGTGCACAGTTAAAAGAAAATAATTTATATGAATTAAAAATTAATGCAGTGAAACAAGAGAGTTGTAACCTAGTGCAAACAGATATTAAAATATGGCATGAGAGGCTAGGCCACTTAAATATCAAAGAAGTTAAAAACATGAGTAGAATTGGGGTCATTCCAATAAATCTAACTGGAAACGAAGATTTTGTTGGTGAAGCTTGTCAATATGGAAAACAAGCAAGATTGCCATTTTCAAAATCTACCAGAAGTCCATCACACCCTGGGCACTGTGTTTATAGTGATGTATGTAGTCCAATTGAGAAGCCTTCTATATCAGGTATGAAGAATTTTGTTCTCTTTAAAGATGGAGCAATAAGTTACCGCCACATTTACTTCATGAAGCATAAAAGTGAGGTGTTCAACTGTTTTGTGAAGTACAATGCCATTGTGAAGAATAAAATTCAACATGATGTTCGTATTCTACACACAGACAATGGCTGCGAGTATGTAAATGATGAGTTTAGATCATTTCTAGAGAGTAAAGGCATAAGTCATGAGCGTACGGCCCCATACACCCCACAGCAGAATGGTAGGGCAGAAAGAGAATTGCGTTCAATCATGGAAAGTGCGAGGACTATGTTATATGCAAAAGATATACCGTTATATTTATGGGCTGAAGCGGTAAATTGTGCAATTTATTTGTTGAACAGAAACTCTTCGAGTCAAACCAATGGTATGTCATCATATGAACTATGGTATGGAGAAAAACCTAACCTTCAACACATAAGAATATTTGGGTCAACAGGATATGTACACATACCAAAAGAAAAGAGAAAAAAGCTAGATAAGAAAAGTACAAAAATGATCTTAGTTGGATATGAATTTGAAAATTACAGAATGTATGATCAGAAAACCAAAAAGGTTACAGTATCAAGGGATGTAAAATTTGAGGAATCTAGTACACCAGAAAGAATAGAAAATTGCACAGAAATAACATTTAATGAAAAGGAAGAAGGGTCATTATTACAATCTCCACAAAATGATGCTCCGGATCAACCTGAAATATTTACTGATGAAAGTTGGAGAAGTAGTGAAGAAAGTGATGACTCATATTATCCTCCAGCTGGTGTTATAATAGATAATGAAGAACAGAGAAACATCACTTTGCGTCCACGAAACAGAAATATGGAAGTTAATCTGACAGAGATAGAAATACCCAATACCTATGAAGAAGCTATAAATAGTGTTCATTGTCTACAATGGAAGAAAGCTATTAAAGAAGACCTAATGTCACACGAAAATAATGAGACATGGGTATTGACAGACAGGACTGAAAAGAAACCTGTCACTTGTAAATGGGTATTTAGTTTGAAGAAGAATAAAAACGGAGAAATTGAAAGATACAAGGCTAGACTATGTGTTCGAGGGTTTACCCAGATTAAAGGTTTGGACTACAGAGAGACCTTCGCTCCTACTAGCAGGTCAGAGATGGCCTGGAGATAGAGCAGTTTGATGTGAAGACCGCGTTCCTGTATGGCGAGCTATCTGAGGACATACACATGGAGGTGCCGGAAGGTGTTGAAGCACATCCATCAAAAGTATGTAAGTTAATTCAATCAATATATGGACTCAAACAATCATCTAGATGTTGGAATAGGAAGTTTAGTTCTTTCCTAACTACATATGGTTTTAAACCATCTCACTCTGATAATTGTGTATTTGCAGGATATTTTAATGAGTTCAAAGTAATGTTGATTTTATATGTAGACGATGGTTTATTGTTATCCAAAAGTAAGAATGTTTTAACTACAGTAATAAATGATTTAAAACAAATCTTTGATGTAAAGATTTTAAAATTAAATTCATTTGTTGGAATAGAAATTAATAAATCAAAAGAATGTATAAGTATAAATCAAAAACAGTATATATAGTCCCATGTTGGTCTGGGACTTGGCCCATGTTGATCTGGGACAAAAAAAAAAGAATGTGCCAACTGTGGTTCTTGCCTAGCATGTCGTAAAAGGCGACTAATGGTATATCGGGTTTTGGGTGTGTGATTGTGTAGGCGACAGGTTAGCCGCTTGTCACTGCTTTTTCACAATTTTCCATCTGACCCAGCCCGGCTTTATTTTTGGCTGAATGTGGTTGAAGGGGCTTGTTGCCCCTTCGACTCTGCCTACCCCTTCGGGGCATCATGGGCGTGATGTTATGTATGTATGTATATAGAAATGTTGATAAATAGATTTAACTTGTCAGATGCAAATGCTAGTAGTACACCTGCAGATGTAAATGTACAACTGTCAAAGAATTCCACTGAAGTGCCTATTAATTTTCCTTATAGAGAGGCAGTGGGAGCATTATTATTTTTGACCTCTGTATCTAGACCTGATATAGCCTATACTGTGAATGTTGTAAGTAGGTATGTTAATAACCCAGGACCAACACATGTAACTGCCTTAAAAAGAATAATACGTTACCTAATTAATACAAAAGATATGTCGATTGTTTATAATTTTAATTGTAATTCAGAATTAATTGGCTATTCTGATGCTGATTTTGCTGGTGACCTAGACACTAGGAAATCGAATACAGGATATATATTTTTAATGAAAGTGCGATTAAATTGATTATTTCATAAACGAAGTAAACATATTGATATAAAATACAACTTTGTAAGAGAACATGTTGAAAAGAAAATAATTTGTATTAGGTATGTAGAGAGTTCATATCAGTTAGCTGATTTTCTTACTAAACCTCTACCTTTAAGTAAGTTTAGCAATATTAGAGATAAGATACTAAAGAAATGTTAAAGTTAATGTTGATCTTGCATATTTAGATAATAAGAGTTATAGTTATTATTATAAAGAAGTGTTTACTAATAGAATTAATAGATAGGTAGCACCTTGTAAATTTAAGTGGGAGTATTAAGTAGATAAATTTAAAGGTGTCTTCATAAACACTGTTTCAATTGCTAGCTTTGTAAACAAACCAATGTTGATTAAAACTTTCACCGCTTGGTGCGCTTGTGTTCTCTCTCTGCCCGTGTAAATTATAAGATTGTCGTGTCTCTGTCGAAATATAGTATCTATAGGAATTCTTACTTGCATTTCATTAAATATAACCTTAATCTAATATATTTTACTACAGTTCATAGTGAGTGTATTGTATAATGTTTTGGTTGTTTAATTATAATGTTTTGTTTTAACACGTTTTAATATAAAATCTATATTTCTAGTCTATAGGTAACCCTAGCAACATTTAACGTTTTAATATGACAACACTGTGTATATGGAATTGGTAAAAATTATGGCGGGAAAAACGACAACGCTCAACAATTGGACCACGTCACCGATATCACGCGATGACGCGAGCCAATCGGGGAGCAGGAGGTTCCCGCTATACTGATCGTCAATTGGCCGAGCAGCTGCGCTCCGGGGGGCATTCTTTCTTGAGTCGCGAACGACAAGAGCAGTGAGCTAAGTAACTAGTTGATGGTTGTGCTGTAGTAACAAGTATAATTAATTGTAGAATAAATCCAATTATATTCTGAGTTTGAGTTTCTCTTCTACAGCTACCGTCTTTAAGCTCGGGTGTCTTACACGAAGGAATCCGAATACTTGCCTGACACGTCCAGCAATGACTCCAGGATAAAAGAAAATCTCAAAAAGACAGCACACACATTTCTGGGTGGTGAAAATGATGGCTTTCTAAGTGAATATGAGATGTGGCACAATCACTGAAATTCTGTGTACCTGCAACTGCGATAGACGCTATTGATCACTGCGATGATCAGTTTTTCTCTTTAATTAAGAAGCTTCTCATCATATTAGGCACCTACACATTTTAAATTATACTCAGTGATTCCGACATGTTTTGTTTTGCCTGTTACACTGAAACCGATACCAGTGAATTGCGTCATTTTAACTCTCAACTACAGTCACGTTTGTGTAACTCAGCACATTCATGTGTGCCTTATGTACTTTAACTTGTTGTTTTAATATTTTTCAATATACAATTTACACAATTTCGGCAAGTTGTTGCTCGTTCTCTCATTGCTAATTTCTCGTCTCGTCAGAAAGCTCTTCCATCTGCTGTAATTACGAAGAAACGAATAAGTAATACTCAGAAACGGCCGATGCCTTCGCATATTATGATAAAGGCAAACACAAGTAAGAGATGTGTACAATTTGCCAAATCGAGAATCGAACAAACAATACCTGTTCAACATGTCACGTTCACATATTTTTTACATCAGAAAGAAATTGTTTTGCTAAATACGCTAAGCTGCGGCTCGCTAGTCGCTTGCAGGTCGGCAGAGAGCGCGCACATCTTCACGGCAGCCATTTTTCGTTTTTTTTAACGCGCGATGTAATTATTTACCTATCTTCGTAAACTCATAATTTCAGCAAATATTACTGTTTGGGAAAGTGTATTAAAGTAGGGAAAGGTGAGTTATTTTACAATAATTCATATTAAGTTGCAAGTACCAATAGTTTTATAATTTTCTAGTTTCTACCCTCATAAATCTTTTAATATTTTGGTTGATTTTGGCTGTTTACATATAGTATGTGTAGGGATAAAATGTATATTTGTTATTAAATACTTCCATTAGTGTTAAATCTAATGTTTACCTACAGACAGGGATATAGTTTTTAGGCCAACATAAGCTACATTTTATAGCCAAAATAATAGCAAATTAAATCCAAATACGTTTTTTTTTATGTTAAAGGTACGGGGCTACTGGGCTGCCATCCAGACCGTGTTGTGACCATAACTCAAAAGCTTTACAGTGTGCGAAACTGAGTACAACGATTACTTTTTTTTTCATAAAACCTTTTACGAAACCGCAGATAAAATATCACAAGATAATTTTATTCTCCAATACTGTAAAGTGACTAAAACTCAATGGCGACGACCGAAAACCGCCCAAAGAAACCTAAAACCGTTACAATTAAATATTTTATTCCAAGGCATTCTAGTGATAACTTAATACTAGTATGCAGAAAAACTTTCTTAGGTGTCCTTCGACTAAAAAAGGGTCGCGTGCAAGGTGTCACAAAAAGACATTTTGAAAGTAGAACTGTAGCCAACGAACAGACAGTGACAGAAAAAAAAATCTTTATGCGGCAAAACGCGAAGCCGTGGAAAGAATCATCGAAAAATTGATTCCACTAGAAATCCACTACACCCGAGGCAAGGATCGACAACGATTGTATTTGCATCCAAAACTAAATAGTGAAAAAGTGATGATCTAATTTTTAATACAAGTTTCAATATTGGCTTCGGATCGTTGCTCAACATGTCTCCAGCTGCAAGAAAGGATCAAGATTGAAAAAAGTGGAACCAACAAAGTCAGTCTAATGACTCAACTAAGGATTCATGAGCTCAGAGCCAAATCGTTTACCAAATCTCTTAAAGAAGAGCGGGATGACTTGGTCACTATCAGTTTTGATTGCCAAAAAATCTTGCCTCTTCCGAAAATCCCTGATCAATCTGCCTACTATTCCAGGCAGCTTTATCGCTGGCCCCGGGCAATAAAGCGGTTATCGGAGATTACGCCCTTTTTAATGTTATTTCGTTTATGACTTCCCTGTCCTTCAATCTATACCTCGTATTTTTTTAGATTTTTTTGTCAATATTCAAATGTATTTAATGACATTAACAGCTTTGTTGTATGGTAAATTATTAAACGATTAAGTTATGTAATATTGTCTTACTTCTTGAAACATAAAATAAAAAATCGGAAAACATCCTTATTTTCTTAAATACAATAAAACAGTTAACGGCTTTTCTCAAAATAAATATTTATAAACTTGGATATGTAAGCACTTAATACGAAGTCATCATTCTACTATTTATTTTGCAAAAGCTATTACGCCTTTTTTCTTGTAAATTTATTGTAGCTATAGCGACGTAAGCCTACGCATAAGTTAATACCCCTTTCTTTGTAGCATGATGTTTACGTAAACAAATCATACAACGTGTTACGCGCGGAACCTTAATGCTAAGCGCTGACGCCAGATGCATTTCGAACGCGCGTGTAACCTGGATTTCATCATCGTCGCGTAAACTGCTGACACCGCGGCGCCCGCTGCCCGCGACCGCCGCGCCTACGAAGCCCCAGTACATTCCTAACATCGGACTTAGCTATAAGTTTTACTTTGTAATTTTATTTTAATAAATAGTTTTAACTTAATTTCGGTTATTTTCGATCCTCCGGCTGTGAGCTTCGTAATTGGCGCAGTCGGTAGGACTCTCGAAATCAGTTAGGGAATTCTCACATCGATCCCGCCGCGTGCTCGAACCCGTCGTAGCGTCGAGCTGATTAAGCTATCGAGCCTAATCGAGAATCCAGAACCTGAAGACGCAGCCAGAGGGTATATTGACAGTATACAGACATTGATACGCTGAGAACCGAAATGTTCTAAGTACCATAGAATTATCCGTTCCGTCGCAGAATGTCCCTTTCGCAAAATGTCCCCTGGTCGCAAAACGTCCCTTTCGCAAAATGCCCCTTTCGCAAAACGTCCATTTCGCAAAATGTCCCTTTCGCAAAACGTCCCTTTCGCAAAACGCCCCTTTCGAAAAACGTCCCTTTCGCAAAATGTCCCCTTCGCAAAATGTCCCTTTCGCAGAATGTCCCCCTTTTATCAACAAAATATCACTCTTGCCAATTTTCCTTTTTGTTCGAAATGTTCTATGAAACTCAAAATATACTACCTACTTGGGAGAATTTTTAAGCTACTGGCAACACTTAATTGTATGAGTCATTAGTTAGGAGGGTACTTTTGAAAATATTTTTTATTGTTTCTGTCAGTGAAAAAGTCTTGTACGTTTGAAATTACAAGTAGTGATAAAGTTAAAAATTAGAATGTGTGACGAATTTTATTTTGAAAATAGCCAAAAGGGACAACGTACGTTAATTCGTGGTGTGCATCGTTATAATAAGAACAGAAGTAATAAAACCGCAAGTATTTTATGGAGGTGTGTAAACAGATCGGAATGCACAGCATCGACATTACCAGGAAAATCATCAAAAGAGAAACTGGGCATACATGTAAGACATACGATTTCAAAAATATTGTACGTCAACACGTCGTTTGTTTGAAAAAGGCCGTATGTAAGGATTTTAGACGGATTCAATAAATCTTTGAGGAACAGTTTGTTAAACTACGTAGAAAAGGGCCTAACTCAGAGCATGACATGTTGCCATCATTTAAATCGATTAAAGATACTCTATATAGGGCGCGTAAAAAATTCCTTAACACAGACCGACTTCAGCATACAAGTCTTGATATAGTAACTGTTCCAGAAATGTTAGGAAAAAAGATTTTTGTCTGCGAAGATGGTGACATCGACAAAATTTTGATTTTTGCAACGCCCACAGGAAGAAAATTAATAAAAAGGCCCGGATTCTATTATGGTGACGGTACTTCTAAATCGGCGCCACCTCCGTTTTATCAGTTTTATGTTCTTCATATGGACATTAATTCCAATGAAAAGTGCACAAATGTTATACCGATAATTTATGCTTTATTACCGAATAAAGCACAAAATACATACGTCCGTTTTTTCAGTATATTGAAAGAAAAATTGAAAATTCAGATAAGACAATTTAAGTGCGACTATGAAATCGCACAAATGAATGCTGTGAGGTTAGTATTTCCCAATGCAGACATCACCGGATGTTATCACCACTATAATAACGCTATTTGGAAAATGTGTGAAAAAGTAGGATTATTGGGCACTAAAGAAGGTCGGAATGTCGCGAGGATCACAGCTTTGATACCATTGGTTCCTGCCAATCAAATTGCTGCAGCGTGGTGTCATGCATTCGAGCAAGCACGAGAGGATACTCCAGGATTTAATCGATTTCGCATCTATTTTGAAAAACAGTGGTATCCCAAATTTCTACCATCGGTGATAAGTTGCGCTGGTCAGCGACACCGAACTACCATTGCGTTGGAAGGCTGGCACCGTCGCATCAATACAGGCCGCATACCAAAGCAGCCCAATTTGTATATGTTCATATATAAATTAAAGAAAGAGAGTAAGTTTTGGGATAAACGATTACAAGACAGCCTATTTCTTGTGTTGCTCTCATTGATCCTAATTCCTAAGATTTTTTACATTACATGATTCGGCGGGCGGTGTCAGTGCAGCGCGTGACGTCTTACGCACATTACTTGCAAAATTTTAAATAGGCGGCCGCTATCAATTGTTTTAACAAAAACAGATGTGTATGTGTGTTTTAAAAAATGGCAAGACAATTATTACCAGGAAAGAGTCGAGCGAAAAGAATGTTAGATATGGTTGACGGTAAGTGGATTATTAATAACTTTATTGTACCTACATAGTCGGTAAACAAGACATAGATTTATCTGACTGCCTACTTTGTTTTAATGATTCGGAGTGTAGCAAGGTGTTTGAGACTTAGAGAAATTTCAATTTTATTTTATTGTATAAGAGTAGGTTGCACCAAAGTTTGAGTTAAGTTACGGTTATATTAGTTAACGATAGTACGTGTTTGTAGCCAATCTCAAGATAGGACTTGACAGTAAATGATAGTGATAATCTTGCTTTAATACTGTCTTTATGACAGTATAAATCTGTCAAATGCGAGTTGTTAAGGTTTTAAGAACCTTTTTGGTTTGTTGGTCATAGTGGCCATAAACATTCAAATAGAAGAAAAAGAAGACAGCAAAATGTCAGAAAAAAAAACAGTTTTGTAATATTATTAATTTTTGCTACAATATAATTTTTGTTTTGATAAAGTTTATTTTGTATTCCAATCGTCTCCACGGTCCTTCGAGTTTTTACCGTTTATTAGTGAATCGGGCGCGATTTTTGACGGCAATTTTATACTTCTTGATTATCGTTTGGTTTGGTTTATAGTTAAGTTCCCGTTAAATAGGTTTGGCGTCTTTTTGTACATGCATATTTTTTATCCAACGCATATTTTAGCGGGATAACATAGTCCCAAACGAATTGCACACTCTATTAAAGTTACTAGTTAAAATTAAATCAGCTCTGGCCAAGATTCATTTGTTGTTTGTCTGTCTACTATGACAGTTTGTATCTCAGTCTGACGGCTTTTTAATGTACACACGATAGCTCGTCAGACTAAGCATGTTGACCTCGGGACCACCCTTACGCTGTACTTAATAAGAGTTGTTTTTGTATGATGTGCTGTACAAGTCTTACACGTTGAATTCACAATACAGTCGGTAGCAAAATATATCAATTCTTACAAAAAGTTATGTTACAGCCTTTACAATGTCCGACTACAGGGAAGCCATCTCCTTGCATCGTAATTAAGTTTTTTTGCAATGGCCGATTTTTATTAATCTGCTAATACCTAAAATTCCATACTATATTTTAATAAAAGCACACAATACGTTTACATTAATCGGCGCATTTGGCTTAATAGCAGAGAAAGGTTAAAAAATGAAAAACAAGAAAAGTACGCAAAAAAAAAAATTTGCTAGAATTAAATCAAAAAAGAAGAAAATTTCTGAACTGGAACCAGCTGAACCAGAAGCTAAAAGGAAAGAGTGGAGAGAAGAAAAAAGAATATGCAGGCAACGTCAACATGATATGAAAATAATATCGCTTGTACAAGAAAATATGTGTTCTGATCCTACTAAAAATAAAAAAGTGATTAAAAAGAAGATAAAAAAGTAAAAAGAATACAACAAAAACTTAAAACGTCCTCAAAGCAAAACAAAACTGTAGGACTCAAATAGAAAAGCTAAAAACCAGAGTTGAAGGATAGAAAAAAAGAATACAGAGAGTACAATTACAACCCAGTAAGTCTATATCTAGTTTACACAAATAATTACTTAGAGAAAATGAAAGCCCGAAATGAAGTATTAGAGAGCGCATTGAAAACTAGGTACTTAAGTTGTACCAAAAACTCCGCGTAATGACCCATCTTATGAGGTGATCACAATCGACCACAAATTTGTTAAGAACTATGGTGACACCGTAACTTGGGTGTACAGAAGTATTCGGCCAGGACGTAAAGTAGGGGATGAGCAGGTCACCGATATTCGAGCGATTAAATATACCTCTGATGGCAAAATACAGGTCAAATTAGATTTTGGTTTGATTTACCTCATAGGCAACAAGTTGTTAATCGTGATGTAATATACAAAAGACTTCATTCTGGTCCTATACCTATCACTTCGAGTAAATACAATCATTTGCAACTGCTTAAATCTGTCATACCTTAAGATTGCCATGCTTTTTACGATAACTTACCTAAAAATAATTAATAAACTGTAAAACTAACTTACCTAACTAATAAAAGCTCTAGTGTTACTCAATTCTGTTTAAGTTTAATTATGATTAAACCAAACTCTAGTTACCTATCTATTTAGTGTATTGTGTTAAAGAACTCAGTTTGTTATAACGTACAAATGCATTATTCTTAAAAATAAATTCGCTCAGCTTCGCTTAAGAGCTTAAGCTCGCAATGTTTTTTTATTTAGATGTTTAGTTTGTCATTCCTGTTGGAAAGTGTAATTGTGAACTAAACTCACGTTAGTGACTGGTCGTTTTTTGTATTTCCATTTACATTTTTGTAATTCCTAGGAATTACAAAAATGCTACGTATGGCATGAAGGAGAAGCAAACAGGGGAGCTATAGAAATAGGGACCTGTGTTTTAGAATATTTATAAAGTCTTGGCAGAGATCTAACAACTGAATCTAAACTAGATATCATATTTTATTCCGATAACTGCTGCGTCCAACAAAAGAATAAATGTATAATCAGTATGATTATATTAATAGTATCACGCATACATTTTTGATAAAAGGGCACACGCAAAACGAAGGAGACAGTGTGCATTATGTCATCGAAAAAGCATTAATAAGACTTTAAATTCTGGCCCTATCTATACACCGGATCAGTACATTTCTATTATTCGTACGGCGAAAAAAAAAGGATCTCCTTACAAAGTAATTGAAATGGATCATATAACTTTTTACCATATAAAGTCGTTAGCTTCTGATGTGGTTAAAAAAAGTAATAAAAATACTAATAATAAGAGTGTGAACATAACAGATATAAATATTTTAAAAGTTGATACTGTAAACAAAGGGTTCTCTTTTTATAAAACTTCTTACAGTGATAATGAGTTTCAATGTGTTAACGTTACTAGCCGAAAATCAAAATCTTTTGACGAAAATTACAGACTGAAATCTGCTTATAAAAAAAGGACCGGAATCTCAGAAAATAGGAAGAAAGGACTAGTAGATTTAGTTGACAAAAATATAATTCCAAACTACCAACAAACATTTATGACGTTGAGTAGTCGTTTTGGTGGCAACCTTATGTTATTTTTACTAATATCATCGTATAAATGTCATAAAGACGGTTACTCGACGGCATTAGGGCCCATTTTATTCAACTTAAGGCGCTAAGAGTTTCGTGTAATAGTGATATAAATACCGACTTAGTCGCATAGTCATCATATACACGTCGGCGATTTGATTACATGTCATTTATTGATAGCTGTCGCGGCGTGACTTCGACTTAATAGTGCACAATATGACTTTTTAATCATTGTATTACTGTAATAATAGAATTATTGTCATTTATAGATCATGCTACTTGTATTGAACGAATAATATAACAAATGTACAGCGCCACCAACTTATCTGTGAAATGGCGAAAATTGGAACTAAGGACGCCATGTTGAAATGTCATTCAATCAATTGTCAATGTCAATGTCTACTTTTCAAGTTGTCGTGCGTTATTGTTTGTTAACATATATCATTTTAATTTTATAATAATGCTGAAAGCTAAAAGTGATGCCCGGAACATTATTCTAAAAGTGAAAGCATTTTTTGAAGAAGAAGCTCGGCAGCAGGCCCCAATTATTCCATATAATCAACATTATTTAACCTAACCTAACCTATTGATTTATTAGTTGCAAATATACTTGTTATAATAAATGGTTAATTTTTATTTTAGGTGTAAGTTAAGGGCTGATATCTAAAATTGTCAAGGAGGGACGCGAAGCAGAAGAAGCTGGTCCCAGTATTCGCACGCCAGGCAAGGAGAGGAATCGAACAAGTGAATTTGTTCATGTAGATGATTTTGACACGGGAATTATCAGGCGTAAAATCCATGAATTTTATACTGTGAAAAAGGAGGTGCCAACTATTAAAAAGCTCCTTGAAATTTTAAAAATAGAAATTAATTATACGGGACAACGAGAAACTCTTAGGAAGCTCCTTCACAAGAAGGAGTTCCGTTTTAAAAAAAACTCCATCAAACCGAAAAATTCTCATGGAGCGTAACGAAGTTTCGGCCTGGAGAGCAAAATACTTGCAGGTAATAGATAAAAATAATAAGTCACGCAACCCTCGCCCTCTCATTTATTTAGATGAGACTTATATTCATTCGTCTCATACAGCAGACAAATGTTGGCAAGGAGAGGGTGTAGATGGAGTATTAGAACCTGTTTCTAAAGGGCAAAGGTATATAATTGTTCATGCTGGTGGGGCTACAGGATTTGTAAATAATGCTCTGTTAGTATTTAAGTCAAATACAAAGACCGGAGACTATCATGACGATATGAATAGCACCAATTTTAAAAAGTGGATTCTTGAAAAACTTGTGCCTAACCTACAGGAGCCATCCATCATCATTATGGATAATGCACCCTATCACCGTGCCTGCGAGAATAAAGCTCTAAATACAAATAAAAAAGAGATATGCAGTTATGGCTAACACAAAATAATATTGAATATGGAGAGGATTTAACGAAACGTTAGCTGCTCGAAATAATTAAAAGAAATAAGCCGAAACCAATATATGAAATTAAAAAGATTTTAGAACATAATGGTCACAGGTGTTTATATTTTCCATCGTACCATTGCGATCTAAATCCGATCGATTTGATATGGAGCACTATGAAGAGGAATGTGGCGAATGTAAATATTGACCACAAAAATTAAGAGATTCCCCGGCTTGTTATGGAAACTTTTAAAGCTATTTCAGTAAATTTTGGTGTTTTTGTTGTAATACCACAAAAGTGAAGATTTTCTTTCCATTATGGAGGACAGACGTCCAAATAACGCAAGCAAGCAAGGTCAATCCGGTGGTAACCGCCGTGGACTGCGCGATGCACAGAGGGCTTTCGAGCGAAGAAACAACAGGGAGGAGTTGCGTGACTGGTCTTACCAGCCACCAGAATTTGATCCCTTCCGAGCTCAGCCTAGAAAACCAACAGCCACGTCAGCCGGCTTTAAGCAAAGATTAGAGAACAAAAAGAATGAGAAGAATAATCCCTCATCACTACGTCCGTCAACCGAAGAGACGCCGCCCCGCGATGAACCCATGTATGATATGGGACCGCACTCAACGCTAATTCCTCTACAAGACGTGCACGTACAGAATTTCGACTTCAGTGGGTTCGTTCCTCTTGTCGAGGAGACCTACGAGAAGATGCGCGGAGTGGACCCCAGACTAAGCGAACGTCTACCACTCAGCCTGCTTACGCATGTGTGCTGCAACCATCTCAATTTACAGGTTGCTGAAGTAGCGCGCCAGAACGGGCAGAATATCTTTGGTGTCCGTACGGATTTACGCGAAGTATTGCCTGATTACCAGTGCATACCGAGATCCATCTCAGACTACATCGCACACGCAAGCAACGCGCTTACTCAAACTGGCATTGAGGTGAAATTGAACCTGCCAGGTATAGCTGTCCCACTTGGCCCAGAAGGGGACATTCCATCTGGTTCCATGTAATAAATCACTGCATGCCTGACGCACCTTTCACTCATATTTGTAAGAGAGTAGTCAACTGCAACTTAAATGAAAACTCGGTTATTATTTTACTAATGGGTAATGGTATAAATACTTCCAAAAAGAACATATTAGAGGGATTTTCATTACTTTCGGGACTTAGGATAAAGAAAATTATCCTATGTGCATTCCCATATTCATTGCACTATTCGCAAAAACAAAATAACAGTATTCATATATTGAATACTTTGCTATACAATTTGACATTTAGGCATAATGATAATTTTGTGTTTTTTGACACAAATAAATTTATTGATAATAAGTTTATTTCGACTGGCAATGATTTTTATTTGCCAAGAAAAAATAAAATGAAATTAGCTACTTTGATAGCTATTAATATTGATTTTATTTTTAGGACCTTGGAACTCGTTCCAAATAATTTAAATTTAAGTTCAAGACAATAGAGGATAACTCTAGCTCTTTAAGAACAAAGGAAAGATCCAAAACATTTAACATAATACACCAAAATATACAGGGTCTTTCTGGCAAAGAACTGGAATTAGAATTGTTTTTAAATGTTAGTGATGTCCATGTGCTATGTCTCACCGAGCATTGGTTGAAACAGCATGAGTTATTACTTAGTATTGATAATTTTAATATTGGTAGTTCTTTCACAAGGACTTCTGCTATTAGAGGGGGGTCGCTTATTCTGCTACATAGAACATTGAAATTTAGGGAGCGCAAAGATATTGTGGCACTCTCATTAGAAAGAGTTATTGAGCTTGCTTGTGCTGAGGTTGAAAACTATATTATAGTCTGTGTCTACAAACCTCCATCCGCGGACTATTTTTTATTTGAGTCTACTATGGAAGAGGTCTTGAGAAAAATCTCTACTTCAAATAAGAAGGTAGTTGTATGTGGAGATTATAACATAAATATTTTGGACAATTCACAAAGTTCTACTAGGTTCATCAGTCTTTTTAATTCATTCAATTTATTCGAACTATATAATGAACCTACTCGTATTACTCCCACCTCAGCTACATGTATAGATAACATATTTAGCAATTGTAGTGTAACTAAAAAATCCATAATTAACTTTATAAACTCTGACCATAGCGGTCAGCTGGCTAGTTTCGAACGTCAGTGTGCCCCCGCTCCGATGAGTATTGTCTGTAGGCCTATTACTCAAAGTCGTATCGAAAAGTTTAAGACAAATATCCATAATAAGACGTCCTTAATGAGCTTTAAGCCAGATAGTGGCGTTGACCACTTATATAATGAATTATTTCAAACCATTGAAAAGGAATTTAATGGTATATTTACAAAAAAAACCATTAAAATCCATAGCCAGAACTTCAAATTTAGTGACTGGGCAACAACAGGTATATACAAAAGTAGACGGAGATTGTATGAATTATATGATATAAAAACTTTTTCTAACAACCCTTTAATTATAGATTACGTCAGAAATTACTCTAAATTGTTTAAAAAAGTGTGTTCAGTCGCAAAAGCGAATTTCATTAAAAGAAAAATAGCTAAAGCGACCGATAAGAGTAAAGCTACCTGGAATATCATTAATAAAGAGACTTGTAAAAATAAAATACATGATAACAAGCTCTCACTTAAAATAGATAACAATATACTTAAGTCTGATTCAGAAGTGGCCAACGCTTTTGAAACATTCTTCTCGAATATTCCAGTCACAACAACTAGTAAACTGCCGGCTAGCTCACAGCTTGCCCAATCTCTTCTTAAAACACATGTGAAAGAGTGTACCAACCAACTTAAGTTTCATCACATTAGGTCTCAAACGATTGTGAAAACTTTGAGTGAAATAAGTATGAAAAAAACTGAGGACTTATGGGGACTATCAATAGATATTTTAAAAAATATTATACACTCTATTGCCCCTCTTCTATCGATTATTTTTAATAAATGCGTTGATGAGGGCAGCTTTCCTTCTTTGATGAAGATCAGTAAAATTATCCCTCTTTTTAAATCAGGTGACAAAAGTGATCCATCGAATTTTAGGCCCATTTCAATATTGCCAGCGCTAAGTAAGATTTTTGAAAAAGTCATTCTTAATCAAATAGTTAGTCACTTCAAAATTAATAATTTATTGCACAGTAATCAGTTCGGTTTTACTAAAGGCAGATCCACTACTGATGCGGGTGTCGCTCTTATGAAACATGTCTTTGATGCATGGGAGAAAAAGCAGGATGCAATAGGTGTCTTTTGCGATTTGTCAAAAGCGTTTGATTGTGTTGATCATCAAACCTTATTGATGAAACTACGACATTATGGTCTCTCGGACAATTCACTCAGTTTAATAATGTCATTTTTATCTGACAGAACTCAAAAAGTACATGTCAATGGTACAACCTCCATAGGCGTACCTTTACTAATGGGAGTACCCCAAGGTTCGATATTGGGACCCTTGCTCTTTTTAATTTATATTAATGACCTCCCCTTCTTTACTAGGGACTTGTGCGAGATCGTGTTATTTGCTGATGACACATCCCTGATTTTTAAAATCGACAGACATCAAAATAATTTTGACGACGTAAATAATGCTCTTGATCAAGTCCTACATTGGTTCTCAACCAACAATTTATTACTCAATTCAAAGAAAACTAAATGTGTAAAGTTCTCAATGCCAAATGTTAGGCAAGTTGATAGTACAGTTACAATGAACAATGAGTCTATTGATGTCACTAATCAAACAACATTTCTTGGCATCACTTTAGACTCAAAATTACAATGGTCTCCCCAGATTTCTACTCTGGCAAGAAGACTAAGCTCAGCTGCCTATGCAGTTAGGAAGATAAGGAATCTCACTGACATCGAAACGGCTAGATTAGTTTATTTCAGCTATTTTCATAGTATCATGTCCTATGGCTTACTTTTATGGGGATCCGCAGCGGATATCCAAACTATTTTTGTATTACAAAAGAGGGCAATTAGGGCTATATACCGACTTGGACCCCGCGACTCCTTAAAAGAGTTATTTCAGAAAATCGACATTCTCACTGTGGCGTCCCAATACATTCTCGATTGTTTAATGTATGTGTATAAAAACTTGCATTCTCTTCCCAAAAAATCGGATAGTCATAGCATTAATACTAGAAACAAGCATAAGCTAGCTATCCCAAATCTCAGACTAAGTAGGATTAGTAATTCTTTTGTTGGTCAAAGTATAAAAATGTTCAATCTGCTGCCACAAGAGGTTATAAACCGACCTATGCACAAGTTTAAGATATACATAAAAAAAAATCTTATGCATAAAGGTTATTATAAAGTTGAAGATTTCTTAAATGACAAAAACCGATGGTCTACGAGTGATTAATTAGTCACTCATAATAGTTTTAACTATCTATGTATAAATTAAATTCGCCTATTTTATGAAATTAATCATGACATCACAATTATATGTAATAATTCAATGAATTTTTATTATATGACATTGACTAAAAAGCTTTGAGCTGTGTTTTTTAGCTGGCTTGTTATTATTATTTTAAATTTTCCATTTTTCTCTGACCAACCCGAGTAGTCATGCTCACTAAAATGTCGCTGGGGTGGTGGCGCTATGTGGCGGGTCGTTACATTCCCTAAAATATGGTTGAGTGAAGCGATGGCTGACACATACGTCATGCTTGGGAACAGGTGCCGCCTTTGGGGACTGGTCTGCTCTGGTCGGGTCATATTTTTATTTTTTCTTAGTAATTATAAATTTTTATTATCTTATTTCACACCAGGCCCACTTTGAAACATGGTTCAAAGTTAAATATGATTCTTATAACTTTGTTAATACTGTTGTTGAAAAAAGTAACTACCGAGTTTCTTGCCGGATTCTTCTCGGTAGATGCAACATTCCGAACCGGTGGTAGAATCATATCTCTTTCAACTGTTTTTGACGATTTATAAGTGTTTCTTTGAAACCTATATAAATAAAGAATATTTTGACTTTGACTTTGACTTTGACTTTGGTTCTTATGGACCAGTCAACGCCCAGACCCATAACGTTTACGAGGCATACCCAAATCCACTCGTCACCGCAAATCGAGTCATTGGAAGTCAAGCCAATAATGTTAATTACCAACCGCTGCCAAATGCGCTGTTCCCCGCAAACTTAATCCCGAACAGAAATCTGCTTGGATACGGGCCTATTGATGCTCAGAATAACGGAATCCAACAGAGGCTTCAGGGCATCGTTTTTATTAACGATGATTCAATCGAGGGCAGATACAAAGTATCCCACACAGCATGTAACCGGGTATACACTATCCTTTCCGAGATGAAGGACCGGTTCAAAATGGCCGAATTCAGGCGTGTTGAGAATAAAGATGGACTCAACATTATGGAGAAGTTGGTGCCTAAGACTATTCAAAAGACTATTTAAAGTTATTTCAGTAAATTTTGGTCCCCACATTGTAAACATGTTCGTAAATTAGAAGAAGAGTATATGAAACAGGATGCATATTTGGATGAAACTATCGCTTTCTGAAAGCGATACATATAGTGATGACGGTGACATGGCAATGCATGGAATACAACCACTTGAACAAGATAGTCCATATGTGTGTTCTTTTTCCTGCTCCTTATCTCTCCATCTCCATCTTTCTTCAAGTGAGAACTTATTAGTTTAAGTTTGCACTAATTAGCTACATTTCTTTACTACATTAATGATTCCATATAATCCAGAAATCATGAAGAAATTATGAATTTCAATCAAGTCCCCGAACGCAAGCACCACCGCAAGTGCGAGCGCGGCGCGGGGCGCGGGCTACCCTCCCTCGCATGACATCGCACGGACCGCAAATTAATGTAAACAAGTGTTTATTTCTCGTTGCACGCACCGTAATAATGGCGTCCGCAAACAAAAAAAACGTTGTAAATTCACGGATGTGTTAAAAGCTAAATATCCTTTTTTTACTGAGGGTAGAAATGACCAAGAAGTGAAGTGTACTATTTGTGATTGTTTTGTGTCGATTGGATACAAAGGTGGAGCTGACATAGAAAAACATTTAAAAACAGAAAATCACTTAAAGAACCGATTGTGCACCAGTACAAGATTGATACTTTCATTACCCAAAAAGGTAACAAAAGTAGTGCTGTTGATGCCACGCTTGCTTTTCATGTAGTTATACACCACCAATCTTACAAAAGTATGGACTGTACTGTGAGTTACTGAAGAAACTATGTCATGATTCTGATTTGGCAAAAAAATCTAGCCTGCGCAAGGACCAAAACAGAGGCTATTATAAATAATGTCATTGCGCCGTATACTCTCGAAATTATTCTTGAAAAACTAGAAGACATTGTGTTTTTTGGATTGTCAAACGATGCCAGTAACCACAACGCTGATAAAATATTCCCGATAATCATACAATACTTTGATTGGAAGACTGGCATGGAAATCAAAATGCTTGAATTAACATCCTTGATGTTAATTCAAGCATCATCCTTGATGTTAATGCTGAGCCTTCACATCTCAATCATCTCCGCTTCATCTTAGTCTCACGTCAACACACGTCAAGTCATCGTCATCAAATGATCCGTTTAGTCGCCACTTGTATTTGCCTACTCAACCTGAAAAAACAGCTAAGACGACTAAATACAAATCTCCCGCAACTATTTCTTCTGCAGCTTGGAGAGAATATTACAAAGTCCGAGAACGCGCAAAAAATATAAAACAAGAAGAAACAAAAAAAATTAAATTAGAACGAAGTGAAAAACAAAAGATGGTCCAAGTATTAAAAGAGAGTAACCACCGCAAGCAAAAGCTCGAGTCAAAAATACAATTTAGATGTAGGAACTCAAAAGATGTAGATTACCGACACCAAACCCGTAAAGCTCGTAAAGAAAATAATCGTGTTCCATCTGCTGCAGCCAGTAAAATATCATGCTCAGAATGTGAAGATGATTTAATGTCAGATGTAGAAGAAGACGAAGATAAAAATATTGGATGTGACTTCTTAAAATGATTTTAAAATATAGGTACCTAATTAAGGACAATATCTGAATGTACCTGATTTTGCATGTGATATGTTTTTATAACAGATAATCATTAAGGCTAGTGCCAATCAAGACTGCTAGTTTAAAAAAATGGCTTTTTAATTAGTTAAGCAAATTCATTTTTGAATTATGATATTATTTTTGCTACATTTACTATTTTATGAATCAAGCCTTAAGTAAGCATTGTTTATTATTACATCCCCCATATGAAGATCGAACTTCGGCTTGAAGAGTAAATTCCGTTTTGTTTTAATTGTTGATTGAATAGGAATGACATAAGTCATATTAATTATGATTTTGTCAAACAAATCTTTACAGATTATAAAGATAATTAATGTTTTTATCAGCCAAATGCTTTATAAAAAAACATTCTGTATGTTATTATAAAAACGTATAATAGTTGCATTTTATTGAGTTGATTAAAAACACAATTATAACCTCGTAAAGCCCAAAGACCTAATTTAATGACAAAAATATGTTGACACTCCGGCCCAATACAGTTTTAAAAATCATTAAATTACGGCCCAGCGACCTAAAATTATGACATGACATTTAAACGTATTTTTTGGTTTAAATAATCCCGCCAATTTAAATTTGTCAACAAAAAATTATTAACCTTGAACGCATCTCTAATTTTGACAATGTCAACTTGACAGTTTAGAACCAAGAATCTGTCTTTTTGACGTTTCATCTCATGTGATCGGACCCGTCTAGGAGATAGGTAAGTAAATCTATTAAAATCTGTAAAGAAGAACTTGCCTATCGTATTGTGAACAGATTGCTTGCACCTAATACAGATTCCATAGCGACTACTTCAAGAAAGAAAAGGCGCCAAGGAAGTAAAAAAGAAACAGCAAAAATACTGAGAAATTTAGGTCTTCCGTACACATCTGCTTCAAAAGGCCGTAAACATGTTGGTTCTAGACAAATTAAACCACCCTGTAATGCTCGTTGCCGTTTGAAATGCTCAGAAAGATTTTCGCAAAACACTCGCCAGCAGATTATTGAACAATATTGGAACATGGCTTCATTGTCTCGGCAGAGAGATTTTATTGCTAAAAGCATGACTGAAGTAAAACCCAAATACCAATACAAAAGGTTACATAATAACAGATTACCAAGGCATGCGTTTTACTTCACAGTGAATGGTGACAATCAAAGAGTGTGCAAATTTTTTTTAAAAAACACATTGGGCATTAGTGACCGGCCTATAAGAACTGGAATAGTAGAGCCTGAAAAAAGAGGTAAACATGAAAAACACGGAACAAAAATCCCTAAAGTGCTTTTAGAAGGAGTTAGAAAGCACATTAATAAAATTCCTAGAATTGAGAGCCACTACTTGCGTAAACAAACAACAAGAGAGTATATTGACGGCGGCAAAAGTCTCACTGATCTTTATGCAGATTATAAAACGGAATGTGTAAAAAATAATATTGAATACGTAAAAATTCATATTTTTAGAAAAATATTCAATACAGAGTTTAACATCAGCTTTTTCATTCCCAAAAAAGACCAATGCGATTTGTGCACATCTTATAAGAATGCTAATCAAGAAGAAAAGAGTAGCCTGGAAGAAAAATACCAACGTCATTTAGAGGAAAAAGAAAAGAGCAGGATTGAAAAAGCTAAAGAGGAAATAAGTCCAAATAAAATTGTGGCTTGTTACGATTTACAAGCAGTGTTGCCTGTACCAAGAGGCGACGTATCAGTATTGTATTATAAATTCAAATTAAATTGTTTTAATTTTACAATCTGCGATCTTGATACAGATAACACCGAATGCTTTTTTTGGAACGAAGTAGAAGGACAAAGAGGTGCATGCGAAATTGGAACGTGTGTGTACAAATATTTAGAGAAGAAATTTGCTGCTGCTGCTACTTCAGAACCTTTAGAATTAGTATTCTACTCCGATAATTGTTGTGGCCAGCAAAAAAATCAGTTTATCGTATCTCTGTACATTTATGCTGTTCAAGAAATGACAAATATAAAGTCTATCTCTCATAAATTTTTAATAAAAGGTCACACCCAAAATGAGGGTGACGCAGCTCACTCAACAATTGAAAGACAAATTAAAAAAGCTCTCAGATCAGGTCCTATTTATGTGCCCGACCAGTACGTACAAGTAATACGGGACGCGAAGAAAAAGGGCAACAAATTTAATATAAATGAAATGAGCCATAGTGAATTTTATAATATAAAGAACTTGGCGGAACAAAAAATTAATAAAAACAGTCAATATAGGTGATGTAAAAATTATAAGAATTGAAAAGACTAAGGTAAAGTCACTAATGCCAGACAGTGACCTAAAGGATGACACCTACGAAAACATGTTCTTGTATTAAAAACAAATTCAGTAAAATGACTCTTATTGCAATATCATAGGACACCTAGCACCATCTATGAATTGTTTTCAAAAACTCCCCAACAGTTTCTAAGCGAAATTTCAAAATATCGTCAGTCGTTGTCAACAATGTAACCGAGTGGACACGCGTTCCGCGATTTCATGTGTTTTAGGTTAAGGACGCCGAAATTTGAAGGTGAGTTTTGAATCGATATTTATTTAGAAAATACTTTTTACTTTTTGAACGTATCAATGATAAGATAAGATAGTGATAAAAATGCTTCTCTTGTGTTTGCTAATATTTTTCTGACAAATTATGATATGTCTACTATTAGTTCCAAAAATAATGAATATCTAATAGATGACAGGTGTGTCATCCATTGATGTTTCAAGCTCAGATCAACAGAAAAAGAAAGATGGAGTGTCACGAACATCAAAAGTGAAGCCACTTTTTTATCCATGTGTGCATGGAAGGGTTGCCATTTGTTAAATTTTTTCCCTAGAATTTGGGAAACATTTTTATTTATTTATTTTATTTATTGTGGGTAGAGGGTTGTGTATAACACCCCTCAATACCTTCATCAAGAAGACAGCGAGAGCGACTTCCTTTCTGACCTATAACTTGTAGTATCCTACCATACCGAGCAAGAAAAAAGTAGGATACAACAAAGGGTAACCCGGACATACTCAGAATTGTTTCCAGTAGATGCATCTAATAAATTTATTTTGCATGCGCTCTAACATTAATTTATATTTGGCCTCGTAAGGAGACCAAATTACGGCGTTACATTCTATTGTTGTATGGGTAAGATTGTAATGCCTATCACTCACATTCGCACGAATTTTTATATCGCCAAATTGTGTTGAAATAATATAGGTAATTATTTATTTTCATTCAACTTTATTATATTTAAATCAAATCAAATAAAAATCAATTGTTCAAACTACCATAACAGCTTTTAAGGCACAAGGAGGACATTTCCTTTTTCATAAACTTGCAAAAATATTTGTAAACCATATAATAATTAATGATAACCATATAATTATTATAATACATATTTGTATTACGAGTGTATGAAAAATATTTGTTCGGGGGTGGCGCCACAGTCTATTTTGTTTAATTCGAATGGGAAAATTTTAAATCATGTTATGACAACTCTCATGACAACTGTCTCTACTTTCGTTCTTTTAAAGTTTATTTATAAAAAAACGATGTTATTCCATTTACTTAAAAGTGAAAAGTGATTCCGTGGGACTTCTTACGGGTTAGGGTATTATTTTTACAACTTTTGACTACACAGGAAGGCATAATATTTTTTTTTTTTCGATATGTTTACTGTCCGACGGCTCGTGAAGTACTAAGAGCTGTCAGCTTGGTTTTAGTTGTAAGTGTGTGCGTGAGCGTGTATTTTACTTGCGTCAGCTTGGTTTTGTGACTTCACTTTTGATGTTCGTGACACTCCATTTTTCTTTTTCTATTGATCTGAGGTTTCAAGATATTAAACTCTTGTGTTAGGTTCGGTACGATTTTGAACTCTATTCCCAATAAAAATATTACTGTAGAGATATCAACAATTTTGGATCACTTTAACTAAAGGTAGACATGGTGTCTATTATTGGGGTATACATGATGTCAATTATTGGTTCTATTGTTCCAGACTGATAATTATGCCGCCAATAAAAGGACAGATGTTTCGATACTCTGAGGCTGATATGGAAGCCGCTATTCAAGAATGCAGACGAGGAGTTTCGACGTCAACTGCAGCAAAAAAATTTGGGGTACCTAGGGTAACTCTGCTAAATAAAGTGAAGGGTAAGACACCAATGAAACGAAAAATGGGAAGAGCATGCTATATTTCGGATGATACTAAAGCTTTGCTTATAAAGTGGGTTAAAGCAATGGTGAAACAAGGATTCCCAATAGGCAAAGAGAATTTGCAAGATATGTAGTGTGAAAAAAATTGTTGATGATTTGAATTTAGAAACTCCTTTTAAAGATGGGAGGCCCGGTAAAAGATGGTACAGCAGTTTTTTAAAACGGCACCCAGATCTTATCCCTAGACAGCCTCAAAATTTAACTTTATCCAGAGCTTCAGTCAAAACGTCACAGTTAAAGAATTGGTTTAAAGAAGTCAGCACCTATCTTGAAGAAAATAATTACACAAATATTTTGGCTGAACCTCATCGAATTTTTAATATGGATGAGACTGCATTTTTTTTGAATCCGAAGGGGAACAAGGTACTAGCAGCTAAAGGCGAAAAATCGGTTTACCAGCAAGTTAACTCTGACAAAAAGAATGTTTCACAGTACTTTTAGGGGGTAATGCTGCTGGTCAAGTTCTACCGCCTATGGTTATTTTTAAGTATTTAAGAATACCAAGAGATTTAAGCTTGTCTGTTCCTGTAACTTGGGGTATTGGACGGTCCGACAGTGGTTGGATGACGATGGAAACGTTTTATGAATATATTTGCAATATATTTGATAAATGGTTGAATGACAATGGCATTCAAAGACCAGTCATACTTTTTATGGATGGGCACACATCACACATGTCATTCCACGTGAGCAAGTTTTGTTCAGAAAATGGGATAATCCTAATTGCTCTTTCCTAATGCCACTCATCTCTTACAGCCCATGGATGTAGCTATTTTCAGAAGCAAAAAGGCGCCTGGAAAAATGCTGTACAATCTTACTAATTACAATGATACCAACAGAGTAAAAGTTTTTTACAAGACCTCCTATTTTCAAGATTTATTCAAAGAAATAAATTTATCGAAACAGCAACCCCGTAGTGTACGTATGCAGAGCATTCGTCGTCGTCCTCAATTAAAGAGGCTTTACAATACAAAGTTTCAACTGACTGAACGCAAAAAGGCTGATTTAAGATCTCTTGTTCAATCTAATCATATACCTAGGTACTACGCTTCCTCGTTTTATGATAACATTATAAACCATTAAGTACGTATATTAGAAGGGATATACTCCTAGACTAGAGGCAAACCATTTGCCTGAAATTTGTTTCTACTACTTATTAAGTATTTTAAGTTGATTCTTGTGATCTCGTTGGTGCCATTATAATGTTTAACGTTTCTGTCGTCAAATGAAACAGATTTTGTTTATTTCTATATTAATTAATGACATGTATGTCACTGTAATGTGACGCATGAAAGCGCCTTCAAATATTGTTTCTCATCGTTATTAATTTTTATTCCTTATTATAAGTTACAAAGTAACATTACAATTATTTTTGAAGAAAGTTTATTCACATCTTTAAGAAAAGTATTTTTTGTTTTTTTTTCGTTAATTATTATTAAAATCTTTTTAATGGAGTACAATGGGAAGGTACTTTTTATTTATTGTTAATAAAGGTTGATTTCTCTATAACTGTGTTTTATTGATAAATAAATATACTTTTATTTATTGCACTTTACTATGAAATTATGACACTATATTCTTTTTGTTGAAATGTTAAGTGGAATAGTGACACCTTTACTGTTTTTTTTTTAAAACCTTTAAATTTGTTATAGAAACCTTAAAACTTCACAAAAAGTTAAACTAGCATCTAAAAGAAGAGTAAACAAAGAAGCTATGGCACATAACAAACCTTTCTAAATGCAATTTAAATGACAATTCTAGGACTAAACATTTCAAAAAATCTTTAACCGCTGATTCCCAAAAAACAGGTTTCTCGTTTAATGACATTAAGGTTTTCAAGGTGCGATATAATTTACTGCTATAGGTACTTCACCACCGAAACACTGATTTTGGAATTAAAAAACAGAGGCCTGATGTGTGCTGGTACATTAATGAAAAATAGAGTACCTAAGCCCGCAAGATTAATAATCAAAGAGGACAAAGACTTAAAGAAAGCAGGGAGAGGGAGTTATCAAGTATTGGTCAACGATGAGAAGAATATAGCTATAACTAAATGGCTTGATAACAAACCAGTTACTTTTCTGTCTACTATGCACGCTGCCTAAGCTTCCGACACCTGCCAAAGATGGTGTAAGCAGAATAAAGTTTATGTTACTGTCCCAAGATCGGAAGTAGTAAAAGAATATAATTCTAATATGGGAGGTGTCGATCTTGCTTATCGTCTCTTAGCTGTGGCGCCATCGAGATATCGAACAAGAAAATGGACGACGCGATTTATCGCGCACATGTTTGATTTGGCTATAACTAATTCATGGTTAAATTACAAAAACAATGAGTTACGCAAAAATGACCCGGTGAAAAAAATCCAACAACTGAGGTTTTTCAAAATGGAAATAGCTGAAATTTTAGTATCTGCAAATGTGTCCACTAGTTCCAAAACAGAGGACGAAGAACAGTCTCGGCCTAAACGCTCTAAACCAGCCGTACCACTTCCCAGCGCCAGTTCAAGAACTCATGGCGCACTCCATTTCCTTGCCTTCGGCTGGAGAAGTTCAAAACAGATGCAGAAGACCAGGATGCAACAAGAAAAGCACAATTATTTGCAAGAAGTGCAACATTTACTTGTGCCTTACTAAAGATAGAAATTGTTTTTATAAGTTCCACACTGAGATTTACTGATTTAGATATTTTTGTTTTATATTTCTTTGTTAAGTATATTTCTAATTAGTACTGTGATACGAGAGCTTAATATTAGTAGAAGACTATTGTAATTACTTTAAGTTCAATTGTGATTGATAGACCTACCTAAAGATTTGAGACCAGTTAAGATTTTTTATGTGTAACATCTTTATTATTATTATAATTTGAAATATGACCATTGATTAGCAAGTAAGGACACTATTTTGTTAATTATGATTACAGAGTGTAATGCTCATGATACATTGTTTCCTAAAAAAATGAGACTGATTTAGAGAATTTAGAGATTTTTTTACGTAAAATTATTACCTTATTTATTAATCGTAAATAAGGTTTAAAATGATAGAAGAAGTAATAAACACATTTTTATACAAAGTTTCTTTCTATTTTTGGTATATTTGTAATTCCATGATAAATAAATGAATACATTTGATTTTTTCAAACAAATATTATACTTAAAACTATGGCCCAGTGACCTAAAAAAGGTCAACTTATTTCAACATATTTTTTGCATGGAATAGTTAACTTTAGTTATAGGAAATACCCCTTAAAAGAATTTAGCCAAAAGCATTCCATTTAAACACTTTTTTACTAAATAAAAGTTCTGGGCCGCAACTACTTGCGCCTAATTTTAGTACATTGGGTCGTAATTTATATCGACCTAAATTTAGGTTGGGCCTTACGAGGCTATGTACTTATTCAACATGTCTCACTATTGAACTAGAGCAGCCATATATTTATCCACACTAAAACCCTCTGACCAAAATTCGATGTTAAACGCCACAACACAATATAAAAACGACACGAACATTATAATACCACTCCATAGCCACACAAGTAGTACAGTGTCAGAAAAAAAAAACGATGTAGGTTTGGTCTGTAGCTATTAAGATAAAAAAACTTTAAATTAATACCAAATTCCACTTAACGAACTAGGTATTACATTTTGAGAAACGCTGCTGTGCATAGATGAGGCAAGAAATATTTAAAATAATAACAAATAAAATAACAGAAAACAACGTGAAATCTGACTAACGTAAGTGACAAGTGACACACACGAGCAGGGTTGCCATTTGGGAATTTTAATTATGTGTGTTTTGGGATCTGGATTGCCGTGTTTTGGAATAAAACAACAAAATTGCCGTGTACATTTTTATTTATTTTAAATTAATACGTAAGATTAAACATGACATAATCACATAAAAACATTATTCTTCACAGTCATCATACAAATTTCTTATCGTATCCAAAATTTTCATATTGTCTATGATTTCATTTATCGGTTTGAAAATTACACAATTTTCTTGGGATCGGATAAAGTATTAGTTCGATTTATTGTGGAAGTAATAATTTTATTTTTTGATTTTGTTTTTATCAAATTGACCTCACTGAAAATTAACAGTAGGTACTCGAAAAAAATAATGAATGAAATGAATACCATAAACGTGCGCGAACCTATGTCGAATGCGCGTTGAGATTAGCTCATAGAGCTATGAGCGAGGAAATCCGCTTATAGCTCACAGGTCATGACTACGTCTAGTCATGGACTTAGTACGTAGTATACCATCCGTAAGTCCATCCGTCTAGTCTAGTAGGGATGTCGATCTGAGATCGATTAATCGAAAAATCGATTTTTCAAGCTAAAAAAATCGATTTTTTAAATCGATTTGAAGTACTGGATCGATTCATTGGATCGATACATCACCCTTTAGAATCGACATTCGATTTTTTCTGTTTTGGTATAAACCATACAATTAGTTGAAGGTGCCCGTAGTACTAGATTTCTCCCGGATAACTACTCAAGAACTCGCGAGATGGCTGTGTGTTTAGTCTCCTTTGCCTAACTTCTATTCAATAAAAAAAAAAATGAGTTATAATTGTGGATTGGATCCCTGCAGACGTGACACACTGTTGTTTTTAAAAAGTTTAGACATAATTATGGGAAATATAAACTAAATTATCTAATTGCTTTATGACCAAATAGAAATAAATGCCTCGTTTTCTGCTTAATCTGAATCTTTGATATGGTGATAAAAATAATTGTTATAATCGAATTTCCTGAATATAAGATCGTTAATTATAACAAATAAATTTATTATAATGAATTATCGTTAATCATAAAAAAATTTAAAACCAGACAAATGTCTTGTTTTTTAACTAATTTATTTATATTTACATTGTAAAAGCGAATTTGAAAAAAGATCGATTTATTGGAAATCGATTTTTTAGACCTCGATTTTTTTGTGGATCGATTCATCAGGTCACGATTCAAATCGATTTAAAAATCGATCTTTTTCGGCGAGAATCGACATCCCTATAGTCTAGTGTAGTCTAGTGATGTGTGTTACAATCTTATAATGACTTATCGACTACTAATCGATGAAACTATCGGAAAAAAATTGTGTCCATTGGATTCCTGTGTTTTAGAACACGGCAATCTATTTAAAGATATCATGTTAATAAAAAAAAGAAAATTAAACAAAATATGCCTTTAAATACATTTTATTGATTTCCAAGATTACATATAATTATAACAATTTATACAATTATAACTGTTACTTATATTAATTAAGTTTTTTTTTACATAGATACAGCATACGTTTTATTCTATTTTATAGTCTTTTTACAAAACACTGCCAAAATATATACCCATCTTATTTCTTATTCTAAATAAACACTCGCTTTTAACATTTTGGTTGCGATCAATATTTAAAAAAGGTATTATTTCTTTTTTAATCAATCACAACCAAATTACGACATTTGAATCCAAGTTAAACTAGAAATACTGTAAATATTTAACAAATTTTATTGTGACACGTTGGAAACACATATTATACAAATATAAACTATCTCTAATACATTAACAATGTTTGATATGTTTTAAGTACCTGCCTCAAAGGAAAAGTCTCCAGAAACGAACCATATCTCGAACTAAACAAAAATTTAAACTGTGCACATCTTTTAAAAATAAAGAAGCGACAGTTCTCGTGGACCAAGGTCAGAATGAGACATAGATAATATCTCCTCTTTTCACTGCCTTCTCGATTATATGACAGAAAGGAAACAAAATACGATCTTTAGTGAATCAAAAAATAATTTACAACATATTTTAACGATGGATCATCCCAGCGAGGTGGAAACATTTATACAGTGCTGACCATAACATTCTCATTGTATTCTAACTGTGATAAAATCATATGAACTGCTTTTGGCAATATTGCAATAAATATTTTTTGTGACAAAAATTACCAATTAGAAAAATAAGTATTAGACTAAAGAGAACTATGGTAAGTTCATTTAAATACCCATGATATTTTTTAAGTAAAAGGGTTCAGAAAAGCTTTTAGAAGTATCAAGATAATAGATTAAATTTAAGCTAGCCCAATCGAACAAATGCAGCTATTTGCTTTCCATGACTCTTTTAAATTTACATTCCGTTGCAGGCAGAGTAATGGAACGTAATGGCTGAATATTTTGACTAACGCACACAAGGGCCATAACAAAAGTAATAACAACAAAGAACAAAAACACTTTGGAACATCATAGCCGATATTAATAAGGTCCCATAATCTAATTATATATTTAGGAACCTAAATATATAACAGTTGCATATGCCAACGAGCACAGCTACTCAGATGAACATACTAGGTACAACAAAGGTCTCTACACTGTGGATCGTTAGATAACTAATAAAATAGTATCATATTCGCTCGATATTTAAGGCAACCATGCATGTTAACAGATAACGCTATTACAAAATCACAAGATATTAAGTGTGTCTTATACAATAAAACACTTTTTTAAAGTACATGTATGAGATTTGCATTATTAAACCTTTTTAGCGCTAAGCTGCTTAAAACGCTGCCTTTCACACGGTGGTAAAACTAAAGTACTGATTTTCAGTGGCAACCCTTATATTCTGCGCTAATAGTCACAGCGCTATCTATCGAACGGTGGTGGTACTAAATTACGCAGCACATCCGGCAGATGGCGCTTATCTGAAGATGACGTTGCTGGTATGCGAGCCGCGATGCGAGCTGTTGTCTCGCGCGGTGTGGCGGCGGAACGGGTTCCAAGATGGCGCTCGGCGCGCGGACGAGCGAGCAGTGACCGCTGTGGAGCCGCTAGAGGCGGTGGACGCGGCGGACACGGATCCACCGTTCGAGTTGGATTGGCGCGGGGTTTCTGGCGACGCCTGGAAAATAACAAAGTGTGTTGTTATGTTTATTTAGAAATAACATTACCGGGACTTAATGCTATGTGCCTTATGAAGTACATGTATACGTAACATCCTCCTTATCGATTTTGGTCATGACGTCCAATCTAAACGAGGATTAGCCAACTGTGCAGAAGATATTATAGTGCACAAGTGTATGCGCAAACACAGCAGTCTGCAGTCTGCACTCTCTGTTCCTTCCCTCTCATAGTCAGGAGACGGCAGCCCGGGATTTGAGCCTTGCTGAGATACTTTGGTCTTTAGGCGGCACATGCTTTATAATACCATTACACCAATGAGGCAGTCATAGTACTTAAAGCTTAACTTTTCAGCCGTGTTGCAAAGACCTTAGAAGGTAATTATTATTGTAATTAACATATTTATTTAGTAGCCAAAATTCTATCAGCCAGGTTTTAATATGTTACTTATTTTTAAAGTAATAATTTACCCGCATTTTGTATATAAGTAATAATTGACTCTCTTTTACTAATATATAAAGTTGAAGAGTTTGTTTGTTTGTCTGCTTGAACGCGCTAATCTAAGGAACTACTAATGAGGAAGGCTATGGGCTATATACTTAACTAACTCACTAAACGTCACGCCACTTCCCTAGCGGGGTAGGCAGGCTATATAACATTAACCATAAACGCGGGTGCAACCGCGGTCACAGCTAGTTAACGATATTAGCTATGGTTAGGAAAAGTCGTACCTTCAATAAACTCTTATCCATTGGCGTCGCTAATCGCATGGTCAGCGTGTCTCCAGTCTGTTGGATCAGGCGGACCACCTCCTCGTGAGAGCTCCACTTCACATCCTTCTCGCCTATCGTGATGATGAAGTCGCCTTCTCGCATGCCGCCGATCTGTTGAAGATACAAGTTGTGATGTTATTATTGGTATTTATGTAAGACTAGCTGTCCCTGCGCACTTCGTAACTCCCCGTTCTCGGATTTTGTTTTATTATTTTCCTCGCAATGTCTCCATATTTTCTTACCGTACAAACCTTTCCTGGAAGTTTACAAATATTTTAAAACCAAAATCAGCCAAATCAGTGCAGCCGTTCTCCAGTTTTAGTGAGACTAACGAACAGCAATTCGTTTTTATATCATCATCATCATCATCCTCTTGCCCTTCTCCCAGTTCATCTGGGGTCGGCGCAGCATGTCTTCCTTTTCCATACGTCCCGGTCAGCCGTTATCAAGCTATCCACTCCCATTTCTCTCATATCATCTTTCACACAATCCATCCATCTCTTATTTGGCCTTCCTCTTCCTCTCCATCCACTAACATTCATATTCATCACTTTCTTTGTCACATGTTCTTCCTCTCTTCTCATCACATGCCCATACCAAGATAAACGTTTTTATATATTAGAAGGTATATTTGTGAATGTGTTGGTCCTATGTTAATTTGGGACTGCATAATGAACCAACTGTGTTTCTAACCTAACATGTCGTAGGCGACTTGCTTACCTCTTTAGCGAGTCTGGTAATTACATTGAACCAGACAATTTGGATCATGGTTACACACCCATAGGTGTTTGAATGTACAGGTTTCAATCCGATGTTTTCTCGTGTACATAGTATATGTACTAGCTTTTAGAATCCAGAGGTGCATGCTCGGGTTTGAACCCAACCTCTTAGATAAGAGGCGCCTGTTACCATTGAGCTACGACCGCTAACACAATCAGCATCTTCCCAGCGTTATGTCCCGTGCTTAGACGGGGTCCGCTTAGACCATGATCAGTTTTTAGCGAATCTGGTAATTACATTGGAGCGACTGCTGATCTGACCTTCGCAACCCTAAGATAACCAGATATTTTTGGATCAAAATCTTTTAGTTTCCTATTTTTCATCTAAACCAGCCCAGAAATATTAAATAATCGTGTTCGTCTGGGACTTAAAAAGAATGTGCCAACTGTGGCTCTTGCCTAGCATGTCGTAAAAGACGACTAATGGTATGTCGGGTTTGGGTATGTGATTTTGTAGGCGACGAGCTAGCCATTTGTCACTACTTTTTCACAATTTTCCATCTAACCCAGTCCAGTTTTGTTTTTGGCTAAACGTGGTTGAGGGGGCCTGCTGCCCCTTTGACTCTGCCTACCCCTTCGGGGATTGTGGGCGTGATGTTATGTATGTATATAAATGTATTAGTTCAAATGTAACTCACCTCAGCCAACGAGTTAGGCTCAACAGCCGCTATGACGACAGGCGCGTCTCCCCTCACGGAGAACCCGAAGCCCTCTTCGTCCGTTTTAGAGTTTGACACGTTGTACTCGCTCGCTGCTCGCCTGAGGTCACCTTTCCGCCTCTCCCTCTTCGCTTTGCCGTTCACGTGCTCACCGACCTGGTAATATATAGATTGTGATAGTAGATAAACTATGGTAATATAATTCGGGTAGGTATAGACCAATAGGGATGATAACATCATTATGGTCTGGAGTTGTCTATGTAGTAATTTGTAGAGAAGAAATTAAATTCTGGAATAGGGAATTCATGCATATGAAAAAAAAAACCAACATATACATCTATCGGAAAATTAAAAAAAAATGAATAACTAACAGTGAAAACGGAAGCAAAATTGTTCAAAAGACCAATGAGATACAACAGTTTAAAACTAAAATGTCCATCTCTCTTGTAAAACTTTGCACATAAAAACATGTACGAGTATAGTAGACTAAATCAAACAAATATAAAAAAAACATGCATATTCCTTATTATATGTGTATAAGTAGATAATACTTTTTATTCCAGGAAAATATGTAGCTCTTGCGCACGATAAAGTCTATACTTCTTCACAATAAATTAACAATAGGGATGATGACTGCATTAAAAAACTATAATTCTATTTAGTCCGTCAGTTAGATGATACAAAAATACTAGACACATATTTTTCGCTATATCAAATTAACACAAAGATAAAGAGCATGAATGTTTTGGAGTGGGCGCTTGCGACGTCACTATTTAGTAAAATTTTTACAAAAGCGTGACGTCACGCGCATCTTGAATGCATTGTATGTTCGTCAATGTTTGTTTGACAAATAAATAAAAAAATACGTGTCCAAAATTTTTTTTAAATCTAGATGACTGAAGGACTAAATAATTTTTTTTAGTCACCTTGCATATTGGTTCTAAGTAATAAAAAAATACAAACGTGACCATAGATAAAAAAAAAATATTGGCGGCATTAATTACTAAGAAGGTTGCGTTCCATTACACCTACTTGGTCACAGAGCGATAACTACCGTACGCCACGACTAACCTTTGTCATTCCATTCTCCGTGGTGGTCTTCACGAAGCTCTCATTGACCTTGTTCCTATAATTAGAGTCATAGTCCAACACTTTGGGGTGGTACTCATAGTTATTGTTGTTATAACTATTGATGTACACCCCGTTCTGCTTGGTCACCCTGTGGAGTTTCTTCTTGTCGTATTCATCTGTGTATTTCTCATCGCTTCTGATTATTTGGTTGTAGTACGTGCTGTTGTCTTCCGATCTGTCTCTTTTCTCGTTTCTTTTCATCTGGAATGAAAGGGATGGGATTAACAGACATCCTGCTAATATTATAAATGCGAAAGTTTGTATGGATGGATGTTCGTTACTCTTTCAGAAAAAAACTACTGAATGGATTTTAATTAAACTTTAGAATAATATAGCTCATACACCCGAATAAAATATAGGCTATGTTTCATCGATGTACCACGCGAGCGAAGCCGCGGGCAGAAGCTAGTATACTATAACTCTATAACGTTTTCTCTATCTTTTTTTTCTAAATATTGTTTTCGAGGGAGTGGGCAGAAAGAGTTGGACTAAGAGGGAATAAGAACTTCAATGTCGGTCTGGGAAGACCTACATTGAAGTTCTTATACAGTTAAGAAAAAGCAATGTATTTTAAAACAATGTTAACATTCCTTGTGTTCTAGCGAGTAATAAAAGACGACCAATGGTGTATATGGATTTGTAGTTGTGTAGACGTCGAGTATAACCCAACTTAGTGCTCCAACTACTACTTCGGGAAAACGTTTAATGTTTGTATGTATGTAAAATATAGAGAATAGGAGATAGAGGGGAGAGAGAAAGAGAGGGAAAGAGAAAGAACTATAACATAAGAACTACAGAGGAAACAAGAGGAGACTCACCTTTTCATCGGTATCCTGACCGTTCTTAATCCTCCTGGCGCCTTCCCTATGCTGCTTCTGAAGCTGAACCAGTCTGGGCGCGCTCCAGTGCCTCTTGGCGGAGAAGACCGCGATAGGTCCGAGAGACCGAAAGAGGTCATCGACTCTGTGCTGAGCGAAGTCCGGCGGTGTTAGCGCTAGCTGGAACTTCGATGAAGCTGTGGGCAGAGTTTTTATTCTCGAGTGAGTTTTATTGTCAACTGGATAACAAATGACGTATTGATTGAGTTGGGTAGTCTAGGAAAAAATTCAACAGATTTTAAACCTCTTCATCGTCCTTACGTTACATCTCGTGCTTAGGTACTGTTACAGACACAGACAAGGCCGTTGGCGAGTGGTCAGAGACCCTGGCCACGAAACCGAGGGTCGCGGGTTCGAATCCCGCTGGACAAACATGGACATTTGTACTCGAGTCATAGATGTTTATAAACGTATTTAAGTATGTCTATCCGTTCACCTAGTATCCATAGCACAAGCTTTATAGGCTTAGTTTGGGACTAGGGAATTGGTGTGTCGGTCTGGAGAATTTATTATTATTATTACTCGGGGTCCGCATCGCATAAACCATTAATCATGCTTTAACAATCTGGTCATTACATTGGAGCTTCGTAACTATAGAGAAACCAGTCAAATCATTAAAAAAAATCATTACGCTGTTTTCCTTTATCGCTGGGGAAGTTCAATAAATAAAACCGTATTTTGGTGTTATAAGTCCAGAGGTATATGTATGTGCCCGTATTTGAACCGGCACCCCTCGTATGATAGCTTGCCATTGACCTACCACTGCTGACCCTGAATAAGCACGGTGCATAACGCCAAGAAGGTGATGGAGATGTCATCTGTCAAGTACATTACTATCCTCATGAAGAATATGTGTTTGCAGCGGCGGGGTCTATCATAGGGGCTTTTGGCCTGCCTCCCAGGGCCCCGTGGATCATAAGGCCCCGTTAAAGACTATACATATATTTATGTAACAGAATTAGACATTCCAGGTCACTAGTAATATCTAGAACAAAAACTTTTAGGCCACTAAGTAGAGTTAGCCGAGGGCCCCCTACATCCGCCCCTGTGTGTTCGGATCATTATTACTATACTCACGCAGTATGTGCGGCGCGTCGATGAGGTCAGTGAAGTCGGGCTCCCTCGAGTCCAGCGCGCGCGCCGCCGCGGCTCGCTCCAGCGACGCCCGCACCGCGCGCGACAGCGCCTCTTTACCACGAAGCTCGCTGCAAAAAAGCACGTAGCGTTTGTACTACTCAATTTTGTCAATAGATGGCGCTAAGACGGACGTTTGACTCACGGCGGTGGTCAGATAAGCACGTAGTGTTGAGTATTAAAGTCGGTCAATAGATGGCGCTGGGAGTAGTTTAACACGCGATGGCGTTGTGATAATATTGCCTTTTACTTAAGAAATAGGTCTGTATAAGAATTGTTGCAAAAGAACTGTATAATTAATATCATCATCTTGAAAAGCCAGTAAGAATGGGTATCCTTATACACAAGCCAGAGGTAATTCCTCTTTCAATGCGCAAAGAAAAGCACATATAAAGGGGGTGAGATAGTATTTTTAAATTATCTCGTCGCAATCCAAAAACCGGGGTCCGTAGCATATTCTGTTTGCTACAAGACCATTTCGTCGCTGGATAAAATAGATATCCTCAAGAACACTTACCGGCACATCCTCTGCAGCCTCAACGCCTCCTCGTAGAGGGCGAGCGCTTCAACTAGGTGTGCTCGTCCCAGCGCCATGTGGTCCAGGTCTTGGTCTTTCAGGGAAGCTGTTATGGCTGTTCCTGGAAATTATATAGAAACAAATGAGCATTTTAAAAATAGCCGGTTCCCTAGTATTTTAAGTAAAAACTAACTTATATTTAGTTAGTCTCTTAATAATTTAATAATTTTGTTGGAACAAGTTTGGGGAGCGGTAGCCATAAATTGATTCTTATAATGGGCTAGCAATAATTCATGCATCATCAAGATGATCACAAATAAAGACATGATCTAGTGTCTCCCTGGAATATCTAGAAGGCCTGGAATTCTTATGCCAAAAAAAACTAGGCCAAATTATTACCACACTCTCGGAGGAGTTGCCTTTCCCTTATCTATACTTATAATAAATCTGTAGAGAGGTCAATTCTGTACATGAAATATATTTTCAAAATAACTATCAGGGGGTGATTAGTGATCGATACTGATGCCAAAAAAACAATCAGTAAAATTTTTGTCTGTCACAATACAAGGGATCAATCAATAGGAGCAGAGTAGTGAAGGGAAATGTTGGGAAAACGGGAGAAGTTACTCCATTTTTGCTTCCGTCGCGTGTGCAGCCTTAATATTTAAAGTTACATAGAAATCATGTATGACGGAAATAGTCTATATAATATTAACCATAAACGTGGGTGACACAGCTAGTGCGCAATAAACGAGCAAATATCTGATTAGTTGACCGAAACCCCATTACGCCCATGGACCGATCCTACCACTTTTGTAAACAAATCAAACCGGCAACTTAAGTAACTAACCGTTGTCGACGTTCCTGTCCCCGGAGGGCGAGTAGAGGGCGGCAAGGCGGTCGCGCGCGCGCACCCCCGACGGCGCGTTCAGCAGCCCTGTTGCGCAGAACTGGTGTGCCAACGCTGCAATTAAGAATTAATGAATAAACGGCACGAAAATACAATAACTTTACAATTAAATACACAATATATAACAATGAAGTACCAAATGGATCCATCAACATGTACCGTGTCGCAAGGTGCTACGACCCCAGTATTCTGCGGAAGACTTAACACATTCAGTGCCACCGACTCGCCTGGAGAGTTTAGTTAAATATTATTACAGGGTCGATGACTCGCCTGGCGAGTTCAATTTCTTTCGCCAATTGTAGGCGGCATCCGAGAAAACATCGTGAAATTTGTAATGGCAGTGAATGTATTCACACGAGCTGCGGAACTGTTTGCGGTTAGACTGCGTTTCCACCACAGATGCGCATGCGTAGGGACGGATGTGCCTTGCTCATTGGTAAGAAGTGATTCTATTTGTAGAAGTCTTATGCAGCTTAAGGGGCGGAGGTATTGTGCCTAATGCCGGCAAAGACCGACATTACGCTGCTGGAACTTATGTTATTAACGCTTAGACTGCGGGCGTAATGATATTAATGTAATAAATAATAAATAATAAATATTAGACTCCATCACATACATTGATCTGACTCCGAGGTAAGTAGCTTAAAAGCACTTGTGTTACGGATATCAGAAACAACAGTGGTATTACAAATATGTACTTAAATATTAGATATTAACACCCAGACACAGAACAAACACAAGTATTCATCATACGAATATTTGTCCTGGGTGGGGATCGAACCCACAACTCTTGGCGCATGGGGCAGGGTCACTACCGAATGCGCCATCGAGCTTGTCTATAGTGTGTATGTATTTACAAGGTTAACTTAGTAAATGCTATGAGTCATCATATTAACTCAGGTGCAGCTCCCTGTATAACTAGAGTTAACTCATAATTTGGCCTGGTTAAACAACATGGAATGCGCTGTGACTGGAAGATCTCGATGGCGCATTCGGTAGTGATCCTGCCCCATGCGGCAAGAGTTTTGGGGATCCCCATCCAGGACAAACATTCGTGTGCTGAATACTTATGATTGTTCTGTGTCTGTGTATTAATATCCAATATTTAAGTATATATTTGTAATATAAGTGTTGATTTTGATATCCGTAACACAAGTGCTTAAGCTACTTACCTTGGAGTCAGATCACTGCATGTGGTGGCGTCGGATATTTATTATTATCATAAGAAGTACGTATGTAGGTACCTTTATAATACTCAGTCTTGACGTGGACTAGTGACACCCACGAGTATGGCACGTAGTTGAACACACCCTCTGACTGCATCTGAAAAACAAAATAATATTTATTATACATACATAATGTCACGCCTTTTTCCCATGTGGGAAGGCAGAGATCACTTATTTCCATTTGTTACGATCCTGACATATACATATACGTATACATACCTGACATAAATACATCAATACTTATTATGAGTACATTTTATACAATACCCAAGTGTAAACGTCAACAGAGAATGTGCAATTGTGCATGATAGCCTTGGCATTATCAAGTCGTACTACTATTATTTATATTTCCAAAAAAAATTAAAACACTGCTCTACAAAATGTACATACCCTAATTTAATTCATTTAATATTTATTTAGAGAATTATGAATTCCATGTTGGTTTGAGACTGAAAAAAAATATACTAACAATATTATTTTCCATCTAACCCAGCTCATTGACCTATGTTGGTCTGGGACTTAATAAGAATGTGCCAACTGGGTTTCTTGTCCAGCATGTCGTAAAAGGCGACAAGCTAGCCACTTGTTACTACTTTTTTACAATTTTCCATCTGACCCAGCCCAGTTTTATTGTTGGCTCTGCATACCCCTTCGGGGATTGTTAGAATGACGTTATGTATGTTATTTGGCTCATCTGGTCGTAAAATACACTTAATGGTATATTGGGTTTGTTATTACATACATGTGAAGTCACAACTTGTCACCTACAATGCGCCTATTCTATCTTATATCCATTAGCAACACCCTTGCGAGACGGCATTTTGAAGACCTCCTGCAATAGAAATACAATGGTACAGACGTCTGCATGTTACCTTCTCATAGAGCTGCCGGTAGGTGTGCGCGAGCTGGGCGCTCTCCTGCGCCAGGTCGAGGCACATGTCCAGGTCGTCGCGCAGCTCCCGGTCGCGGCCGCACGCCTCTCGCGCTTGCAGCTGCAGCTTCTCGAACAGGCATTCGCGGGCTTGCGCCTGTAACAAGTTAAAGTCAAAGTCAAAATATTCTTTATTTATATAGGTTTCAAGGAAACACTTATAAATCGTCAAATATAGGTAAAGCCACAGCTATATGATTCTACCACCGGTTCGGAATGTTGTATCTACAAAGAAGAATCCGGCAAGAAACTCGGTAGTTACTCTTTTCAATACAATTTATATAAGGTGTATGAAGAGTCATCAATATAGCAAGTATAGTCTTCCCATGCTTTAAAAAATCATCCAAACATAATTTTCACCTTTCAACATTTTGCAGACACGAGTAACACATCTGCTAATGCAGCAGATGGGTATGTTTTACTTTTGCCATCTTATATAGCTCCAGAGTAACTCTAGTATATCGTAATTAACGCCATCTATTATCATCAAATGTTATTGTCATACTATGATCAATGATGGAACTAACGCCATCTATTAACATTTTCTATTATTAGATGTAATGCTGTCACTTACGCCATCTATTATCACACTCCATTACTAACTTGTAATATGTAACCAACGCTATCTTTTATCACTTTCCTTTATTAACTTGCAATGCACTGACCGTCATCAGCGCCCCGAGCACAAGCAGCGTGTCGGCGGCCAAGTCGACTGAAGGCGCGTTGGTGAAGTTCTCGTGGATGTACCGGAGCGTGCCGGCGGCGCGGAGCAGCGCGTCCACCGCGCCGTCCAATCCTGCGCATGTGTTGCGGTCCTGAGGACAGGAAGTTTAAGTATTGATTTTGAATGTTAAAGAAGCGAGTGAGGTGTCTAAGGACCGTGTCGTATGGTGTTCTCTGTGCCTACCTTAGTTACTTAGCTTCACTTTATAACATAACATAACATCGCGACTGCAATCCCCGAAGGGATGGGCAGATTCAAAGGGGCAAAAAGCCCCTTTAACTGTTACTTTAGGATAACTCCTTTTCGCTTAATACTGCGTTGAGAGCCCAAGTCGCCATGGTAACTGACAAGGGACTATTCAAGTATTACGCAAGCACCAATGGGGGGCGAGGTTATCTTGATGTGGTTACCTTTACTGACCTGGGTGCAGGCGTCAGAATAGAGATTACGTTTGCAAGAATCATGCGCAATTTGCAAAAAATATAACAATGCTTACAAGCTCGCCTGGCCTGTTTTTGCCAGCAAAGGGGAGCAAATATTAGTAATTGCTCCACTTTGCATACACAATTTTGAAGTTGTGTTTACGAAATAACTTGACATTTAAGAGATTGTTATCTAAACTAGGTACTAGACTTAGGGTTTCTAAGATGATTCTGTTTATTACGTAACTTTCAAACACACAAATATAATACGTCGGTGGTAATGTAACGAAGGACGGATTGTTGGCATGTGTGTATGGGTGTTTACCTGTTTAGCGCCAATTTGCGTGTAGATGCCAGCCATGTTGAACAACACACATGCTTTCTCGAAAGCCACTGTTCTCTGGCACGATGGGACTCCTGAAACATAAACAAAATGTATACTGTAACCACGGATTAGTAATAAAAGAAGGACTCCGTGCCACTAACTAGACGTTGAAGCTTTGCAAGTGCTCCAATTTGACACGCAACTTACGTCACACATTGACATAAGCGCTCCAAATGACAGATTTCCGATATCTGGTACCCTTAAGAATCTCTCTCACGCCTGCACAAACGTGGCTTCACACTGTAGTATGAAAGCGCGGAGTCCTTCTTTTTTTACTAGTCCGTGACTGTAACCTATGCAATAAATGTTTATTGATTGATTGAAACGTTATATTATTGTATGTAATTTCTCACTGCTTTTAATGGAATGGAATGTGTAGTTAATTTACAAATTGTGTCATCGTATGAAAAGGAAAAAGGCGGTTAATTAAGATGAGTCCTTTATGTTGACGTGGCATTAGCCTTCTTCGCCATTCTGTGATTGCGGCATTTATCCGTAATGTAATACCAATTGAAAAAAGTTCTTACTGAATAGCAACAGTTATATGCACCATATAAATAAGTTTTCTTTTTTTTCTTTAAAAAAATATGAAGTTACTCCAAGAGGAGGGTAGTCACACAAATATGGTCGCTAATCCTAAGATGAAACAGGGCGATCTCATCGAATTTACATGCCATCATGAGAGCTACTTTGTGGACAACCCTTTCGTGTCTATGTAGAGAGGCCCTCAACAACATCAGGGTCAGTTTACAACATCAGACCCCTGACAGTGCCAGATACCCTAACAACACCAAAGATCCTGACAAAATCAGAGGCCCCAAACAACATCAGAGGCCCCCAACAACACTTCTCAACATACCTGTTAACGAATCGAACCACTCGAAGTAGACGCCGAGCGAGCGGTCGGGTGGGAAGAACCGCCGCTCGATGTAATACAGCTGATTGTAGTACTTGAAGAGCAGCGCGACTCCCGCCGTCGACCGCACTGGCGTTCGTATCGCCTGATGAACAAATATTATTGGGTATTTACATACATACTCGCATCGGTAAATAAAATATTGAAAATTTAATAAAAATGCCTAAGAACATTAATTCAGAATATTAATGTTAAAACATGTAAAAAACAAACTTATTTTTAATATTAACAATTAATTAAAAAAATAATATATATTTTTTTTAATATAATTTATATTCCATATTTAACATGAATATGTAATTTTTATGTCTGAACAATGTAAAATACAAAAGTGTGACTGAAAGAGTTAAAACGGAAATAAAACTGGGCTGGATTAGATGGAACATTGTTAAAAGAAGTGGCCTAGCTCGTCTCCTACACAATCACATACCCAAAACCCGGTATCCCATTAGTCGCTTTTTATGAAATGCTAGGCATGGAAATAGTTGGCACATTATTTTTTAAGTCCTAGACCGACATGATATTCACTAATGTTTTACGCATCGCATTGTGAGGCTCATTAGCCATTTATAACATCCTAAAATATATGGACCTGTGGAACTCGATCTGATGCAGCCCCCGGGCAGTTGGCTACTCGGCCTAATGGACAATCCAGCCCTGACTTTACGCCTAAGGCCTACGCCTCGGGTTCGACTAGACTATGATCCAGGGTTCTGCGAGTCCGGTAATTATATTAAAGTGACTGCCGATCTGACCTTTGTGACCCTTCTATCTAAGGGAACCAGACAATTTATCCCTAGATCATCATCATCGTTTTCACCCCTCTGAGCTAATGGTATAAGTATGTACATATATTTGAAAAATCCAGAGAAGGGGTTTGAACCCGCGCACCTCGGATATGAGGCGTATTAAATTAACCATTGTCCTACAACCGCTTTTAAAAAACCGCCATAAAACTAAGGGTCATTGTGTACCTGTCTCATGTCCATGAAGTCTGATATAGCGTCTTCATACATAGCGGGATCCTCGCTGTAGTGCTCCATGATGAAGTCCTTGAACGGCTCTCTGAAGTCCACCTCCTTCGTCTCCTTTAGCCCCAGGGGGATCATCGGCATCACGCATTCTTTGCTGAAAATAAAAGAGATAAACGTTATACTATATGTTAAGTAAGGTAATTTCACCTATCTATATCTATACTTATAATAAATCTGTAAAGAGGTCAATTCTGTACATGAAATATATTTTCAAAATAACTATCAGGGGGTGATAGTGATCGATACTATGCCAAAAATGCAATCAGTAAAATTTTTGTCTGTCTGTTTGTCTGTCCGTCTGTCTATCTGTCTGTCTGTCTGTCTGTCTGTATGTTCCTTATAGAAACAAAAACTACTCGACGGATTTTAACGAAACTTGTTACAATTATTCTTCATACTCCTGGGCAGGTTATAGTATACTTTTCATCACGCTATAATCAATAGGAGCAGAGTAGTGAAGGGAAACGTTGGGAAAACGGGAGAAGTTTCTCCATTTTTAAAGCTTCCGTCGCGTGTGCAGCCTTAATGGATAAAGTTACATAGAAATCATGTATGACGGAAATAGTCTTTATAATATTAACCATAAACGCGGGTGACACCGCTGGCACAGCTAGTAATAAATAAAAATTCATAATTATTTTAGTTGGACACGCCATAACTTGTGAACGACTTTACAGATTTCATTTTAGTCCAGTCAAATAAGGGGATGAACTAGGGTTGCCAACTTTTTTTACAAGAAATAAAGTAAGTATATTCAGGTCTATGAAGAATATAAAACAGTATTTTAGAAAAATTAACAGTATAATATTTATTTATTGTTTTAAATACATACTTTTTTAGTGCTTCTCGCACTAAGTATAACACATAATAATGTTTTGTATTTTGATGCTGAAAACAGTATTTTGTATACTTTATTTTTGTTCAACAGTAAAAAGTATAATTTAGTGAAAAACAGTATAATACTATTTAAAACAGTATAGTTGGCAACCCTAGGATGAACACCTATCACCACTGTCGATAAATTCAAAAAAACTGGGTTCTATGCTCACAGCTGATGCCAAAATTGACGTCGATGTCATTCATCAAGTAAATTTACATACGTAACATATCATCACGCCCATGCTCCCCGAAGGGGTAGGCTGAGTCAAAGACGCAGCAGGCCCCTTTAACCACATTCAGCCGGAAACAAAACTGGGCTGGGTTAGATGGAAAATTGTGAAAAAGTAGTGACAAGTGGCTAGCCTGTCGCCCATACAATCACATACCCAAAACCCGATACACCATTAGTCGTCTTCTACGTCATGCTAGGCAAGAACCACAGATAGCACATTCTTTTAAAGACCCCGACCAACATGGGACAAGTAAATTTAACTTGTCGAAAATGGCGGTCGCTGACAGGAGTGCTCTGCGATTCTCTTAAGCCTGTAAGTAATATGGGCAAAGACTACAGACTGCCTACCCCTTCGGGGATAATGGGCGTGACGTTATGTATATGTTGTTTGTTGTCTAATGCTACAGAAATGTATAGAATGTTCATACTGCACATACGAGTGCCATAAATTATATTTTATTAAAGATAGCGCAAAGGAATCACTTCTACCAAGAACCGTCAGTTCTGAATCAATATTAAAACTGTATCACTAGATCTATTGAAAAACTACCGAGATTTACTGGAGCATAGCCGCTGTACGACTTTATGTTCTAATTCATTTGTGGTAAAGTCTACAATTGTTTAAAGGGTAGAAGAATTACAGACTATAAAGAGCCGACTGGAGCCATTATGTTGTCGCTGCAATGAAACAGTACTGTTATACAATATACGCTCGAATTGAGTGCAAGCTCGATGTTTATTTATACTACAACTAGCTGTGCCCGCGGTTTCACGCGCGTTGATGGTTAATGTTATATAGCATATAGCCTTCCTCGATAAATCTATATAAATAAAACAAAGTCGTGTTTGTTACACCACTTATAAGTCGAGAACGGCTGAACCGATTTACGTTGTTTTTGATTTGTTGGATTTGTCTTCGTCCAGAATAACAGAATAACTATTAAACATTGAAAAATTGACGATAAAACAAAATAAAAGCAAAAGTATTTTCTCATATAAAACGGTGGGATTCGTATCTGTCAATGTTAAATGTCAATCGACAAATCAATGTCAATTTTCATTTACTGGGCGATACGAAGTTCGCCGGGACAGCTAGTTAACAATACAATACAATTTTTTTTAATTCGGATCAGTAGTTCCCGATATTAGCGCGTTCAAGCAAACAAACAAATAAACTCTTCAGCTTTATAATATCGGTAAGTATAGATATGTGGAAATAGCTGTCCACCTGTGCTACTGCAATATTGATCTTTGACGAGTCTATTGTGGAAATAGGTATCCGCCTGTACTGATGCAAGTTCTTCATACTATTGATCTTTCACGCTCCTACATCAGTATATTCTTTAATTTTGCGGCCGACCCCTATTTTGTCTGTGGTTAGACCTACTATGATCCAAGGTAAAAAGTAGTAAATTAAGTAATAAAGTGCAATATAATATTCCATATTTAATAATATTCCACCTTTTATACACTTGGTGGCAATAAAACATATGAATTTTTAATTTTGAAATTTTTAATAATACCTACATGATTTTTTCGTTTCTGACCGACTGTTCCAGAGATTAACGCGGCGAATAAACCTTATTCGCTTTATTACATTAGTATGCTTTAACCGTGGCAAATTTTGAAGGAGCGGGCGGAATACAAAAAATAATTTGATTGTTGGATTAAATGGAAAATTCTGACAAGTGACTACTTAGACATAATACACTATAGCCCTTTACAACGTGCTAATTGAAAAAGCAGTTAGTTGGTACATTATTTTGAGTCCCAAACCAACATTGAAATTTGACAAGCTCGATGGCGCATTCGGTAGTGACCCTGCCCCATGCGCCAAGAGTTGTGGGTTCGATCCCCACCCAGGACAAATATTTGTATGATGAATACTTGTGTTTGTTCTGTGTCTGGGTGTTAATATCTAATATTCAAGTATATATTTGTAATACCACTGTTGTTGCTGATTGATATCCGTAACACAAGTGCTTTTAAGCTACTCACCTCGGAGTCAGATCAATGTATGTGATGTAGTCTGATATTTATATTTATATTTATTTATAATCATGGTTCATTGGTTCATATATCCTCAAAATGTGATTTACAAATTTAAACATGTGTCAATAACAAAACTCACGTAATATTCGAAAACACTGAACAAATTCATAGATAAAGAAATATGGCTGCACTATCATAGACAGAGTGGGTTTACGAGGCATTCCATGCTCTATGGCCACAGCATGGCGGCGAGCGCGGGAAAACGCCACAATGGCGGAAACAAAACTTTTTACACGCTCTTTCTTAATTCTAATTGCCTCTGAGAACGGATTAATTAAATGTAATACGATTTCTTGTAGAAATTAATATTTTGCGCGGGATTAAGAGAACTTATGAGAAGAATTTTTCGTTTGTGGCGACTTTTTACTTTTTTACTTTTTTTCGCGCAAAGATAACGTAAGAATTGAGACATTAATTATGATAATTAAGTTTTATCTGCGTCACCTTTTCAGACATGTGAGAGATAATAAAATGTATGCATAGTTAATTTGACAATTTCATCCAGGCTTCTGTTTGTATAAAAATACTAGCTTCTGCCCACGGCGTTGCTCGCGTGGTACATCGATGTAACATAGCTTATGTGTTATTCTAATATATAAGTTATATTACTGTAAAGTTTCATTAAAATCCATGTAGTACTTTTTGCGTGAAAGAGTAACAAACATCTACACATCCATCCATCCATACAATCCTTGACGTTTATAATTTTAGTAAGAAGTTGTTCTCTAGGTAAGTTCTCAAAATAAATTTTCCTTCCCTTCTGTTTGTTCAGGCTAATCACTGAAATGACTAAACCGATTTTGACGCGACTTCTACTGGCTGATTGTTGATGTTACAAGGAGTAATTTAAACTATCTTCATTAAAGAGAACGGATTAGGGATCCGCGAAGGAATCTTCTTTGTTTAATAGGTAGATAGCATTAAATTGGTTATCATAGACAAGTCTGTCTCTTAGGGCGACTTGCAACACTTTGTTAAACCTCAACTTCAAATAAAATAAACTGTACTTAAGCTTAAACTATGTTCAACGTCTTGGACGTCATCGATTTAGATTAAATCTCGATTTAAATAAACGTCAAAGTTAAACTGACATTTTCAACTTTGGTCGGTTTAAACTTGCATTTATCCATTTTCACCAATAACTAGAACGATGTTTCACTAAAATTGAGATTAAGTTAAATCCACTGAATATCACACATGTGCAAGACGAAAGACAAGTTTAATAGGATTTAAGTTAAGTCGAGTTTAGGGCTAATTTTAGAGTTAATTAAATCTCGATTTTCATCATTTTGCTGCAAGTGGCCCTTAGTAATAAAGTTTATAATAATATCTAAGTAAAGGCAGATACCCGGTGTCTTCGGTTTTGCAAGGATTTTTAAACAAACTAACTAAACTTCACGTCACTTCCCTAGCGGGGTGGGCAGAGAGAACCGAACGCCATATGGCACGGTCCTTACACACCTAACTCGCCTCTTCAACATTCATGATCCTTTTCATACAAGCTCTACGGTTTTTATGACACCTAACATCACCTTCTGTTAATACACAACCAATCTGGTCATGGTAGGTGAGCCTGGGCCTTCCACGGCTCCTACATCCTCCCACTTTCGCATTGTATATCTGTTTAATCAATCTTAGGGATTTTTAATATCTTTATTTATCTTCTTCATCAGAGAACTTTTGCAAATAAGGCTACTATAAAACTGTAGTCACCGTTTTTGGTGGGATCCATTTTATTACTACATAACTTACGATGTATACCTACAAGAATCCCAGTTTTTTTCAACTCTTCAAGGGCCTAAGTCTATTATTTATCATTACAGCGCTTCCAACATTCGCGTGAAGGCTCAAGGTAGCTCTTTAAGTCCTATTACCCTTATTATGTGCCATTTCGAGTTTTTGTATGAAGTCCCGTGCATGGTAGGGATGAGACAAGCGTATTTGGTAACTAGTGTCAATATCACGTGATATGGTAACAGTGACAGGCGTTTCTGAATAGATATGCTACAAATATTAGGCTAGTATTCGGTTCTCTCTGCCTACCCCGCTATGGAAGTGGCGTGAAGTTTAGTTAGTTATTAGGCTAGTATTTGACCTTCAAAAATATTTCGAAGGCTAGCTATTTTGTATATTCGGTAACCTTTCAGTTATAACGGTCCATTTCGCTGACGACCTAACACAAATTTATGAGTAGTGCAAATTATTCTAATTAAAGAAGTAAGAAATTATTTTAATTAACGAGGTGAGGTTCCAAACAACCAATAAAAAAAATCGTAAATCCTACTAATATAATAAATTAGTTTGTATGTATGGATGGATGTTTGTTACTCTTTCACAAAAAAACTACTGAATGGATTTTAATGAAACTTTAGAATAATATAGCTTATACACCCGAATAACATATAGGCTATGTTTCATCGACGTACCACGCGAGCGAAGCCGCGGGCAAAAGCTAGTCTTAAATAAAACGTAATCTAAGTCTACCTGTTTTTATTTTCTACCAAACAACATAAAATAGGTTAAGCGGTTAATTATTTTCTTATGTATGAATTTAACTATGCTACGAGTATATAAGATGACGATCGCCTAGCAAAAACTTAAAACCCAGAATACAACAGTCGATTAATGATTAAGGAAGCAATAACGGAGAGCGATCGCGTATTTCCCCGTATTTCCTAATAGAAAATAGCTTTGCGTCATATTGAAAATGTGCTCGTAATTACTTACCCTAGTATATAATATAATAAGAACACGTGATTCTAACAGTCCAATGAATATAAAATATAGTCATTTATTACGATTAATATAGAGATAGTCAGTTGATACTTCTTGAAAGCTGTCAAAACTTTAGTTGCTTCATAGATTTTTTAAATGAACATATTGGTCCATTTAACACATTTCCGTCTGGCTAAGTCCAGTTTTGTTTTTCGCTGAATGTGGTTAAAAGGGCCTGCTGCCCCTTTGACTCTGCCTACCCCTTTGGGGATTGTGGGCGTGATGTTATGTATGTATGTAACATATTGGTCTAAGACGACACAAATTTGTCTAGTCGATTGACCCATAATTGAAGTAAAAATCTTATTACGGCAATAATAATTAAGGCAGTATGTTTGATGTTTATAAAATTAATAAAAAACTTGCTTATATTTCATGTTTAATTAATTTGATATTTCGCAATTAGTTGTCAATAATGTCAGCATCCCCATTAAATTTTCTTTCTATTTACTATTAATACATATAATTGGTACGTAAAATACACAAACAATTCCGAGATTTTATTCATTTGAAGTCTTTTTAAAGACGGCTTTTGTTTAAAAATCATTTAATATTTAATTAGTATTACCTGCTATAAAATCATGTCCCATCCTTAACTTTGCTTTTTTTCCATAATGGCCCTTATTAGGTATGTAAATTTTGACTGTTCGACTAAAGTGGGCATCACTATACTGAAGCTTGTGAGGGCAGCTAGTATTTTATAATTATTTAGCTAGTTTTAAACCGCGGCTCTGTATGTTTTCGGGTATTTGAACCTGATAACATATGCAGAGCCGCGCTACGCATATTAAAGGCCCAGAAAAATATACAATATCTTATAGTGATACGCATTTTTTTTTTAATATAAGGTAACAGGTATTTTCACTACTTTACACAATTTTCCATCTAACCTAGCCCTGTTTTATTTTTTGACTGAATGTGGTTAACCACATTCAGCCCCTTGTGGAGCTTGCTGCCCCTTTGGCTTTGCCTATCCCTTCGGGGAGTACGATATGTATGTATGTATGTATGTATGTACTATTGCTAATGTAATAGCTTGTACCTTGTAATCATACATGTATGTACTACTAAGTACCAAAAAAATACAATATAATTTGTATTTTTTGGTACCTTGTACCCAAAAAATAAGAGTTTCATGAGTTGAGATTAATTTAAATTAGAGTGAGAAGATTTAGGGTTGGGAAGAGGGTTAGCCTTCACCCTCACCACTATTAAGGGGGACGAGAGTTCAGAAAGTTGCAAAAACATCACGTGATTAATGTACTACCCCTTATTTGTATCGTTATTATTTTGTGCCCCCTTGGAGGGTTGGCAAAAAAAAAAAAGCCCAAGATCCTGCTTTACATTAACAGAGCTTCAAAGATGGCGAATCATAAATTCTCAGAGAGTTTACTTATCAGTTACATACAGTTGACAAGCTTGAAAGCGCATTCGGTAGTGATCCTGCCCCATGTGCCAGGAGTTGTGGGTTCGACCCCCACCCAGAACAAACATTCGTATGATGAATACTTGTGTTTGTTCTGTGTTTGGGTGTTAATACCCAATATTTAAGTATATATATTTGTAATACCACTGTTGATTCTGATATCCGTAACACAAGTGCTTAAGCTACTTACCTCGGAGTCAGATCAATGTATGTGATGTAGTATGATATTTATTTATTACATAAGGCAGACATAGCCGGCGGCAGGGGCTAGTCGATATTGGTCTTTCGACACTCCCTCATCGTCTACAGGCCACTTTCACATTCTTTCATCATGTACAAGCATTGCGCTGGTTTAGCCTCCAGTGGTTTTAATTAAATCGACTTTTAAATGGAAACTGTGACTTTTATTAGAGTTCTGTAATTTAGCGTGTTGCGATATGACAGTGTGTCCCGCCTTTTTGTAATCCATAAAAGGAGTGTAAACAGAATTACACATCTTTGCAACAAATAAATTATCCAGACAATAAATAAATTCTCTAGACTTACACACCAATAAGGGGCCTCTGCCCCCCATCGCGTTAGCCCATGTCCTAAACCAATGACTGCTAAATATATCATTAAAAGTAAGAAAGTGGAATTGTTAGATATTGATATCGAAATAGATAATAGATGTCAGCGCCACCTAGCACGGTTTGATGTAAAACTCAGTCGAATTGAGAACCTCCTCCTTTTTTTTACGTCGGTTAAAAACCATAAATATACATTATATGTAGGCACACATATTATTTTTAATCTGTGAAATATATGTTCACTTGGTCAACCGACGTTCTGCATTTTCATTAGGAATTGTTGGGTGTCTCGGGATAAATGGTTTACAATATTTAGACTATGTTGGTCTGGGACTTGGCTTATGTTGATCTGGGACAAAAAAAAAGAATGTGCCAACTGTGGTTCTTGCCTAGCATGTCGTAAAAGGCGACTAATGGTTTACGGGCTTTTGGGTATGTGACTGAGTAGGCGACGAGCTAGCCACTTGTCACTCCTTTTTCACAGCTTTCCATTCAACCCAGCCCACTGTCCCATGTTGGTCTGGGACTTAAAAAGAATATGCGAACTGTGGTTCTTGCCTAGCATGTTGTAAAAGGTGACTAATGGTATATCGGGTTTTGGGTGTGTGATTGTGTAGGCGACAGGTTAGCCGCTTGTCACTGCTTTTTCACAATTTTCCATCTAGCCCAGCCCGGCTTTATTTTTGGCTGAATGTGGTTGAAGGGGCATGCTGCCCTTTTGACTATGCCTATCCCCTTCGGGGGTTATGGGCGTGATGTTATGTATGTATGGATATTTAGACTTGGATGGAGGTTAAGCGGTACCACTTACCTATCGCTCTGGTACAGCTCCACTGAGGAGTTGAGCTCAGCCAGCTGTTCCTTCAGCAGCTGCAGGTTGGAGTTGACGAAGCTCAGCTCCAGGGCCACCGTCTCCCGGAGTTTTCTGTTCGTTGTGGCCTGGAAGAAGATAGCTATTACAAATCTTTAAGACTTAGAATTAATGTGGACGAAGGTAGGTAAAAAAACGTAAACATATAAATGGGTAAATAGTAACGTATATATTAATAAGAACATACTAAAGGTACTCGTAAGTATATATGACTAGCTCGATGGCGCATTTGGTGGTTACCCTGCCTTATGCGCCAAGAGTTGTGGGTTCGATCCCCACCCAGGATAAACATTCGTGTATTGAATACTTGTGTTTGTTCTGTGTCACACCACACATTAACACGATAAGCGCTCCAAATGACAGATATCCGATATCTAGTATATATAAGTATCTCACTCACACATGCATACACGTGGCTTCACGCTTTAGTAATTGATTATGCAAGAAGGACTCCACGCTATCATATGACAGCGTGTAATCCTTCTTTTTTACTAGTCCATGAATTCAATTTTATTTTTGGCTCAATGTAGTTAAAGGTGCTTTTGCTCTTTGGACTACCTCTCCTAACCTCTCTATTTGTGTGATTATGTCCAGTAGAATCATGGATGTTTAAATAAGTATTCTTTTCTTTGTATAGAACCCTAGAAGTCAGTTCTACTCGCACTTCGCCATCCATTGCCCAGTCACAGCGTTGCTAAAATACACATCGCACGTTACACTACTGTAAATTACCAATTTCACGGCTAATCGTAGAACAAAGAGGAATAATTGCGTCGCTTCCTCTCTGACATCATCAGAGGCGAAGGCATCGTTAAGGAAATAGCCTTTCTTTCGGCACATTGACCGGATCTTTGTGTTGTAATATAAGAATTGGACAGCAGTGCTATTTGTTTTAAAGTAGATCTTTGACGTATTAGAATTTTCTAAGAATAAGAACTTAATAAGTAATTCAAAGAGCCCGAAGTTCAAAGAGCCACACGATCTTTAAGCCACGTTTAACCAAAAATAAAATTAAGTTGGGTTAGACGGAAAATTTAGTAAAAGTACTGACAAGTGGCCAACTCGTCGCCTGCATAATCACCATTCGATACACTATTAGGCGCCTTTTACGACATGCTAGGCAAGAACGACTGTTTTTCTTGCCTAGCATGTCGTAAAAGTACACTCTTTTTGAGTCCCAGACCAACATGAGATCAATTGGGCTATCGATATTATTGCTCAAGCTCAACAATGTATTGGTCTATAACATTAGTATTGATAATATTTATACAGTCGATACTATCAATAGCAATATCGTTTGTATAACTAGTTTTAAAACTCAACGATTGATATTTGGGCGACTTCATTAAGCCAACTCTTAATCATCAAACCTACCGCTCTCGTCTGCACTACGGCGCCTGCGCACCGAACGCGCGCATCGGTCCGTGACACCCTTTCTTGCGGTCTCTGAACCCTGACCTTGAAGCCGAACGATTTACATATGTCTGTTGTTGTGAGGTTGCCGAGGAAATGTTTCGGCGATTGTTTTGAGAGATTGTTTAGTGTGACACCATGTAATTTTGCAAGTTGGTCGAATGGTCAGAGATCCTACTAAAATTCATAGTAGTGTTTGCGTATATATGGACTCAAATCATGCCTAATGGGGGTGAAAGTCTTAAGATGTTTATTTATTTATTTCCCGCTTCATTTTATCGCAATAAAATAAATATTAGTATGTTCTAATCTGGGATTAAGAAATCATTTTAATAAGTCTAAGGTTCACCAACTTGTCTAGTGTAGCAAGCTCTTTAAACCAAATTTAATAATATCCGTATTTAATTTAATAATAGCCAAATTTTGTCCGTGACACAAGTGCTAAAGCTACTTACCTCGTAGTTAGATCAATGTATGTGATGTAGTCTGATATCTATACTAATATTATAAAGAGGAAAGATTTGTATTTTTGTGTGTGTGTATGTTTGTAATGAATAAACTCAAATACTACTGTACCGATTTCAAAAATTATTTCACTATTGGAAAGCTACATTATCCGGAAGTAACATAGGCTATATTTTATACCCATATTCCTACAGGAACGGGAACTATGCGGGTAAAACCGCGGAGCGCTGCTAGTGATATATAAAAAAATAAAAAATAATAAATTCTCCAGACTGACATACCAACCCCCTAGTTCCAAACTAAGCATATGGGCGTGATGTTATATGTGTGTGACTCCGCGCCACTAACTAGACTTTGAAGCTCCTTAGGTGCTCCAACTTGTCACGCAACTTACGTCACACATTGAGATAATAAGTGCTTCAATTGACAGATATTCGATATATGGTATCCATAAGTATCACTCACACATGCACAAACGTGACCTCACGCTATAGTATGACAGCGTGCTGTCCTTCTTTTTTTACTATTCCGTGGTTCCAAATTAATTTTTCACTTTTATTGAACAATGGTACGCACGTACGCATTTATATTTGTTAAGGATAGTTTAGATAAATGTAAAAGCAAAGAACCAATATTTTTTTTGGTTAAATGTGGTTTGAAAAGTTTATTGCTCTTTGAGCTCTGCCTACTAGGATTGCAGGCATATTGATATGCATTTAAAATGTAAAACCAAAAAGTCGCTCAAATCTAAGTGTAGGAATGTATGAGATAAATGAGAAGGTTTGAATCAGAAATCATCGTTTCAAGATTTGCTATCAATTTATTTAGAAAGTACAGGAAATAGAATTCATAGCCGATTTCCTATTACCATTTTTGAGCTTAAAATTAGTCACGCGTCAGTTGGGAATATGCGTCAGACCGCAATCCTCTGAGATTCCATCACATCTTAGCAAATCGGTGAAACCAGAAGAGTGGTGTTGCCAGATTCAACTTTATTATAAGTACAGTCTCTTATATATAAAAATGAATTGGTGTTCGTTAGTCTCGCTAAAACTGGAGAACGGCTGGACCGATTTGGCTGATTTTGGTTTAAAATATTGGCAATCTTCTAGAGAAGGTTTCTACGGTAAGAAAATATGGAAACATTGCAAGGAAAATAATAAAAGAAAATCCGAGAATTAGGCGTTACGCAGTGTGCCGGACAGCCAGTATATAAATAAATGTTAAAAGAAAAACAATCCCAAATATATTCCCCGTTAAAACCAACATCTGGCAACACTAAAATTTGTCGCCTGATCGATCTATCGCGGCGATGTAACTAAGTTGCGCCGGCGCACTTTCACCGTCACTCGGTCATAACTCCGCGGTAATCTCGGTTTAAGTATGGTTTAGGTGATAAACTTAACGCCGGCTTTCGTTAAACTGGCTTAAGATTGTATCTTGATGTGGTGAGATGTGATAAGCTGGCGTTATGTTGCCACCTTTTGTAGTTAGTGAGTCTTTCGCAAAGTTGAGCATCGACTGTAGAGTATTAAAAGAGCACAAACTTCGAGAATGATCCCGAATCTTTAGCTTCCTTGGGATTTAACTGCAGAAATATGTCCTTCTACAAAATTCATAGGAATTTAAAGAGTACCTACGGAAAATTAACATTAATTTCAAATTAGATAGAATTATATCGATATTCGTTTTGTTGTTACTCATATTCAATTATTTTCTGGTTTGGTATAGACACGTATAGATATTGTTAAGATATAAGGATTCCCAAGGGAGACGATTAAGTTTTAATTGTGAGGTCTACGCAGTACAAAGTTCAAGGCAGAAACTAGATTATGAAGCATTCTTAAGTTATTTGTGAAATATTAAATAATCTTGTTGGTCTGGGACTATAAAAGAATTTGCCAACTGTGTTTCTTGCCTAGCATGTCGTAAAAGACGACTAATGGTATATGGGGTTTTGGATATGTGATTGTGTAGGCGACGAGCTAGCCACTTGTCATTACTTTTTCACAATTTTCCATCTAACCTAGCCCAGTTTTATTTTTGGCTGTATATGGCTAAAGGGGACTCCTGTCCCTTTGACTCTGCCTACCCCTTCGGGGATTACGGGCGTGATGTTATGTTTAAATTATTACTTATAAATATATAAGTTGTTAAGTATAATATATGCTATTGCCATTCAAATTATGGAATTATTACATTTTGACTGCTCATTAATAGTAAGAAAATTTATATATAAATTTATAGATCTCTATTACATCCATAGATTAGATAATACTCGGCGTCTTGGTTTAGCCTGAAATGACATTTCGCATACGAAATGTTCGACAAATAATAAAATACTTGTTATGACATAGAAATATGCCAGAGTGGCTGACATTTGAAAAATATTAGCGAGTGTAAACTTAGCAATCTGACTATTGTAAACAAAAGTCATTTACGTAAGCTTATTTAATGTTTGAATTTAATTAAGTTGTCACTTATGGCAGCGTATAATGGCTACTATTTAGTAGAAAGTATAATTAGAATTAATTAATAGACAAGTGGAATTATGCCTCGACATTTAACTTGTAGAATACTATATTGAATATTCTATAATATAATCATTATAGAATATTCAATATAGTATTCTAAATATCTTTTAAAATACGTACCATGAGATCAATTTCACTTTTAATTTAATTTGACTGGCCCGATGGTCGAGTGGTCAGAGACCCTGGCCACGAAACCGAGGGTCGCGGGTTCGAATCCCGCTAGGGGCAAATGTTTCGTGTGATGAACATGGGCATTTGTACTCGAGTCATGGATGTTTATAAACGTATTTAAGTATGTCTATCCGTTCACTTAGTATCCATAGCACAAGCATAAGCTTAGTTTAGGACTAGGGAATTGGTGTGTCAGTCTTGAGAATTTATTTATTTGAGAATTTATTTAATTAATTTCACGGAAGAATGCGTTTAAGGATTGCATCATTAAATTTTTTATATTTTAATACATGTTAATTTTATATAAAATATAACATTTTATCAATGACATTACACCTAACTTAAGAAAATATTATTCATAATAAATATCTGTATGCTGACATTTCGGTAGTAGAATACGCAATAGATGAACTATCAATATTCGCTATTTTTAAGAACATAAATTATTTATTCATTCATTCATTAATTCTAAATAACACGCCCGATCGCGGTCTTAACGAAAATAAATCAATATTATAATTTATTTTAAAGATGAAATATAGGCGAAATTAACCAGCAGATAGATCATAGCTACAAATGCACTTTCCTGGTGGTTAAAAACTAAATACCAATTAATACAAGCCAAATTAGGTGAAACTGAATAATTTTATTGTACCATGACCTTGGGACGTATTATAATTTTACCCAGATGTAAAAATCTTGTTATCGCGATTTAGACATGTAATGTTCCTCGGCGGTGCAACGCCATCTAGTTATCAAATTACATAAACATATTTTCTAGACAGCACTCTGTCAACAATGCCTCGTCCAACCAGTTTCGCCAAGTCCATGATCATAGTTCTAGCAGAACCTGACTGAGAAATTGACATAGTGTTAGAAAGCTGAAGCCTTACCTTAAAGAGGTTCTCAGCCCCGGCTCGAAGCCGGAGCTCTTTGTTGATCTCCTGGTTGAGCTGGCACCGGCGGGTCTGCAGACGGCCCCGGCAGGTCGCCACGCGAGGGTCTGAACCCTGGAACAAGAGGAGCAATACATCAGTACGGAGACATCATCACTATATCACATAGATTTATCTTTTATCAAAGTAAATATTAATAAATAAATTTCCGGCAACAACACATACATTGATATGACTCCGAGCTAAGTAGCTTAAGCACTTGTGTTACGGATATCAGAATCAACAGTGGTATTACAAATATATACATAAATATCTTACACACAGAATAAACACAAGTATTTAGTCTAGACTCAAAAATAATGTGCCAACTGTGATCCTTGTCTAGCATATCCTAAAAGGCGACTAATGGTGAATTGGGTGCTGGGTTTGTGATCGTGTAGGCGACGAGCTAGTCTCTTGTCACTACATTTTAACAGCTTTCCGTGTAACTCAGTCCAGTTTTTTTTTGTGTGAATGTGGTTCTACCCCTTTGATTCTGCCTACCCCTTCGGGGATTACGGGCGTGATGATATGTGTGTATGTATGTAAGTATACTTATCCCGTAATTAATGATACACTATTCGTCGTTAGCCTGCACCCAATAGTATTGTGTTGGCTGTGTGTTCATGTAGGTGACGAGCTAGCCTCTTGTACCTACTTTCACCATTTTCTATTTATTTATTTTTTATTTAAGTTTTAATTCATGTCAATTTGGAAATTTATTTGGTTCTTTTGTAAATTGTTAGTTCACTGATGTGTTTTATTGTTCTAGATTTGATTTCTGCGAATGGATACAGGAGTTTACATATAATTTGAATATTTACATAAGTTTAGCTTTTGTGAATACTTTTGTGTTTATTTATTACTAGCAGCGCCCCGCGGTTTTACCTGCGTAGCTCCCGTTCCCGTGGGATTACAGGGATAAAATATAGCCTATGTTACTCGCTGATAAAGTAGCTTTCTATTGGTGAAAGAATTTTTTAAATCGGTCCAGTAGTTTCGGAGCCTATTCAATACAAACAAACAATCATCATAGTACGAAGAGGCTCATCAACTTAATTAATTCATTGGTGGCCTTCTCGCTTTTTAGTATATCCATGATTTTGAAGGGCTCGATTTTTCTTCAGTCACTAATAATAAAGGGAGCTTTGGACTCTGTCTACTACGAGCAAAGCGGGCGTGATCGCATGTATGTGGTTACACATTTATATACACAGTTATACATATATATACTGGTTCATATATATATATATATATCCACTTGTGATGTGCAAATCTGTATAACAATCCTAAGGCTCAATACACCATTAGTTGCTTTTTATAATTTAATAAGCAATGAAAGGAACACAGTTTATTATTTTTGCGACTCAGAACTTCAAAATGAGTAGTAATTGAGTTCAGTAGTCAGTAATTTATTCATAACATGCTTTAGGTAAATTATGAATGTACCTGTACCATACCAACTTAATTGGCAAATTCTGTGCTTGTATTACAGCAATTTAAAGTAAAAAAATGTATAAGTAAAAAATGAAATGCGCTCTACGCAATCCCATTAAGCATTGCCGACTTAAATGTCGCCGAACTGCATACTGGTTCCAAATATGTCCCCTTACCGACTATTTATTTGCACTGACTTTTATGGTACGTTAAATAACACTTACAAAAGAGTTACTTCGTATTTCGTATGCAATACACTTTAGGTTCAGTCCACGTACCGATAGTTGCGTCGCCTTTTTCATAACTTTACATAATTTATAAGTTAACATAATTTAATGTGAGGTACGTGATACGCAATGTGTGAAATATGGATTTCTTATTTTTTATTATGGTTATTGGTTACCTTGACTTAAAGAGTATTATGTTATTTTGACCATTTAAGTTTTAGTAATTTGAATCACGTGTAAGGCCTTGTGACTTCGTAAAATTGCTGTAAACTCTAGCCTTATAAAAAACAGGTTTTTTTATTAGTACATATTTTTTTATGTTGGTTTGGAAATTAAAAATAATTGTGTTAACTGTGAGAGCGGTGGTAGCTCAATGGTAAGGACACGCGCCTCTTAACCGAGGAGTGCGGGTTCAAACCCGGGTACGTACTCTGGATTTTTCAAATCTATGTACGTATTTATACCACTAGCTCGGCGGTGAGGGAAATCGTGATGAAACCTGCAAATTCAAACAACTTTGGATTTGTAACCATGATCCAAAAATTGTCTGGTTCCCTACCTTTGGGTAAAGAAGGTCAGATCGGCAGTCGCTTCAATGTAATTACCAGACTTGCTAAATCCTGGATCATGGTCTAAGCGGAACTCTGCCGAACCATCCAAGGATTGCAGGCGTATGTGTAAGATAACTGATCATACAGATCGAATCATAGTGGTATTACTGCTTTAATGAAACTGGGCCCCAATTTCATAGATTGCGAATACTTCGTAAAATAGCAGTAGTAATTTTTGCATATGTCATCCGTACCGTTGTGACAAGTGAAAACGAAAATGCGTTTTGCCTCGTATCGCGTCGGCGCGTGCGCACGTTCCACGCGTACGGAATGCCTGAATGCGGTGAGGCGAAAATGTCGATATCATTTGCGAATTTCGTTAACCCAACTCAAGCTTGGTTGGTCAAACTCAGGTAAAAGTGGGTTAAAATTTTTAATTGATCTCGGACTTAGGCTTATCTGGGGGCACGGCAGTGCCCCCGCCAAGTCGAGCATAAAAGCGGCACGGCCGTACCATCCTTTTCTCGAAGCAATTCAGGCCATTTTCGACCCCCTGTAACTTCGTTGTGGATAAAACTAGAAGACTGAATTTTCAGTAACCACGCAGGCATTGTAAAGACACGGTATATTTCAAATTTCATTCAATTTGAACCAGTAGTTTAAGAATTATAATGGGTCAATGTTTCTTAATTTTGTCACTGACTGACTGACCGATCATCAAAATTCTAAGGCACTTCTAGCAGACCTAGAAGCTTCAAATTTGGAATATAAGTAGTGTTTGGTGTATGAACTAAGGAAAAACTAAAATATTTGGGGGCACGGTAGTGCAACCGCTAAGTCTAGCAAAATTTTTCAATTTCGGTCCAGTTTTATAAATATTTAACTACTACTTACTTAAATAACTTTGTAATACCATATAAATATTAAGGCGCACGGTAGTACCCCCGCCAAGTCGAGAAAAAAAGCGGCACGGCCGTACTATATCCTTTTCTCGAAGCAATTCAGGCCATTTTCGATCCCCTGTAACTTCGTTGTGGATAAAACTAGAAGACTGAATTTTCAGTAACCATGCAGGCATTGTAAAGACACGGTATATTTCAAATTTCATTTAATTTGAACCAGTAGTTTAAGAATTATAATGGGTCAAGGTTTCTTAATTTTGTCACTCACTGACTGACTCACCGATCATCAAAATTCTAAGGCACCTCTAGCAGACCTAGAAGCTTCAAATTTGAAATATAAGTAGTGTTTGTTGTATGAACTAAGAAAAAACTTAAATGTTTGGGGGCACGGTAGTGCAACCGCTAAGTCTAGCAAAATTTTTCAATTTCGGTCCAGTTTTATAAATATTTAACTACTTACTTAAATAACTTTGTAATACCATATAAATATAAAGGCACACGGTAGTGCCGCCGCCAAGTCGAGTAAAATTTTTCAATTTCGGTCCAGTTTTCTAGATATATAACTGCTTAAATAACTTTTTAATCCCATATAAATATAGGCGCACGGTAGTGCCCCTGCCAAATCGAGCAAAAAATGTGTATTCCCGTCATGCGAATTCATTCCGCAATTACAAGTCTTACAGTTACAAGTCTGGGCGGTTTACATCTAATTAATGTCAACTTTGGAAGTGTTAAAGCGCAGGAATCCTCAATTTGTGAATACAACAGACCAAGAAGCATAAGATTTTATCGTCCAGATTTGTCAAAAATTGTAACATCAAAGCCTCCCAGAAAAACGCATAGAGACAGGCAGTGGGCTCTTAGAAAAACTGTAGCTGAAGCTCAAGAAGTAGTACCGGAAAAGAGAAAACGGAAGGCTACCTACAAAAATAAGAAAAGTTCATATGTCAGAGAGAGGGCTTTAAGAAAATTCGTAGATATACATATATACAATAAGTAACTCAGTTGTTCTACGGTAAAAAGTTGTGAGATCCATGTAATACCAAGTCGGTTATTAATATATTCAGTCTCTACTTAAGTGACTTTCTGTCTTAATACGTCCAGTCCCTAAGACCACGATCGTGGTCCATAACAATTGAAAATCAATTGTGTCTGGAATCTCCGTACTCGAAGCATTAATAACCGACTTGGTATTACATGGATCTCACAACTTTTTACCGTAGAACAACTGAGTTGCGAGACTTGGTTTTTTTGACAAGTATACTATATACAGATAGTAATCAACGATAAAATCGTTTATAATACACTTTATAGTTAGATCGTTTATAAAACCTATTTCAGAAAATAAGTTTCCATACATAAAAGTTACAAAATTACAATTAAAAGAAAACAGAACCAAATAGGAGAATCACAAAAAACATTAAAATTTAACATTAACAGTGAAAAGAGAGATTTATTATTTAAAAACAGTAATTTACGAGATACTCTATCATTTTGCCGCTGCACCATAGATATGCTATTGGAGCGGTGGTAGCTCAATGGTAAGGACACGCGCCTCTTAACCGAGGAGTGCGGGTTCAAACCCGGGCACGTACCTCTGGATTTTTCAAACCTATGTACGTATTTATACCACTAGCTCGACGGTGAGGGTAAACATCGTGATGAAACCTGCAAATTTAAACAACTTTGGATTTGTAACCATGATCCAAAAATTGTCTGGTTCCCCTATCTCAGGGTTACGAAGGTCAGATCGGCAGTCGCTTCAATGTAATTACCAGACTCGCTAAATCCTGGATCATGGTATAAGCGGACCTCGTCTAAGCACGGGACATAACGCTAGGAAAATGATGATGACTATTGAGATGTTATTGTACTTCTGGATAATGTAATAAAAATGAGGAAAACTTTAAAATTGTATTTATTTAACCATTCATTACAAATATACTACTAACATACATACATACACAATGTCACGCCTTTTTCCTACGGGCAGAGATCACAGTACTACAAACACATAACTACAAATCATTACAATATGTAATTATTTCAGTGTAGTTTAATTTAGTTTTATGCAAGTCACACCCATAACCATTTTCGATCACAGATGCAATGAAGCTACTTGTGAGTAAAAAAATCTGTTTAAACAAAAAATACGTTTGAATTCAAACTATCGAAATCCGTAATTTATCGACAACCACGATCACATCACTAAAATCGCGTATGGAATTTCAGATCAACGTCTCTTGTCCCCGACGGCTTTCACTATAAATAATTGTGGTAATCACAACACTATTAACAAATGACGCCGTTAATTGGATTGCTTAACCCAATTAGATGGGCATTCACCGAAGTAAAAATACTAATTAGTTGAAAACAATGCTATTTATAGCAGGTATGTTGTAAATGTAGAAAATAGCTAAGGTTATGGCTTAGTAATTATTAAAGGTACTTTTCATCGTTTGGTTGCTATTGGTGTTTGGGGTTGATTCCCGGTTAAGTCATGAGAATGTCTTTTTTTTTATTGAATCAGGATTGGGTGTTTTTGGTCTGAGCATCGTTCTCTTAACGTTATGTCCCGTGCTTAGTCAGGGTCAGTTAGTCCAGTGTTCAGCAGACTGTTTGTGTTCAAAGAACATCAAAGCAACTCGACACAAGTGTGTCCAGACTCTTGTGTCGAGTTGGTGAAAAACCCAGGAAAACGAATTTATTGGAGGCACACCATAGATGGAATATCAGTTTTTAAGTACCATTAATCAATAAAGCCACGCTCACCTACCACGACCAGATTGATCGTGTATTAAAAAAATTCAGTCGAATTGAGAACCTCCTCCTTTTTTTTGAAGTCGGTTAAAAATTTAAGGGTGGCCCTCGTTTTCATGGAATCCAATCACTAGACCAAGACTTGGTGAAATTGAGACTATCTCAAGAATAACAATCGATATGACCCTATAATATTGAAAAAATTATCCACGAACTCCTAATCATTAAGGAGTTATACCTTCCATCATCAGCTCAGCAATATAAGATTATGAGTAACAGACGTAAGTACTTGCATAGTTTTAGAAAATAACTAAAATAGATTGTACGCGCCTGTAATACTTAAGGGTTTCCCTCGATTTGCCTAAGATTCCTTCATCAGATCCAGATTTGGTGCCAATAGGACCAACTCCAAGATATACCCTTTTGAATAAAAAAAGAACTCTAAAAATTGTCTTACAATTCTAGAAGATATCAATATTTAAAGAATTATAAACGAATTCCTAATCGTTAAGGATTTGTACCTTCCATCATCAGCTCACCAACATAAGATGATAAGTACTATGCGTAAATACTTGAACAATCTTAGAAAATGTCTAAAACACATTGTACGTGCCTATAAAGTTTGAGGGTTGCCCTCGATTTTCCTGGGATCCCTTCATCAGATCCTGATTTGGTGGCAATGGGACCAACTCGGGAGTAAACCCTTTCGATTAAAAAAAAAATTTTGGAAATCGGTTAACAATTCTCGGAGATATCGAGTAACATACATACAAAAAAAAAAAAAAAAAAAAAAAAAATTCAGTCGAATTGAGAACCTCCTCCTTTTTTTTGAAGTCGGTTAATAAGGTGATGTTAGGAGTCATAAAAACCGTAGAGCTTGTATGAAAAGGATTATGAATGTTGAAGAGGCGAGTGAGGTGTGTAAGGATCGTGTCATATGGCGTTCGGTTCTCTCTGCCTACCCCGCTAGGGAAGTGGCGTAAAGTTTAGTTAGTTAGTTAGTTATTAATCAATAAAGCAATATTTATTATTAATCAACTCGCTTGTGCGCTCGCGTGTTTTACATCTGTGTAAGTATTTTCCATTGACTGGCCTGATGGTCGAATGGTCAGAGACCCTGGCCACGAAACCGAGGGTCGCGGGTTCGAATCCCGCTAGGGGCAAATGTTTTCGTGTGATGAACATGGGCATTTGTACTCGAGTCATGGATGTTTATAAACGTATTTAAGTTTGTCTATCCATTCACCTAGTATCCATAGCACAAGCATAAGCTTAGTTTGGGACTAGGGAATTGGTGTGTCAGTCTTAAGAATTTATTTATTTATTTATTGGTCTTTGTGAGATAACCTTATTTTTCCGGGGTACACCAACTAATGACCACTGTGCACCACTGCGTTGCGGCACACGCTTTGCATAAAATATTCTTAGAACTTTAAGCTCATAAAGCTCCCACAGATCTATTGTAAGTCCAGTCACACGGCATGCTCCGGCGCACTTGAAACGCAGGGCGTCCGTCACGGGGCCTCATTCACATTCTGGTGACGTCGCGCAGGGCCCTTTTGGTGATTTATATGAAGGGCCATGTGTACCTTCGTCAAGGTTAAATGATGGTAAGTTGGCAGGTGTAGTAAATTTATCGATCAATCTATTCTAAGATTTGTATGTTTGTAACGAATAAACTTAAAAACTACTGGACCGATTTCAAAAATTCTTTCACCATTAGAACACTCTTTTTTTGACGCGGGGAATGCATTACTCGCCGTCACTATGCCTGAGATCCGAAGACCTCGGATTTGGAGGTCCCTGCTCCAACTAAAATGGTGGTTGCCGGGGTATACCGACTAAACCTCGCGGTACCCCTCATCGCTCGAGTGGAGGGATGTCGTGGGCGATGGCTGAGCCTTCTATCCACAACCACACCATAATAGTGCATCATGCAGCATGGTAGTTGTGCCTGTTTTACTCAGGTAGCACAGGCTATATTACTCCATAAACATTTAATAGATAATTAACATTTTAAAATGTCCACCCGTGAAAATTCGGGACGGGTCGCATAGTAACATATAAGTTAGTTGAATGTTTGAAAAATCATCATCTTCCTAGCGTTATGTTCCGTGTTTTTTAGACGGGGTCCGCTTAGACCATGGATCCAGGATTTAGCGAGTCCGGTAATTAAATTGAAGCGACTGCCGATCTGACCTTCGTAACCCTAAGATAGGGGAAACTGAAAATGTTTAAAAAATGGTCACAAATAAATCGACAAATACAATCTTCACACATACATACATATCATCACACCCGTAATCCCCGAAGGGGTAGGCAGAGTCAAAGGGGCAGTTAGCCCTCTCAACCACATTCAGTCAAAAAATAAAACTGGGCTGGGTTAGATGGGAAATTATGGAAAAGTAGTGACAAGTGGCTAGCCCGTCGCCTACACAATCGCAGAGGTCTTAAAAACCGAGACGGTTTATGCTACGTAAGTATACTGCCTATTGATACTTCTTCGTAACCGCAGTGTCTAATATCTATTCATCGTTAAAGTCGACTCGGGTCTCAACTCGACACCGATTATCGATTGTACCACGACTTAATCGGTACTGAGAAGCTGATACGGCGTTGAATATTAATGCCATAGACTGCAGAGGAATTTACTCTTCATTGTTCGTGTAATGGTGCATACACACTGGTGACACTTATTGTGGAACAGTGTATACGCTTTAATGTGTTAACAATGTCAATGGAAAATTATACATATCCGCCATCCTCAAAGGGGTAGGCAGAATCCAAGGAACAGAAAGTTGAGATAACGACCTTAAGCCAACAATTTATTTAGTCAGTTTCAATAGAAAATTCTGAAAAAGTTGTTACAATTGGCTAGCTCGTCATCTACACACTCAAAAACACAATAGACCAGTCCTAGTACTATTAATATACTACGCGATATTTGTCAGTATAATAAACTCAAAAATTTTTTGTTGACTAGCTGTGCCAGCGGTGTCACCCGCTTTTATGGTTAATATTATATAGACTATTTCCGTCATACATGATTTTTATGTAACTTTAACCATTAAGGCTGCACACGCGACGGAAGCTTAAAAATGGAGTAACTGCTCCCGTTTTCCCAACATTTCCCTTCACTACTCTGCTCTTTTTGATTGTAGCGTGATGAAAAGTATACTATAACCTGCCCAGGAGTATGAAGAATAATTGTACCAAGTTTCGTTAAAATCGGTCGAGTAGTTTTTGTTTCTATAAGGAACATACAGACAGACAGACAGACAGACACAGACAGACAGACAAAAATTTTACTGATTGCATTTTTGGCATCAGTATCGATCACTAATCACCCCCTGATAGTTATTTTGAAAATATATTTCATGTACAGAATTGACCTCTCTACAGATTTATTATAAGTATAGATAGCCATTACACATAAAAAACTGTACTCAATTGTATTTTTTCTTTCTTTCAATTTACGACGTTGTCAGATATAACTTAAAAAAAGACGTCTGGTTGCCATTAGCAACAAAAAAAACGAAAGTAAACACAGACCTTCGAAACAGCCAATCAATAAAGATGCCATGCCTTTTCTACTACAGTCCACATAGTAAGTACCTAATTAAAAGTCTACACTGCAGTTTCTCAACAGTAAATACTCAATGTATCAGTACTATGACAGTAATGTATGCTTATGAAAAACGGTCTGTTATGCTCTACATGAGCTTAATATACATGTCGATACAGCATTTTGTAATTCATAGCAAATGGAGTAAGGTTCCGTCCACATCGTAATTGGAATGTGTGACGTGATATCGAATTGTCGGGTTGAGAAATACAGTATGAAAGGTTGTAGAGAGACAAAGTAAATAATGTATATTAGTTAGTTAGTTAACTGGGCATCTGTTTTCCGCACTTAGCCTCATAAGTGGGCCATTGTGCGTAAATGGTCACTGTACCACTACCATGATCATATAAATGAAATGAAATGATTTGAAATGATTTTTTTTTATTTATTTATATAGGCTTACAAAAAGCACTTATAAATCGTCAGAACAAAATAAATATAAATATAAACCGGTTTAAACAGCAGATTCTACCGAGAAGAAACCGGCAAGAAACCCGATAGTTACTCTTTTAAATGCCAAGTCTTAATAGCTATTATGTAGTTACAATAATTTTTTTTGTCAATTTAAATCTATCAGTGCAGACGAACAGCCTATTATGCGACTGGCCATATATTCTTATCATTTAAATAATCTTCTCCCTTATAGTAGCCCTTTTTAATCAAACAAGTTTTAATATATAATTTAAACTTATGCTCAGGTAGATCAGTGAGACTTTGTGGCAGCTTATTAAACATTTTGATACTTAGACCAATAAAAGAATTACCACTCCTATGAAGTCTATAAAAAGTGAATAATGTATAAACAATATAATATGCATACATATAAAGACCTCATTTGATTCTGCTTACCCCTTCGGGGATTACGGGCATAATGTTATGTATGTATGTATGTAACAAAACGAAAAATTGATCCTTCTTTAAAGTTAAGCCTATCGACATTAACAAATTGATATATTTCATTAAAATATATATTAAAAATCTCTGTCTGAAAAATATCAAATACAGGCTCTCAAAATTGGCCGATGCATCCAGCCGGTCATAATGTGTTTATATTCTTCTTCCCCTTAACTTTAAATGTTGTCAACAAAAAAACTAGGGTAGATTATTCGTTGTCATAGTGAAAACATTACAGTGTAATCCGTTTAACTAAAAATTAAATTATAATTTTTAGTTTCTCAGTTTTGTTTTAACTTAGCCACTTAGAACACCGTGCCCGTAAATTTGCACATGTGAAGTCAAGCACCAAGTTGAATAAGTTAATAAAGACAATATTTCGCTATTGAAAATATAGTTTTCAGAACTACGTCAATATTTCTACATGTTATCGACTTCTCATCTTCAGAGTCTAGATACTAAATCTACAGTCTAGAGTTCATTCTGTATAGATTGAGTATAAACCTCGCTATATCCCACACCGACCACATCCACCGGAGCCTATGTGAAAATGACAGTAAAAACCGCATCTGCGCATGCGCCGACGATTGCGCCCGCGCATGAAAAATGCATGAACAAGGCAATAATTGCCGAAGCCGCCGCTATGCAATCGCGGTTTGCGGTGGAAATGGTGCAGTGCAGTATGACACGTAATATCTTATCTATTAGACGGCGCCGCTTATACCATGATCCAGGATTTAGCAAGTCTGGTAATTACATTGAAGCGACTGCCGATCTGACCTTCGTAAACCTAAGTTATGGGAACCAGACTATTTTTGGATCATGTTTACAAATCCAAAAGTTGTTTGAATTTGCAGGTTTCATCACGATGTTTTCCCTCACCGCCGAGCTATATAGGTATATAATACGTACATAGATTTGAAAAATCCAGAATACGTACCCGGATTTGAACCCGCACCCCTCGGTTATGAGGCGCGTGTCCTGACCACTGCGTTACCACCGCTCTTATTACAATTATATGATATTATTCCGTGTTAGTCTGGGACTTAAAAATAATGTACTGAGTAGGTAGTTTGTCGAGCCACTTGTCATTACCTTTTTACAATTTTCCATCAAACCCAGTCGACTTTTATTTTTTGCTGGATGTGGTTAAAGGATCTTGCTGTCTCTTTGACTCTGCCCATCCCTCCGGGGATTATGACCGAGATGTTATGTATGTATAGTGTTTGTCTAGATTGTCGTGAAAGGCTACTAATGGTGTACTAGGTATTAGGTTAGTGATTGCGTGGGCGACGTGATAGTTATTTTGAAAATGAAGCATCACAAGGTTACAGGACCACTCTATTTGAAATTTTATTGACTTCCAATTTTGGATCACAGCAAACAATGACGCTTAAAAATATAGCAAGGTAGAGAAATTACTTAGTCCCAGATTACCAAAAAATTTAGGCTTATACATGACTAATGGACCAAGTTGATAAAAAAGTTAATTAAGTGGCAAGTTGCCTTAAACTTATTTCTTACACTAATTGCCAACATGTCCTTCAGTAATTTATAAAAAATGTAAAAGTTACATTTCTTTTTCTATAATGTTGGCAAATAAAAATTTACATCATTGCGTAATACCAACCAGTAAAAAAGTTACAATGACAGCTCGTCCGCCATATTTGATTACAGATAATTCAGGCGCGAAATTACCGCAAGGGTAAAAAAGTTAAATATCTTATAAATTAAATAATGATCAAAAAGCCTCGGCCACTGTATAATATATTAATCTTGTGTAAGAAACTTTACATTAAATAGCTTGTAATATGATTTATTAAGAAGTTTTGCCCAATAATATCTAGTTTTAGCTTAAGTGGATGATAGAATAGCTTAAGTTACTATCCTAATAGAAAAAAAAATATATATATTCCAAGTGCTTATATAAAGACAATAAACTATACAATGAGTAATACATTTCTTAACAGTCAGATATTAAAGAACGATAAAGTAAAATATATTTTATTTACGAGAGATGATGAAGTTTTTAAGATTATTATAACGAAATTAATTATATACTGAATGTTTATGTTCCTGTTGCAACACAAATTATGGTTACTATAAAACATCACAATTTCCTCAATATCGCAATTAAATTAATACATAAATATCTATAATGTACAGTAATAAGTAAAATGATTTCCTTTAGTAATTTTCTTCAGTATCATATTACACCGATAATATTGTTTCTACAACACTTAATTATTGTTGAAACTGATTGCTTTAATTAATAGAAGAGCAATGTTCTTAGAGAGACTGTATATTTTGCGCTATTAAAACATTACAACATTTTAATAAGGTAGTAAAACTGAAATAATAAAAATTTCAGAAACATAAATAAAATTTACGAAATGTTTGCAGTCTAGACCAAATAAAAAGTATAGCAGCTGATTCGATTGTAATATTACACAGTATTAAGACTTTTATAAGGCTTGTGACAAAGTCAACTTGCCGTTTGGTTTGACACAATCACTGGTTATCTGGGTCTCGTATGAATTAAGGCAACTCAATTCAATATTGTTAGACGTTCAAACATCTATAACTATACATATAGCGATATTGTTTTTTTGTATATCCAATACTGAGGCCAAAAAATATAAAAGAGTTTCGCAAGGGATTTACTTAAGCCCATTCTTCTATTTGTTAATTACATGGGATTTAATAAATAAATGATATTAAGGACCCAATATTTGTAATCCCGCTTGCAGTTTGTGTATTATTTAATATTTTAGAAATAAGTATCTATATAGACATAGAAATAAGTATTTATATAGTAATCGGTAATACTATTTGGATGTAAGTTTTTTGGATATTATTCGGTAATATAACTACCGATTACATCAAAAAGATAGCTATTAATGTTCTACATAGATACGATACGTTAATTTTGATCAGCTGAGCAACTGGTTCGTAAAGGGCACAGTACAGTTTTAGCACCGTACTATTACAATTACATCATTTGCAGATGCATAATTTCTTAACTGCAATATGTTTTCTTACAAACGTTTAAAAATAGAGCTATTATGTCCCAGGTGATGAATAAGGTCAGTCGTCGATCTGTGAGCATGCGATGTGATTATAGTAATTTTACTGCGAGACTATGTCGGTTATGCGCATGCGCAGGGTTGGCGAGTCATAGTTGTTTAGGTGTGTCAGAGATATTTTTAATAAAATATTCTAATGAAAATTTAATGTTTCACTGACTGCATATATAAAAATATCAATTGAATCATTACATATTTTATGATGAAACTTGATGCCGCGAAGATCCATGTACAAGAAATAGGTCAAAAGTCTTTTATAATGTTTTTTTTTTAATAATTCATGCTAGTCGTAATTCCGAGTCACCAAACACATGGGCACAGTCTCAAATTTATTGCCAGTACAAAATATTAATGTAACATTATATAAGGCAACCCTGGGCTACTGTAAGTGGGCTATCGTACGGCTGTTATGCACATCGCCCAGAGGAGTTTATAGTCTAGTTTCTTTTTGTGGTGCGAGTACGAAACTTCGGTTTCGGTTCGCTTCGGTTTAACGCGGAGACGAGTCAAGCGTTTTTGTAAGAATTAAAAGCCTAAATTCCAAAAGTCTTATCAGGTGGAGCGACCATGTCGAAAGAATGTAAGACGAAAGATTCACTAAACAGATATATAATGCGAAAGAAGGATGTAGAAGCCGCGGAAGGCCCAGGCTCAACTACCACGACCAGATTGGTCGTGTATTAACAGAAGGTGATGTTAGGAGTCATAAAAACTGTAAAGCTTGTATGAAAAGGTTCATGAATGTTGAAGAGGCGAGTGAGGTGTATAAGGATCGTGCCATATAGCGTTCGGTTCTCTCTGCCTACCCTGCTAGGGTAGTAGCGTGAAGTTTAGTTAGTTAGTTTTCTTATTAGGCTAATTCACAAATATTAAATCAACGGAAATGATGGATTAACGATCGTAAAAGCGAAATGTATGACGTCTGATGATAAAATAGCACATCATCACGCCCGTAATCCCCCAAGTCTAACAGTTAAGGTACTCGGTGTCCAAGGCGGTTAAGCTAGTAATAATACTTTAAGGAAAAAATAAAAAAGGAAATGAGTTAGTTGGAAAACTGCAAAAGGAGTAGTGATAGTTGCTAGCTCGTCGCCTACAATTCAATCACAAGCCCATTATCCAATAGTCACCTTTTACGACATGCTAAGCAAGGCACACATTTGGTTGGCACATTATTTTAAGTCCCAGACCAACATGAGACAACAGCTGCATTTTGACAACTCAGAAAATAGTTGATGACGTCATTTACCCTATTAGGCTGGCTATAACCATAGACACTAGAAAAGAAAGACTTACTTTGTTACATAAGCTGCATTAACTCGACTTACACTAAATTATTCATTAACACCACACTAAGGTAATAAGCATTCAAAAGGCACCGTAGATTTCTAAGAGAAATGCACGGAATGGCTGAATACACCATTGCATACAAATGCCTTTTTTAAACAAACGACTTCAATCAACACTTTGTTAAGTGTTATGGTAATCGTTAATCATATTTTACGGTGACTTTAAGCTTTTATGAGGTAATACCGTCAGCAGTGCAATTAAATATGTGATTACTCGAACTGTGTCTGTAATATTACAAAGAGAATAACATAAACTGAGAATTTTACTCGAATATATTCGTATTTATCAAGAGACAGAACTTAAAGTTAAATAAAACCGCGTACTAGCTAAGTATTACTTTATTTAATACGGCTATAAATATCCCATGTATAGTTAAACTTTAAGCCTTCCGAAGAATGAGGGGATATTTAAGTTTTGATCGCCCATCCGCATTTGGACCGAGGCAAGAGTTGCTTAACTTCCCGAGGTTATAAATGACGAAAGCCATTGAATAAAAAACCCCTCATACGTTACGTACACGTCAGAAGCGAGCAACCTATAATACAATAAACACAGTCCATTAACGCTCTATAATAGAACAATTGCGTTAGTCTGCGCCTGCGCAGGCCTCGGGCAGCGATGGACGCTTCGCAATATAAATCACATAGAAACGGCCAGGAAGTGCCCGGTTAACCGTAACATATAGTTCTGAATAGTGATGGGAGCAACGTTTTGAAAATATCGATAAAACTGAGTGTTATATATATGTAATATCGAAAAGAAAAGTTGTGTATGTGATGTCTGATGGATGAAGACGGACAGTGGTGACACACCAAAATGTGAGGATATGCGCAGGATGCTACTGTGTATCCATCGTATTGGATCTAACCTATTCTTTAGAAATAAAAAATCAAAGTCTCATGTGTAAGCCAAGAAAAATATGAACTGCTCTAACAACACTATATCGCCTTCCTAGCCTTATGTTTCGTATCGTAATAAATAAATAATAATAAATAAATATCCGACTACATCACATACATTGATCTGACTCCGAGGTAAGTAGCTTACGCACTTGTGTTACGGATATCAGAATCAACAGTGGTATTACAAATATATACTTAAATATTGGATACTAACACCCAGACACAGAACAAACACAAGTATTCATCATACGAATGTTTGTCCTGGGTGGGAATCGAACCCACAACTCTTGGCGCATGGGGCAGGGTCACTACCGAATGCGCCATCGAGCCAGTCAAGTCAGTCAGTATCGTGTTGACATACAGAGGTTCTATGATTTTATATTTAACGAGTTTGGTTATCACCTCCAAGTGGCTGTTATCTGAGATTAAAATTCTTTAGAAAATTACTATCTCACTTCTAACTCTAGCATTGATCTAATTTCAAAGCTTTGTCAAACTTAAGTACTCATAATATGAACACTTTAATCAGTGAACACACCACAAACACTCATAGCTGATTAACCTGTTGAATAATACGGTATCTATACTAATATTATAAAGAGGAAAGATTTGATTGTTTGTTTGTTTGTATCGAATAAGCTCCGAAACTACTGGACCGATTTGAATAATTCTTTCACCAATGGAAAACTACTTTATCAGCAAGTAACATAGGCTATATTTTATCCTCATATTCCTACGGGAATGGGAACTACGCCGGTGAAACTATGGGGCGCTGCTAGTATATTATAATTACATACCTCGCTACGGAACTAGCGGGAAGTTAGTTTTATATACTAGCTGCGATTTGATAGGTGACATAAGTCAACGAAAAAAAGTTTACCACCTCGCAAGCCGCAGCTGAAGTTCTCAGACTTTCATCATCTGAAACATTTTTCAAGTTATTGCCTGACTATATCGATAAGAGCTGATACAACACTATTTGTAGGTGCAGCATAAAAATTAATTGGCCTGTGTGGACTCGGGCTATCGACCGGCAGGGCAAGCTAACGGCGCGCGCGCACCTCCGAGCGGCTCTCCGGACCTACGATACTATTATGTAGGTTTGCGATTCGCTACATTGCGCGGTGAGTTCGCTTCCAGGCATTGAATGGGCGAGCCTGCACGTCCATGTATTGTTCCCGGATTTCTTTAGTATCAAATGACTTTATTGGATGACATATAACTTTATCTACACTCGGTAGATGAAGTGAGCTCTTGTCTTCTATGACAGATAGGAGCACTCCTGAAATATTTTTTTCTCGCGACTGCCAGTAATCGAATAGTTAGAATAGTGTTAACACTACCGTGCGTCTCTCGGAATCTAAAATTCTTTCCGGGATAAACACATTAGTATATCTTATCTGAGGGTTTAAACTTTAATCGTGCCAAATGTCATCGCAATCGGATGAGTAGTTTAGGTGTGTAGGAAGGCCTAATAGACTAAGTTTTAAATTCATATTTATAACTAGCTGTGCCAGCGGTGTCACCCGCGTTTATGGTTAATTTTATAAAGACTATTTCCGTCATACATGATTTCTATGTAACTTTAACCATTAAGGCTGCACACGCGACGGAAGCTTAAAAATGGAGTAACTTCTCCCGTTTTCCCAACATTTCCCTTCACTACTCTGCTCCTATTGATTGTAGCGTGATGAAAAGTATACTACAACCTGCCCAGGAGTATGAAGAATAATTGTACCAAGTTTCGTTAAAATCCGTCGAGTAGTTTTTGTTTCTATAAGGAACATACAGACAGACAGACAGACAGACAGACAAAAATTTTACTGATTGCATTTTTGGCATCAGTATCGATCACCCCCTGATAGTTATTTTGAAAATACATTTCATGTACAGAATTGACCTCTCTACAGATTTATTATAAGTATAGATATTAAGTGTGAATTTTATAAAGCAGAACTTTTTTGCTTCATATAATAAAATACAATTCGTTTAAATACCACGAAACTTTGACTGGCCCGTTGGTTGAGTGGTCAGAGACTCTGGCTACGAAACCAGCGGGTTCGAATTCCGCTAGCGGGAAATGTTTCGTGTGATGAACATGGACATTTATACTCGAGTCATGGATGTTTATAAACGTATTTAAGTATGTCTATCCGTGTACCAAGTATCCATAGTACAAGCATAGGCTTAGTTGGAACTAGGGAATTGGTGTGTCAGTCTGGAGAATTATTTATTTATTTAACAATAAGGTTGACAAGAGGCGAGCTCGTCGCCTACATGATCACCCAAATACCATTGCACAGGTGTTGACACAATCTTTCAAGTTTCAAAGCAACATGGCACAATATTGGTCCATTTCACATTCACGACGATGACGTGTCGTTTCGTTCAGACATAAAACCGGTCACTTCACATACCTCAAGCGATGGACACAACAATGCAGTCTACGATCAGATACCCCCACATCCCACGCGCGAACCGTTAAACAGTTATTAACTTATTAAAACTAACGTTACTCAGCGTCCGCTATTTTGCACTTCCCAGATCGTCCAGTTTGGTTTCCTCTTGACCTGGATTCGAACCAGTTTTTGGTATGCAAATTCTTACGTCATTAGTACCTCCGTTTTCTGTCCGTCTACGTTTTAATGTTGAACTGGTATTGATGAGATAATGTTTTAATGATAGGAAGTAGATGTTATTAAAGTAGGGTGGCCATCTCCAAAATTTGGCAACCAGGACAAGATAAGTGAAAACTCCGGATTTTAGAGCCCAGAACCCGGACATGTCAACAGTTTTTTTTAAACATAGTCAGTGTAATAAAATACAGTTGAAAATGATGATGAATTTAGCGGGTCGGTTAGTCGGTTGATAGCGGCGTGCGGACACAGTGATTGTGTCGGGGTGGCCCAAGACTTTACATTTTTAAACCCGGACTACAAATGAAGCCCCGCCCGGACGCTCCCCGGATGTCCTCTAAACTAGGACAAATCCGGGGAAACCTGGACGGATGGCAACCCTATATTAAAGTAACTGTTAGATTTTTATTGTTGATGAGATCTGTATTTTATTAGTGATTACGTGGGCTTTAAGCTTTTCCTTAATATATGGTTTATAATAAAGGCGTCCTCTAGGCGGATTTTTGGGTATGTGATTGTGTAGGCGACGAGCTAACCACATGACACTACTTTTTCCCAATTTTCCATCTAATAAATAATGATAAATAAATAAATAAACTGTTCAGACCGACACACCAATTCCCTAGTTCCAAACTAAGCTTATGCTTGTACTATGGATACTAGGTAAACGGATACATACATACATAACATCACGCCCATAACCCCCGAAGGGGTAGGCAGAGTCAAAGGGGCAGCATGCCCCTTCAACCACATTCAGCCAAAAATAGAGCCGGGCTGGGTTAGATGGAAAATTGTGAAAAAGCAGTGACAAGCGGCTAACCTGTCGCCTACACAATCACACACCCAAAACCCCATATATAGTCGCCTTTTACGACATGCTAGGCAAGAACCACAGTTGGCACATTCTGTGTAAGTCCCAGACCAACATGGGACAGTGGGCTGGGTTGGATGGATAGACATACTTAAATACGTTTATAAACATCCATGACTCGAGTACAAATGTTCGTGTGATGAACATGGGTCACACAAACATTTGCCCCTAGCGGGATTCGAACCCGCGACTCTTGGTTTCGTGGCCAGGGTTTCTGACCACTCGATCAACGGGCCAGTCATATAAGTCTATATTTTGTCTCGAAATCCAGCAAAACGATAAATTCTCCCTTCTCCTAACCAAATCCTACGCAGGTCTAGCTAGCCAACAATAAAACAATCCAGTTTATTGTGGAACAACCTTCAAAGCCAGAAAATACTGACGCCACGTAATCGTTAGATCAAGGAATCAAACAGCGGATCCGACTAGATTTCCCAACACGCCCGAACAATGCCTCGTATGCCAATGGCCAATTTATTTTTGCCAAACCACGCCTGCCCAGATCTGAACAAGTAAATTATATGTGTTGAAAGACGCAACGAGGTGGAGAGAAATGATATAATTCTTCTACGATACTGATATTGCGAACAGGTGAAGTTATTTGCGTGTTAGTTTAGAATTGGTTTAATTATGGATAAGACATCTGTTTTTTTGACCTAGTGGGTCTGGGACTGAGGACGTACCAACTGTGTTACTGGCCTAGCGTGTCATAAAAGGCGACTAAGGGTTTGCGATTATGTAAGCAGTTAGCCACAGGTCACTATTTTTACACAAGTTACCAACCTTTTACTATTTAATATTTTTCGCTTAATGCGGTTTAAGGATTTTTGTTCCTCTTGGACTCTTACTTGCCTACCCCTTCGGGGATTTTGGGCGTGATGAAATGTACATATGTATGTCAAAATTTAAAAAATATATAATTCATATCATCACGCCCGTAATCCCTGAAGGAGTGGGCAGAGCCATTAACCACGTTTAGGCAAAAAAAAATACTGGGCTGGGTTAGATGAAAAGTTGTGAAAAAGTAGTGACAAGTGGCTAGCTCGTCGCCCACACAATCATACATCCAAAATCCAAGACACCATTAGTCGCCTTTTACGACATGATATAAAAATATGTATATAGAATGCCATTAAACTGCAAACTATCTCAATGTGGTGCGTATATATGACAAAGACCTCTCTCCAGAGATCGTTGAGAAGACCTTACAAGGAAAGTTCATTCTTATTTATGGCTTACGACATGCGATAAAAAGGTTCCTTGCCAAAGGTTAAGTAATAATTTCAAGGAATTACGCGCTGGCGACTTGCTAGCTAGATAATATATATAGAGACTCGTTCAATTGTCTGTGCGCTAAGTTATTCTAAAATATATAATATTGCTATCTATTATTAATGTTTGCTTATCTTTAGATTTTATTGAAAAGAATGTGCCAGCTGTGTTTCTTGCCTAGCATGTCCCATTTTCCTTCTAACCCAGCCCAGTTTTGGTTTTGGCTGAATGTATGTTAAGTAAGTATGTATCTTTAGATTTTTTTTAAGATTTAGACACCATGTACACCAAAACATTTAAAAAATAAATGGATTGTATCTCCGCATTGCCACAAACCTCACTGCCGAGGTGAGAAAATAAATATTTTTTTTTTTCAGAATACTCATCCTCCGACTCTATAAAAACAGTTTTTTTATAGAAAAAATTTAAATACTAGCTTCTGCCCGCGGCTTAGCTCGCGTGGTACGATGAATCGATGAAAGCTTATGTGTTATCTAATGTATAAGCTATACTATTGTAAAGTTTCATTCAAATCCATGCAGTACTTTTTGCGTGAAAGAATTACAAACATTCACACATCCATCCATAAAGATTGGATAACACATTTAGATGCAATAAAATGGAGTTATGTACCGGACAGTTAAGTTCCTTACAGGCTATCAGGAACCAGTAAGCGGAGAAACTGGCTCTTACCAACTGTGCACATATTACCATTGCAACAAGGCCAAAATAGTCAATAGACGTATTTAATTAACCTCTCGCTACATCCCTACAATCGATCCATCGATCCGAATCGATAAGGTCACCGGACAACGATTGTATCGGAAGCGGTCACGGGCGGCCGGAGCTATCGAGTAATTCCAGTAATCGATTCGATTCGTGTCGTAACTAGTTTGTTACGTAACGGACTGATCTAGGCGATTCCGATTATGATTTTGCGGGTTCACTGAAGATTTACTAACGTTGGTAGCTCAATAAATAAATAAATATCCGACTACATCACAGTACGTAAGTAAGTAGCTTAAGCACTTGTATTACGGTTATCAGAATCAACAGTGGTATTACAAATTTAAACTTAAGTATTGGATATTAACACCCAGACACAGAACAAACACAGGTATTCATCATAAGAATGTCCTGGGTAGGGATCGAAACCACAACTCTTAGCGCATGGGGCAGGGCCACTACCGAATGCGCTATCGAGCCAGTCTCAATGGTTAAGATGCATCTCTTAAGCAACAGGTATTGGTTCAAACCCGATTAATAGTAGTTTCCTAGTCGGGGTCCGCTTTGACCCATGGTTCTAGACTTAGCGAGTCTGGTTATATAAGTAGAGACTAGCTCGTCACCTGCATAATCATAAACTAAATAGTCAATACGTAATTAGTCGCCTATTACGACAGGCAAGGAACACATTTGGTTTGGTTCAATGTTTTTAAATCGCAGATCAACATGGGAAATTAATGTTTCAAACAAAAGCTATTGGTATAAATACGTACTTAACAAATACAGAGTAACGTGACTGGATTCGAACCAAAACACGCTTAGGTGAGGCCCATCCATATAATTGCTAACTATAAACCTTATTGGCACATAACACATAAGAACCGATCCGTGAAAATGACTTCCAAAACTACTTTCGGGCAACTGGATGCATCCATTTAAGTCAGGTAGGTAGGTAATCATAATGTGTTTTTAATTCTAATGACTTTAGAATGTCAACTATTAAAATGTTTAGCTCAAATGCAATCAATTAAATAATTTAATCATTAGAATAACGTGTTTAGTGTGCATTAAGGTGGGAGTGTTTTATCGAAGTTTCTTTGTTTATACCGGTTTATAAAACATTTGTTAATTGTCAAATTTAGAATGTGGATTCTAACAAGAATTTCTGTTATTAAATAATATGTTAAAATTAAAATAAAACAGACTTATGCATTTCGGGTTAAAAAGAACATTCGAGCCAATTAAAGTTACATTCAATGCAAACAAAACAATGGTAATTTAGATTTTGAAATGAACATAACAAACACGTGACATGACATCACGACCGTAATCCCCGAAGGGGTAGGCAGAGTCAAAGGGGCAGCAGCCCCTATTAACATTTAGCTAAAAAATAAAACTGCGCTGGGTTAGACGGAAAATTGTGAAAAAGTAGTGACTAGTAGCTAGCTCGTCGCCTACACAATCACACATCCAAAACCCCATATACCATTAGTCGCATTTTACGACATGCTAGACAAGGAACACAGTTAGCGCATTATTTTAAGTCCCAGACCAACATGGGACTGATTTTGAAATGGTTGGATATAATTTCAACTGTGTCCAAAGTTTGTTAAATTTTTTTGTAACGAGTCTTTATCAGTCAAATAATGTAAAAATGACATAAGTACAATTTAAAATGATTAGACATAGTTTTTATTTTGAAATAAGCGTGATGGACCACATGAAAACGTAGCACGTATACGAAGTTAAGAGTTAAATAGCAGATCTTTACAGTAATTACCGCACAGCAAGATCACATTAACTAAAAATTTATTACAACCTAGATTTTATAACGCTACGGTATGTTATTATTTATAAATTAATGTTAAATAATTCAAATTGGATGCATCCGAAATACCAGGTTAAATTGCACATAACTAGACCTTGATTCACTGCACATCGCCGATTGACGCAGGATGTTACGAAATCATTTCTGTTTATTGCCGTCAATGGAATTAAGTGTTAAATTAGGATTCCGTTCCTAAATATGTTGAGCGCGATCATACATACATACATACAGATCGTCAAGCCTGCAATCCCCGAAGGGGTAGGCAGGGGCAAAGGGGCAGCCCCCTCCCCCAACTTCAGCCAAACTGTGCTGGGTTAGATAAAAAATTGTGCAAAAGTAGTGACAAGTACTTAGCTCGTTGCATGCACAATCACTTAAATGTAACTAGATATCGTCGTTCGGAAGTCGCATTTCGACGATGAAGTGACAATATCTCCTAACTGTAGATATGCTTATTTTATAGCAGAGTAAAAAACTACCAAATTTAGGTTTTGATTATTGGACTTTTATACAACTTTTAATGTAATGTTTACTTACAGGTTTTCTTCATTATTTAATAACAGACGAGAAAAAAATATATGTCCAAGCGAAATTGAATTTTAAGGCTATTTCATTAAGAAAGATTATTTCTTAAAAAATATTAGGAGGTATTGTCACTTCATCGTCGATTTGCTTAATTTTTTTATTTGTTTTGTATCAAACTTATTTAGTCACGAGAGTAGTTATATAGATTTGGCTCCCGATTTCATTCGCATAGAATTTGCTCTCTATCTATGCTTTATAGTGCGTTCTGAGCACCTCCATTATTATCTGGGAAAAAAAATTATGATATAAAATTTTACTGTTAGCATAATAAATTTTGTGAGACACATAGAAGGACAAATAGATGAATTATAGTTACATTATCATTAAATATATTAGTCAAGATTATATGGAATTGTAATCGATGTTTGTTTTAAAAAACAAACAATCTTGATATCTAATCAGTTCGTTTTTTTGCAATTGTGTTTTTTGGTTAAAAACCAATTTAAATTAAGGTCTTCTCAACCCATCCGTAAAATCCAATCTGTTGGTTTGGTGTTATGTACAGTCACGTTTCCGATAGTAAGTTCCAACAAAATCATAGTTTACATTTTTAGTCTTACATCCTGACCACGGACTAGTAAAAAAAGAAGGATTCCGCGCTGCGTTACAGCGTGAATTCACGTTTATGCATGTGTGACTGAGATTCTTAAGGATACTAGAAATAGAAAATCTGTCATTTGGAACGCTTATGTCAATGTGTCACGTGAGATGGGTGTCAAGTTAGAGCACCTGCTTTTTTTAATAATTTAATGATTTTTTAATACATTATTTATTAATTGTCTGAGTAGGCGACGAGCTAGCCACTTGTCACTCCTTTTTCACAGCTTTCCATCCAACCCAGCCCACTATCCCGTGTTGGTTTGGGACTTAAAAAGAATATGCCAACTGTGGTTCTTGCCTAGCATGTCGTAAAAGGCGACTAATGGTATATCAAGTTTTGGGTGTGTGATTGTGTAGGCGACAGGTTAGCCGCTTGTCACTGCTTTTTCACAATTTTATATCTAACCCAGTCTGGCTTTATTTTTGGCTGAATGTGGTTGAAGGGGCATGCTGCCCCTTTGACTCTGCCTACCCCTTCGGGGATTACGGGCGTGATGTTATGTATGTATGTATTTATTAAAATATTGGCTTTCCGTGCTTTTTCTCCACTTAAACTTTAACTGTGCCAAATCGTATATCCCTACGTCCTCGTAATTTTTCTTCAACGGGGTACAAAGCTTTAGCTTTACGTAGGAAAAAAGGAAATATATATATATTAATATTTCCTTTTTTCCTACTCTGACATTAGTAAAGAGTACATTTAACAAGACAAACAGATACTTAAATTTTTTGCATAGATATAAACGTCGACTTTAAATAATGGCTGCGAAATATTGCATACTAGGTACATATGTATGTAACAAGAGTCAATTATTCTACCAAGGCAAAAACAATTAACATTTATATTAGCTCGTTACAATAATTGAACATAGATAATAACTTCTTTTGAAAGGCATCCACACATGCCCGGCGGCGCACGCGCGGCTTTTGAATGCCGGCGGCCAGTTCGCTTGCGGCTTCGACACAGAAAATATGTCGTATTAAATAAAACATAATTTTGTACTTATAAATAACAAAATGACAGAAGTAAATTGGGATTGGGATTAGGATAGTGCAGTACTTTGATTGATAGAAAAGTACCAAGAAAACGAACTGTTATGTTATAATCAAAATCGCAGGCCGCCGGTAAAGCCGGCGGCAAAGTCAGCGGCAAAGCAGTCTGAAAGCCGGCGGCATGTGTGGATGCACCATAGGAACTATCGTTTATCGCTCCGGCTTGTAATTATTTTGCCAAATGCTCAATTAATTGCTTTATTTAAAATGTTATAAATCATTATCTTCCTAGCATTGTGCTGTTCTAAATAATAATACTAACCAGCTTTTGCATGCGGCTCCGCCCGCTTAGGTGGGATTTGATTTGTCAGAGACTTATCGAGTGTTCTTGAGAAGCTATAATTTTTTCCGGAATGAAAAATGGTCTATTTATATAGTCTTATTTTTAATGAGGGTTTTCAAAAACACAAAAACGCCAGATGGCACGAGGGAGTCTCGTGGTCTTATCACTGTCACTATTGGCTCCTTGTTGACAGCACGTCAGTTTGGTCTGACAACTAACCAATGAGGGTGACAAGACCGCAAGTCACAGTTACGCCATCTTTTGGATGTTTTAATTCAAAAAACCCTCATTGAAATCGACTAAGTAGTTTAGGCATGAAGACATAACATAACGACAGACAAGCAGATATAAAATCCTTCCCTTTAATACACATAGGGAAGTAGGGGTCGGCTGCCATTTACATCCTTATATAGCATAAAAAAAGTCGCTGCTTCTGTCCGCTTAGATCTTTTAAACTACGCATTCCCTTGCGTAGTTTAAAAGATCTATGATCTTGATCTTGATGCGGTTCCCACAATAGGCTAGATGACTAAAAAATTCTGTTTAGTCCGTCAGTTAGATTATAAAAAAACATTGAACACGTATTTTTTTATTTATTTCTCAAACAAACATTGACGAAGATACAATGCATTCAAGTTGCGCGTGACGTCACGCTTTCGTACAATTTTTACTAAATAGTGACGTCGCAAGCCCCCACTCCAAAACTTTGATGCTCTTTATATTTGTAATTTTTTGTTATCTTGATAAAGCGAAAAATATGTGTCTAGTATTTTTGTATAATCTAACTGACGGACTAAATAGAATTATAGTTTTTAAATGCAGTCATCATCCCTATTCCCACAATAGATAGATTGATTCAAGACGGAGGTTTATATTAGTTTTATAATGTTTTGTGGTTACATGTAAACTATATATCAATCTATACTAATATTATAAACAGGAAAGATTTGTATTTGTGTGTGTGTATGTTTGTAATGAATAAACTCAATAACTACTGCGCCGATTACAAAAATTCTTCCACCATTGGAAAGCTACATTATCCGGAAGTAACATAGGCTATATTTTATCCCCATATTCATACAGGAACGGGAACTATGCGGGTAAAACCGCGGGGCGCTGCTAGTAACTAAATAACTTTATAAATTAATTGTTTCTACTATTGGCAACAAGGTCGATAGTACTACGTCCGAATAAAATAATACAAACCTCTAACCTCCCATTGTTCGAAGTTGCGTAAGTGGTTGCCAAAGCTATTGTATGAGTGGTCATAGAAATGTTTGCATTGGCAACCATCGCTTGTCATCCATGACAGCTTTTGGTGTTTTTTGGATTTTAAATCGAATGGGGGCGCGGGTTCTATTCCTGTTCGGGACATGTAGGTTTGATGAAAACTTTGTCGCGAGTAGGAGTTTGTGGTGCCTTAATTTGAGAAAACACGTTTACTTAAGCTACTCTTTTAATAAAAGGTTGTGCAAGGTAAGTATTGTTATTGTTTAATTATTTTTTTTTGCAAGTGACGATCGAGATTCTTTAGAAAATGGTTCTGTAATTTTTTTCCAGAAATATTTTACAGAAAACTTTTAATACTCATATCAAATTATATATTTTTATATGCATATATAAATGCATTACATTCCAACCATACTATGTAAATATAAGGAATCATTCGCATATTTTTATCATTCTCTTTGAATGTGATAAAAAAATACGGTCAAATGTTGCCTTACTACAACAGAGTGGTCATAGCATTACCTATTTGCATTTTATAAACAAGGGAGACAGGCAACTACCTTGCGCGACACCTGAGTTATCAACGCGGTGACAACTAGAGACGCCTTAGCAAGCTCTTGCCAATTCTCGGAGCCTAGTCTGACCTTAGAAAGTGCATTGTAAAACCACAGCTTATTGAACCCGCATAATACAAACCTGAGTGCCATCGTAATGGATGGTACTATGTGGTCAGAATAAGTTTGACATTTTTGGTTGAACATCGGTCTAAGCTATTTGCGAAAATATAGACGTCCCATATTAGATAACATCACGCCCATAATCCCCGGAGGGGTAGGCAGAGTCAAAGGGGCAGCAGGCCTCTTTGACTCTTTCACCACATTCAGCCAAAAACAAGACTGGGCTGGGTTAGATGGAAAATTGTGAAAAAGTAGTGACAAGTAGCTTGCTCGTCGCCTACACAATGACATAGCCAAAACCCCATATACCATTAGTCTTAGTCTGGGACTTAGAAATAATGTACAAACTGTGCTCCTCGCCTACCATGTCCTAAAGATTAATTGTGTGTTTTGTGTTGAGTTTGAGATTATGTAGGCGACAAGCTAGCCACTATTTGTCCACAATTTTCCATCTAACCCGACTCAAATTTATTTATTGTTAAACTTGTGGTTCGAGAAGCTTATCGCTGCATGGACTCTGCCTCCCTCTTTGGGGATTGCAGACGTGATGGTATGTATGTATGTAAAGATGTCAGAAGAGAGTAAAACTATCGATATTTACTTTTTATTTACAAATATTGACAATTACACATTCATCACAATTAAAACTTCACATAGACATCACAAGATTCGCAGCTTAAATCTGTATTAATAGCTCGTCCAAAATCGGTGAGTGAATGAACGTCTACTTATTACTAACTTAAATTCAAACTGTAGATAATATCTACTAACTTGTTACACGCTTAAAGAAGTAGAATAACTTGACGCGTTTGTGAAAGCACTTACTACGCTTATGTGCACGTGTTTATAAACCAGTTTTCAAACAAAAAGCAACAACAAGATTCTTCAATTTCACTGATTCTCTGATCATTTTCATCGTCATCAGTAAGTACTTAAACTTCTCTATGACGATTGATAAATAGTTTATCGATAAGATACGAAAGCACTGAGGACTTTCTAAAGTCCTTTTGAATGTACGACACAAAATACAATGTCCTTTTTAAACGCGCAGTTCTTATTACGCGTTACGAGTTTAATGTGAAAAAAGTGCGTGCGTATTACGCGTTATGACTCCAATGTCCTTTTAAAAGGACAGTCCTGATTATAGCTAGAATTGCGTCATGTATGCAATTATCATTACGTAAACCAGTTCACATTTAAAGTTAAGAATAGCTATTTTTCTTAGTGTATTCTGTTTCTTAATTAGTACTTGTATTTTTGGTGTTGGTTGATATTCCATTATAAGGTAATTGTGTAAGAATGGGCTGAATCTGTTTTAACTTGATAACAAGCAAAAGCGAATCTGTATTTTTTTTTATAAATCAGCAGACGTTGCAAATAATAAATAAATAAATAATGATAAATAAATTATAAATAAATTATAAATAAGTTCTTCAGATTGGCACACCAATTCCCTAGTCCCAAACTAAGCTTATAAGCTTGTGCTATTGATACTAGGTGAACGGATATACATACTTAAATACGTTTATAAACATCCATGACTCGAGTACAAATATCCATGTTCATCAAACGAAATATTTGCCCCTAGCGGGATTCGAACCCGCGATCCTTGGTTTCGTGGCCAGGGTCTCTGGCCACTCGACCAATGTAGCTGACACACTCAAGTATATTGACAAAATCAGTTGACATAGTACGTCTGTAAAGTTTCTTGAGGCTTTTAAAGGATCCTGTACTGTAGAAACCAGTTAACCTGTTTTTCACTATGCCCATCAATCAAATGACAGGTTGCAATGTATTTCATAATGCACTTTTCTCTTTAAGTAGTTAGACGGAGTTGTTTGTTAGAAAGTTGGGTAAGGATGGGCTTAATATTTGCATTTCATAACAATCTAACTGTGAGCAATGGACTGTTAGCGGCGCTTTCTTTGACCATAACAGGATGGGTGTCCGGTACTAAAGTTAACATAAATCTTAGGTTCTTAAGAAACCATGATCAAGTGTAATTGCTGTTGAAAACTCTTGCAACATGGCAGTTCAATTGATCGTTCCTTATATTATGTAAATGTTTTATTTTTGTATAATAATAAATAAATAAATTCTCCGGACTGACACCAATTCCCTAGTTAAAAATTAAGCTATAAGCTTGTCTTATGGATGATAGGTGAACGTATATACATACTTAAATACGTTTATAAACATCCATGACTCGAGTACAAATGTCCATGTTCATCACACGAAACATTTGCCCCTTGCAGGATTAGAACCAACGACCCTCGGTTTCGTGGCCAGGGTATCTGACCACTCGACCAACGGGCCAGTCGAAATCTATTCATATAGCTTTTTAATTGTATGTTTTTTATAATAAATTAAAATTATTAGTTCAATAGTATTTACCTCTAACTATTGCCTTCTCACAAGCTTGACCAATTTTAGCGAAAATTGTCTTTTTCTAATGTACAAACAGACATAGTCTACCTTTATGTTTGATTTCTGAAGAAGTCCCTTACTATTATAGTAATACATACACTGCCTTCATACTGCATGTCTATTAATTAAAGACAGTAGTGATAGGCATGATGTAAGAAGCAACAAGGTCCTATTAGCACATTAAACAAAAAAATAAATTCAGATATATGCAATAAAAAAGTTATGACAGCTGGCTGGCTTAGCTGGCTGGATAAGCTTCACAATCACAAATGCAAAAACTACTTCATTAATCGCCAACAACATGGAAACGTACGTGATAGTTTTTTAATCCCAGACCAACATACGCCATTATTGTGTTAATTTAGCAAAGTGTGTGTTGGTGCAAAAAACGCTTCAACTCTATTATCAATCTAAGTCCAAGACGGCCCAGTGACCTTGACGTAAGCTTAGTTCCATCATTAAGGCCCGTATCTTTCGGCACTAGTTCTAAGACTAGATGACCGAACATTAAATTCCATTGCTCGCGCCAACATTTCTAGGGACATATCTGCAAGGCAACATTGCCAAGCAGGTAACTCCATCATTTCCCTTCAAGTACAGCAAGCCGTACGTTAGAAAGCAGTTTTCTATTTGCGCCGAACACTGGCCATCGGACGCTTTCTCCGCAAATTGTGGGCAATAATTAGTGGAGCCGAGGCGGTCCCGGTGATGTTACTAGTTACACTTTTTATTGGTGATCATTGTTGGTCGCGGTAAACTGGATTTGAGCGGTTGATATGAGTATGTTGCGATGTTGCGCTGCCTCAAAGAGAGAGGGTTAATCTTGTTGCCTGGCTGACAGACAGATGGTTAGTGGTGTACAATGGGCTAATAGGCTACTTTACTCAAAAAAAATTATAGTCCGTAAATTGATAATAAAAAAATATTGAATACGTATATTTTGCTTTACGTAATACTCGAAATATGACAAAGATACAGCGCTTCAAAGATCTGAAATGGGGCGCTCTACGTCACTTGGACGGCAAAATTTTACACAACTAGTGACGTCAAGCGGTACTTTAACGCGATGTATCTTTATCATTATTTGGCTGCTGAACAAAAGAAAAAATTCGGAAGCATTATTTTTTTTGTAATCTCAATAATGGACTATAATTTTTTTTGAGTAAAGTAGCATATTTACTAATTTTTTTAGTCCTTCATTTACATTACTAAAAAATGAAGGAGTAGACAGAGTCCAAGAAGCAAAAAGCTTGAGCAGCCTAAAAACCACATTTAGCTAAAAATCGAGTTGGGTTAGATCCAAAATGCAATACTTAATACCCTATTAGTCGGCTTATACGGTATGCAAGGCAATGAAGACAGTTGGTACATTATGTTTGAGTCATGGGACAGCAATATGAGACATTGATTGAGTATGTAATGAGCAAATTCTTATTTTTTTTCTTATAGCTGCTACAAAAAAAGCTGCAAAAAAAAATCAAAAGATTTTTAGCTTTTTCTATCTTGTATTTGTGATTATGTAAGCGATGAGCTAGCCATTTATTATTACTGTACACAATTTTCCATCTGACTCAATTGAATTTTTGGCCAAATGCATTAGTTGCATCTTAGACTCTTCGTGCCTCTTAGTGGAAGTCAGGTGTGTGGTATGTAAGCATAAATGCTTATATCTAATACTTATATTATAAAGATGAAGAGTTGTTTGTTTGCTTGAACGCGCTAATCTCAAGAAATACTGGTCCGATCTGAAAAATTCTTCTATTGTTAGATAGCCCATTTATCGAGGAAGGCTTTAGGCTATATAACATTAACCATAAACGCGAGTGAAACCGCGGGCACAGCTAGTCGGACTTTAAAATTGTTGACTCTGAAGGGTTTATTACAACGCAGGAACCTTTGACGTGGAATTTGACTGAATAAAAAAGCAAGTGTTGTTGTTGAACACTATAGCTTTTTCCAACACGTCAGCGTACGCTCGGAACATCGCGGTCCACATGCGAAACGGAGCGACAAATGTAGCAATAAATTACAATAAATAATTAATCTCATTCATAAAACAAGTTCGCTACATCATCATTTTAATTTGTCCAAAATTAACATTTACGCGTTAGGCATTAAGCGGTGGTATTTTGCGTCGAAAAGGTCTATTTTGTGAAACCGTTTTTCTTGGTATGGACATGTGATGAGAAGAGAGGAAGGACATGTGACAAAGATGTGTTAATGTGGGTGTTAATATCCAATATATAAGTATATATTTGTAATACCACTGTTGTTTCTGATATCCGTAACACAAGTGCTTAAGCTACTTACTTCGGAGTCAGATCAATGTATGTGATGTCGTTGAATATTATATTATTGAATATTATTATTATTAAAGAGTGTGATGAGTATGAATGTTAGTGGATGGAGAGGAAGAGGAAGGCCAAATAAGAGATGGATGGATTGTGTGAAAGATGATACGAGTGAAATGGGAGTGGATAGCTTGATGACGGCTGACCGCGACGTATGGAAAAGGAAAACATGCTGCGCTGACCCCAGGTGAACTGGGAGAAGGGCAAGAGGATGATGATGAAGGTCTATTTTGTGAAGCCGACATTTTCTAGTGTTATTTTTTTATGTGTTGATTTAAAATGAACAATTAAGAATTCCTTTTTACTTGACTACGGTATTACAAAAAAGATCAAGTATTTAGCGGTCTATGTAAGTTTGGCCGAAATATCCCTTTAGTTTTTAATAGGAGACATCTGGCCCGTTCTTACAAGCTGGTCCGGGCGAATCTACCCATGCACTATTAAAAAGGTGACATTTCGCAGATCAGTTAATGCGTGGGCGAGATGTCCCATTACCCGTAAGAAGCAACAAGACACTATAATTCATTTGTTCACTTAAATCTATCTATGTATAAGTGAGTGAGATCTATATATATTCTTATATATTCATGTAATTTTGTGCGGTCCAAGAAATTAGAATGAACTCCAACTTAATTTTAGAATCGTTACCCTTCTTTAAATTTATGGAATGGAAATTGGTATGGAATATTTCTCTATAATTGATATGGAATATTACCCTTCTTTAATTATATATGATTGTATTCAATCTACTTATTCAATTTTATGAAATAATGTCAAGAAACATAATGAACTATCACATTAATTACATTATTATTAGCGGCTTCCCCCGCATAGTTCCAGTAGTAGGACAAAATATAGCCTATGTAACTCGCTAATAAAATAGCTTTCTATTGGTGAAAGAATTATTCAAATCGGTGGAGTAGTTTCGGAGCCTATTCAATACAAACAAGCAATCTAATATTTCGTCTTTATAATATTAGTAAGGTAGAGCTTGCCTTAACTTTTTGAAAAGACTTTCATTCCATAAACCAATTACATAAAAAAACGCCATGAAGGTAAAAATCAGTCATCTTAACATTACACTAATGTCTAAAGTGATTATACTTAAGAAGCCTATCTCAAGAAAGAGATAGCATATCCATCGTGCGCATACGAGTGAGGGTGAGGGCATAATTTATTGAAGAGTATCGCATTTGCAAAGGGTCATATGTCTTGAAATTATCTTAATCGCTATCTTTAAGATGAGCAACTGTATAGGTTTATTTGTTAATCCAGAAGAAACCATTTGTTGGCAGATTACACTGTTTAATGAAATACTAACTATTCACGACTTCACCTGCGTGAAATTCAGCAATATAAATGTGTTTTTAGCGCGAGTATTAATTATTTTCCTTTTCTTCTAAATAAAAAATAGCCTAATTTATACTATACGAATACAATATTCAGTGAAAGTCCCGTTTAAATCGATTCAGCCGTTTCAGAGATTACATGGAACAAAAACTGGACTGATATTTTTTATTACTAAATTGTTAATTTGACATTACAAACAAGCATGTTCCATGTTGGTCTGGAACCAAAAAAGAATGTGCTAACTGTGGTTCTTGCGGCGACTAATGGTATATCGGGTTTGAGTATGTGTAGGCGACAAGCTAGCCACTTGTCACTACTTTTTCACAATTTTCCATCTAATCCAAGTTTTATTTTTGGCTGAATGTGGTTGAAGAGGCCTGCTGCCCCTTTGACTCTGCCTACCCCTTCGGGGATTATGGGCGTGTATGTACAATCCAGCAGTCTACGAGTTAGCTACTAGTTACTACTTGTTTACCATTATCCGTCTAACCCAAGTCATTTTCATTTTTGGCTGAATGTAGTTTAAATCTAGATAAATGATGTTTCGACTTTACTATAATGTAAACATTACTTAATTAGCATTATATACCATTTAATGTCATATTGGTAACCTTCGGACGGCGAAAGGAAGCTCACCTCAAAAGTGAATTAAAATTAAAAATACTTTTACAAAACTTTAATTTAAGATTGTCTATTTCGACACATTAAGTGGCATTTTGGTCGGCAGCCTTCGAAAGAAAAAAAAGCATTAACTGATCTGGTACATAAAATACCTTTTTTATCTAATAAAAAATAAAATAAAGAAGCATTGTCAGCTTAATGGTAATCAGGCGTCTCACGTACGAGGTATTATGGTTCAAATACCAGCAAACACGGTCTAAATTTCTCATATCAATCCTTTTACGACATACTCGTATGGTAGGCAAGGCACACAGTACCTACTTTTTTTTAAATCCCAGACCAACATCGGGACAATTAATTTCCAAAATACAGTGAAGTGTATAAGTCTAATTTCGAAATCAGACGTATGTGATGTAGTGCTGATATTTTTTAATGATACGTTAATGCGCCATGAAAAAACACGTTGTATATAATCCGCTACAATTTAAAGCAATTATTTACGAAATGTTCAAGTAACAAGTGTTCAATTCAAACGCAACCAATGATATTACCTAAGTCATAAGCGCACGCTATGTGAATATATGAGGACTTGAATACGTCCCAATTGTGACTTTTTTGACGTTTTGTTTTTATTTACGCATAATGATAGACGCTGTCTTTTTTATGTACTATTTATATCCCACTATCCTTTTTTAACTGTTTGTCAATGTTGTCAAATACATCAATACAGTCGGAACATTTTTTCCATAAACATTTGAGTGTAGGACATATTCATATATTTATTAATTAACTAGCGACCCGCAACGGCTTTGCACGATGAGCAATAAACGAAATTAAACTATACATATAAACCCTCCTCTTGAATCACTCTTTCTATTGGTGAAATCGCATTAACATCTCGTGTAGTTTAAGATACCAAACAGTAGCGGTGACTTTGTTTTATACTATGTATAATAATATAATGCATCATTCATCTACCTACATTAAATTAATAAATAAATTGTTGTCGAATTTCAACCACTTGGGGACCTACGTTAAATATGGCGCGTAAAGTAAGATATCATTATACGCAACACGTTCCAATTCACTTGCGTATAATTGCGAAAGTTTCTATTTTGTCAACAGTGTGGTAGTGTCGTTCCGATACGCGTGAAGCAATTAACGAAATTACAGATTACAGAGCAATGTTATAGCATTCCTCTGGCGGTTATAAGTAAAACGGAACGTTTCGTAACTTATTGCGGATTAATGAGAATTGAGGCATGAGGGAGACAGAAGGGCAGTTGTGTAGAAATTTGCTCGATATTTTGGGTTTTTCACTAACTCGACACAAGAGACTGGACACACGTGTGTCTAGTTGGTGAAACTCAAAATTAATATAGCTTATTATTGCGTCATCTGGACACGCTAAGATTTTTACGTATGTCCACATAGTGAAACTTAAATTAAATTACTTACGCTAGGTCGAGTGGTCAAAGATATTGAAACGAATGGTCGCATTTCGTATCAGGTTAGCGGCAAGTTTTGGTTATTTGTACTCGGGAATGTTTATACGTTTGTATTAAAGCATGTCTATCCGTTGTGTATCCATAGCATTTTTATTTTTATTTTTATTTAGCCATTTAAATCCCACTGCTGGGAAAAGGCCTCCATAGCATTTAACAAACTTAATAACATTTTTGGTTTAAGCTTAAGGAACTTGAACTTTACCTGTCCCTAAGACATAACAACATAACATAACATCATGCCCATAATCCCCGAAGGGGTAGGCAGAGTCAAAGGGGCAGCAGGCCCCCTTAACCACATTCAGCCAAAAACAAAACTGGGCTGGGTTAGATGGAAAATTGTGAAAAGTTGTGACAAGTGGCTAGCTCGTCGCCTACACAATCACATACCCAAATCCCCATAAACCATAAGTCGCCTTTTACGATATGCTAGGCAAGAGACACAGTTGGCACATTCTTTTTTTTTGTCCCAGATCAACATGGGCCAAGTCCCAGACCAACATGGGATCCTAGTAACTTTTAATAAACTTAAATGTGTTTGTATTACCGTTCAAATGTTAATTCATTCTAAATTTTCCATACAAAATATGCATAGAACAAAATCTCGAACGAACCTTCTGTACTTACTTCATTAATAAGCGACCGCGCAAAATCAATTGTTCGAATGTAAATACCGTCCATTTTGAACTTTAACACGTAGACAATAAAGATGCTAACGAACTATGGGGTGGCGAAAAAATCGTTCGTATACACGCGATAGTTAGCGTGGTTAGAAAACGGTAGATTACGTAAACTGAAGGCATAATTCGATTACCTGTAGAAACTTTGACATTGAGTTATTATTCAAGAAGCGGATAACCGGAGAAAATTAATTTTGGAGGGCTGAAGGCAGTGGCGTAGCTACCCAGGGCAAGGCGGGGCAGTGCCCCGGGGCCCTAAAACCTGATAAGCACACCTCTTCATTTGAGATTGATTTGACTCTGTCTAACGTAGGAAGAAAAATGTTAGTGCCCCCCCTGCAGTAGAGGGGGGGGGGGGGGGCGGACCCAATGCTGCGTTCGCCCATGGGCCCTAGTTTTTTTTGCCCCAGGGATTGAAGGCGGGTGAAAGCGGGTATTCATGCGATTCATTGCGGGTAATCTAATGATTCATGTCTGGCAGCCCTGGCTATATGTCCCTGGCTATATATAAGAAAAACTCAAAACATGAAAGGGAATAGTTTAAAGACCTAAACTCTTAGACCCTATTTTTTCTTTTAGATTCAGCATCGCTTCTAGAGCGGTGGTAGCTCAATGGTAAGGACACGCACCTCTTAACCGAGGAGTGCGGGTTCAAACCCGGGCACGTACCTCATACCACTAGCTCGACGGTGAAGGAAAACATCGTGGTGAAACCTGCAAATTCAAACAACTTTGGATTTGTAACCATGATCCACAATTGTCTGGTTCCCCTATCTTAGGGTTACGAAGGTCAGATCGGCAGTCGCTTCAATGTAATTACCAGACTCGTTAAACCCTGGATCATGGTCTAAGCGGACCCCGTCTAAGCACGGGACATAACGCTAGGAAGATGATTCAGCATCGCTTCTGGGGGTACTAGTGGAAGAATATCGACTCGAAAGCTTTTTCTTTAGACTCTAAGGTCCACAAGGGGGATATATTAAGATTGCTTGTACGATGGTAATGTATTTTGCGCAGCTAGCCTATCCCACCATAGCCATACTATCACATTAAGGGTGTTACCAACTGGCCGCGAGGCCAGTTCCCGCCTTACACTTTTATGTGTTGTGCTTCTTTTACGTTCATTCATTCACCATTCATTCATTCATTCATTCATTCAGTCATTGTTAGCTTGTGCCACGTACTTCTGTATATCTTTATTTCAAATCACTAATATTATTAAGGCGGAAGTTTGTGAGCGTGTGAGTGTGTGTGTATGTTTGTTACTTATAAACGCAAAAACTAAAATGGATTTTAATAAAACTTTAGAATAATGTAGCTTATACACCCGAATAACATATAGGCTATGTTTTATCGACGTACCACGCGAGCAAAGCCGCGCACAAAAGCTAGTATTATATAATTTAATTTCTTTTCTGACCTCTTTATTCCCTTACTCCTTTTCACCCTTCCACTCACGTAACAGGGTGCCTAATAATAAATAGGTAGAAGACTAAATTACAATTTGGACAATACTGTTCTTAAAACGCTACCAATGACATCTTCATACGTCATATCAGCGACTTTCTTCAGCTAAATAGGTTGCTTCAATCATTGTGGACGAACCACAATAAACTTAATCCATTGCTCACCCGATGAACACAGCTCTCTAGATGTCATTTGTGAAAGCATAATATGCATTGTGCTATCATGATTTGACAATATTCGCGTAAATAAAAGATCCAGCGAATAATCGATCTTTATGCTTAAAAGACATCGACTTTCTTATCGATTAAAATCCGTTGAACATGTTTTTTGTGAATATTGTGCAAATGCGGGTATCGCACAATATTTCACACAAAAAGGGGGGAAATGTTGTTTTTTTTATTTGAGATGACCTTTAATTTTTGACACAATTTAAGTTTTATTATTTGTTGTTATAACGGCGATAGAATTTCACATTCTGTGAAAATCCTTTGTAACCAGTTACGGGTCATGAGATACGACAATCCGCCGACAGACAGACGAGTGAGATTATAGACTTTTTTAGGTTAGAATTTTTAATAAATTGAATAATTATACCCTCTTGGGTATAGGGCCGTAAAAACAAGAATGACACTTTATTCAGATTCAGAATTCAGACTACATCACATACATTGATCTGACTTCGAGATAAGTAGCTTGAGCAGTGTTACGGATATCAGAAACAACAGTGGTATTACAAATATATACTTAAATATTGAATATTATCACCCAGACACAGAACAAACACAAGTATTCATCATACGAATATTTGTTCTGGGTGGGGATCGAACCCACAACTCTTGGCGCATGGAGCGATCACTACCGAATGCGCCATCGAGCCAATTATTTCTTAAGATTCCTTACAGCGTTAATCTAATCACAAGTCGTTAATGAAAAAAAAAATGTGTGGATACATCGCACTTTCCTGCAATGTCAGTATTTTTTTTTCGCCTATTAGAGAATATTGTTGTCCCATGTTGGTCGGGGATTAAAAAATAATGTGCCAACTGTGTCTCTTGCCTAGCATGTCGAAAAAGGCGACTAAGCGACAAGCTAGCCTCTTGTCACTACTTTTTCACAATTTTCTATCTAACCCAGCCCAATTTTGTTTTTGGCTGAATGTGGTTAAAGGGGCCTGCTGCCCATTGACTCTGCCCCCCCTTCGAGGATTATGGGCGTAATGTTATGTATGTATGTATGTAGAGAATATTGTTAAACGTCTTAAAGTTATAAAACAGAAACTTTCCCAATTTGTACATTAAGTTCACCGATTTCGATCGATATTATTTTAATAATTATATTAATACGTGAAGCAAATCTTTTACGAACCTTTTTACGAACATTCCGCACGGAGGAGTATGCGATTTGGGAGAGTTGAAGTTTATATGGAGAAGAAGTGCAGAAAGCTAATATTTTAATAAATATTGCGTTAGAAACTCATAAAAAATTAAATAAATTATGGTTGAATTTCGGCCACTGGTCGACCACTTTTAATTAAAAGGCCAATCCTCTATTTTTAAAAGAAGTCAGGTTTCTATTATTATATCCACGAGAAAATCATTGGAATTCATAAATTCCTAATCAGATAAAATGCACGCGTATATTTTTTACGTATATTACCCGTATTATCTGACGGTTATCGGATAATTACCAATAAGAATGATAATTTTCGAGCCGTAATATCGTGGAGAGAGGTAAGTAGTGCTTTTCCTTCGGCGCCGGCCGGATTCCGATCGCGGTTACTAGACCGTGACCCTCTGTTGCTAAACGTTTTATAGCGCACAACAAAACAAAGAATTTAACGTTTAACATTTTGAGGAAATACAGGTTTTAATATTTATTAACTGGTTTTGTCATTCGTGTCATTACTATTATCAAAATGCTAAGTTTGTGACTTGTGAGGATTGACTGACTCGATGGCGCATTCGGTAGTAGCCCTGCCCTATGCGCCAAGAGTTGTGGGTTCGATTTGGGAATGGGCCCAGGACAAACATTCGTGTGATGAATACTTGTGTTTGTTCTGTGTCTGGGAGTTAATATCCAATATTTAAGTATATATTTGTAATACCACTGTGGTTTCTGATATCCGTAACATAAGTGCGTACCCTACTTACCTCGGAATCAGATCAATGTATGTGATGTAGTCGAATATTTATTATTTATTATAAAAGGGTGAGCAGACGGCCATCTTTAATTGAGGATATTAAGATAATAATAACAGAATAGAAATGCGCGTGAGATCATAACGCGAGAAACTGGCTTAAAATCTGGCTAAAAAGCCATATGTTCCATAATATACTATAAATATGTAAAACTGTCTTTGATTGATTGATTTAAAAAGAATATGCCAACTGTGGTTCTTGCCTATCATGTCGTAAAAGGCGACTAATGGTATATCGGGTTTTGGGTGTGTGATTGTGTAGGCGACAGGTTAGCCGCTTGTCACTGCTTTTTCACCATTTTCCATCTAACCCAGCCCGGCTCTATTTTTGGCTGAATGTGGTTGAAGGGGCATGCTGCCCCTTTGGCTCTGCCTACCCCTTCGGGGATTATGGGCGTGATGTTATTTAGGTATGTATGTATTTATGTATATAAATCTGAAAAAGGCAAATGCTTCGTGTGATGAACATAGTCATTTGTACTCGAGTCATGGATGTTTATGAACGTATTTAAGTATGTCTATCCGTTCACCTAGTATCCATAGCACAAGCATAAGCTTAGTTTGGAAGTAGGGAATTGGTGTGTCAGTCTGAAGAATTTATTTATTTTATTGTATGAGTATTCCACTTTATAGCACATTTATATGAAACTAGCGGCCCGGTACGGGCTTCGCAACGTATAAAGTGAAATATTAAAAAAAGTTTCAATTTGACAGGAAAATCCCCATTAACAAAATGATCCGCCATTTATTGAATTCATTTGTTACAAAAAATGTGATAAATGAAGAACCGCTCTACCGATTTTGTGCAAACTTCACATAAACCATCTACTCGTACTAAATAGTCCGAACAAAGCCTGAACATTTGATTTTCTAGGTGAGCCCGTTCTTGAGTTATAAAATTACAACGAATAGTGGCATTGATTTTTATATATATACTAGCTGATCCGGCGCACTTCGTAACGCCCCGTTCTCAGATTTTCAATACCCATTTTTATTTTATTTACCGCGCAACTTTTTAAATAATCAGCGAAATCGGTAAAGCCGTTCTCAAATTATAGCTTTGGGGTGGACCACCCTTAACATTTAGGGGTATGAAAAATAGATGTTGGCCGATTCTCAGACCTACTGAATACGCATATAAAATTTGGTAAAAATCGGTAAAGCCGTTTCGGAGGAGTACGGTAACTAACATTGTGACATGGAAATTTTATATATTAGATATTGATTTGTGTTCGGACAGTCCATTTTGAATTTATTCACCATTAATTTTAAATATATTTTTCAACCATCTCCGATTCTTATCTTTTGTCGCTAAATTGGGCACGCGATGACCTGTTGTCTCTAAAACCGCATTTATTTAATAACGGGACATATTTTGACGACTGGTACCATAGACCATTTAGCACCAATATCCGTCTGGTCTCAAACCAGTCACGCCCGTGTTACAGGGATTATTTTCTATGTTAGTATAGGCTCAGGATTTCGAGCATGAAGTCTTTATTCAAAATGTCACAGGTTGGCACGGACTAGAAAAAAAAGAAGGACTCCGCACTGTCATACTACAGCGTGAAGCCACGTTTATGCATGTGTGAGTGAGATTTATACGGATGCCAGATATCTGTCATTTTTAGCTCTTATGTCAATGTGTGACGTACGAGTAAGTTGCGTGTAAATTTGGAGCACTTGCGGAGCTTCAACGTCTAGTTAGTGGCGCGGAGAACCTTCTTTTTTTTTTTAAATAAATATTCAACGATATCACATACATTGATCTGACTCCGAAGTAAGTAGCTTAAGCACTTGTGTTACGGATATCAGAAACAACAGTGGTATTACAAATATATACTTAAATATTGGATATAAACACCCAGACACAGAACAAACACAAGTATTCATCACACGAATGTTTGTCCTGGGTGGGGATCAAACCCACAACTCTTGGCGCATGGGGCAGGGTCACTACCGAATGCGCCATCGAGCTTTTTACTAGTCCGTGCAGGCTGGCAAGATATTTCAATTCCCATAGAGTATCAGTGTTACACTATATGATTTTAAACTTTCGCGTTGCATTATCACTACAAATAATACTGACGGTACTAAACGCGATATGCATTATGCAGTACATGAGTACTTACAGTTTGACGTTTCGGCCGTGTTGCAACGACTGGGTCACAATCGGACTCTATTTCTTGTTTTGAGTGTTACACATTGGGGTGTGCCTATGCAACACTAGTATTGAAAGAAAGAAAGAAAGAAAAAGTATTTATTTGACACCACAATAAAATAAAAAATAAAAAAAACATTATCAAAATAAACTTAACTAACAAACATAACAATTAAATGGGTTATCCCAAATAATAATATAACAAAAAAAATAAACAGATCGGTGTCAAAATGGTCACCGCTCAGTATCAGGTAATGACGACAGAGAACGTCGTCACTACTGGTATTCTGCGGAAGCCAAACATAGGGAGCGATGGCTCGCACAACAAGATGCAAAAATCTTCATGCATGTAATAGGAAGGATTACGATTTTTGCTCAAAGTCAAAACGCGAAACATCAAGCCGCCGGCCTACCCGCCGGCATTCCCACAACCGCCATCACAGAGTAAACTAACCTTTTAAGAACGGCAATCAGCAATAAAAAACTAAGTATATCGATTGCCACTTGGTGCTCCAGTTTTAAGTCCCGTTATATAAATAATGGTGTATCATTACTTACGATCTCTTAATATAAACTTAAGTTAACGCAATATTTTGTTGGTAAGCCATAAGTTATATGAAAAGATAAGATATATCAGTTTTCTTACAATTAAGAGCAGTGGTGGATTAATTTAACGTACTTGCAGCTTACATACGAGCAGTTTTGGTTCAGAACCGGGCATACCTTTGGATTTTTAAAACCACTAGTTCGGTGGTCAGTGAGGTGCAAATATGGTGAGGAGACCTGCGTATTTGAATGATCGTTGTCTGATTCTCTTATATAAGGGTTTCGAAGGTCAGATAGTAGTCGCTATAATGTAATAATAGGTTCGCTAAATTCAGGATCATGGTCCAGACTAGGGATTGTAATCCAGCGGCTAAAATTGTGCTGGACCTGCCAGGATTGTTGACAGGCCCGTAGGTTCGAGTCCCGCTAGGGCAAATGTTTCGTTTCGTGTGATGAACATAGACATTTATACTTGAGTCATGTATGTTTATAAACGTATTTAAGTATGTCTATCCGTTCACCTAGTATCCATAGCACAAGCATAAGCTTAGTTTGGGACTAGGGAATGGGTGTGTCACCTTGAGAATTTAATTTAATTTAATTGATTGGCCCCGTATTCTAATCTCTAGTAGGGATTGAAATCTAGCGGCATTCAAATTCAAATTCAAATTCAAAATATCTTTATTTATATGGGCTTCAAGAAAGCACTTATGAATAGTCAATATACATTAAAAAAAGGATAAGAAATAAAACTACCACCGATTCGGAAGGTCGACTCTATCGAGAAGAATCCGGCAAGAAACTCGATAGTTAAATGCCAAATTTTTGAAATTCGTCAACTTAATTAATCTATACTTAGACTAGATATCACTGCAGGTGAACACTTCATTATGATGTTTACCATAAATCCTTGTCATTAAGGTAATCTTGTATCTTGTAATAACCCTTACTCATTAAAAATGATTTAATGCATAATTTGAACTTTGGAAGGGGTAATGTTATAATACTTTGTGGTAAACATTTTAATACTTAGACCAATAAATGAATTACCACTCTTTTGGAGTCTATAAATAGGAACATTGAACCTGAACATATCGCTGGATCGAAAACAACTAAAATTGTGCTGGGCACGGCTAGATTGCTGGATCCATTGCAGTTCCTAGTCTAGACGTCGACTATAAACGTAATAACGCCAGACTACATGTGTTTCTTGACGACGCACTTTCGCAAAATCAGAGAAGAAACCATGGTAGGTTGTTTTTGCAAGCACGATAGCCGATTCAATAATTTTAATATTGAAATTAGTGCGAATGACGTAAGCGTTGCAGGCGAATGTTGGTCATTATTGCTTCATCATTAATTTTATGGACCAGTAGTTTTATAACTGTTTAATGAGATTAAAAATAGGCATACGTTGACCGTTATGCGTAAACATATAATGACAGGCCCGTTGGTCGAGTGGTCAGAGACCACGGATGGCCACGAAACCAAGGGCGACCCTTGGTTTCGTGGCCATCCGTGGTTGGTAGGTTCGATTCCCGCTAGGGGCAAATGTTTCGTGTGATGAACTTAGACATTTGTACTCGAGTCATGGATGTTTATAAACGTATTTAAGTATGTCTATCTGTTCACCTAGTACCCATAGCACAAGCATGGAGAAGTATGGAGAATTTATAATTAACTAACTAACTAAACTTTACGCCACTTCCCTAGCGGGGTAGGCATAATTTATTTTGTTTATATAATTACGCCCACAATCCCCGAAGGGGTAGGTAGAGTATAAGAAGCGATGAGTTCCGTAAACTCGTTGGTCGAGTGGTTAGACACCCTGGCCAAAATTGAGAATATTTTTAAGTTTGCAACTACCTTCTGCATCGATAATATACAATGTGTTATTCAGATATATGAGCTATATTATTGCAATGTTTCATTAAAATCCATTTAGTAGTTTTTGTGAGAAAGAGTAACAAACATTCACACAAACATCCATACAAACTCCATTATAAGAGTTATTTAATTATATTAGATAATAAATAAATAATAATAATATAACATCACGCCCATAATCCCAGCAGGGGTAGGCAGAGTGAAACGGGCAGCAGGCCCCTTTAACCACATTCAGCCAAAAATAAAACTAGGCTGGGTAAGATGGAAAATTGTGAAAAAGTAGCGACAAGTGGCTAGCTCGTCGCCTACACAATCACACACCCAAAACCCAATATACTATTAGTCGCCTTTTACGACATGCTAGACAAGAACCACAATTGGGACATTCTTTTTAAGTCCTAAACCAATATGGGACAATGGGCTGGGTTAGATGGAAAATTGTGATATTAGATAATCTTTTGATACTTTAATCTTGAAGAATAAAGTATTAAAGGTAAGATTTAACAGACTAGCCTATCGTCCTACATTGCTGGCGCTTCAAAAGATCTATAAAACCGCTGGACATTACATACAATGCCTAGTACAAAATACTCAAAGTAATAAATAATAGTTCATACATTACCTGAACGATACTGGTTCTGTATACAACTAGCAGCGTCCCGCGGTTTCACCCGCGTAGTTCCCGTTCCCGTGGGAATACGGGGATAAAATATAGCCTATGTTACTTACTGATAAATTAACTTTCCAATGGTGAAAGAATTTTTGAAATCGGCACAGTTGTTTTTGAGTTTATTCATTACAAACATACACACACACAAAAATACAAATCTTCTTTATATATTAGTATATATATAGATGTAGGTAACAGATACTATTGTGTAACATCTTCACATTTCCGCGTTGAACAATCTGTCGATATTAATATAGTATTGTTACGTACATATGTTGTATAAAATCTCGTTCCTATTGTTAGATGAATAGTTTTATACTTAAACTCATACGATGTGTAACTTGAATGCATTCGTACCTGTAACAAGAAAAGCAATATTTATTATTATTATACAGGGTATTTTTAGTATATAAAATATAACCTACCTACTTATTTAACTCGTTACATACATACATACATAACATCACGCCCATAATCCCCGAAGAGGTAGGCAGAGTCAAAGGGGCAGCATGCCCCTTCAACCACAATCAGCCGGAAATAAAGCCGGGCTGGGTTAGATGGAAAATTGTGAAAAAGCGGCTAACCTGTCGCCTACACAATCACACACCCAAACCCGATATACCATTAGTCGCCTTTTACGACATGCTAGGCAAGAACCACAGTTAGCATATTCTTTTTAAGTCCCAGACCAACATGGGACAGTGGGCTGGGTTGGATTGAACTCATTATTCTGTAACAATTTAAAGAAAATAAGCAAACATTTTTGTTACTTTTCATATAAAAGTTGTTCAGCTGATCGGATATTTTAATGAAAAATTAGAAATAATATTACGAAAATAACAATACATATTATATTCATACAATATTATAAAGAGGAAATATTTTATTGTTTGTTTGTATCGAGTAGGCTCCGAAACTACTGGACCGATTTGAATAATTCTTTCACCAATGGAAATCTACTTTATCAGCGAGTAACATAGGCTATATTTTATCCCCGTGTTCCCACAGGAACGGGAACTACGCGGGTGAAACCGCGGGACGCTACTATTTTAAATATATCCGCATTGTAATTTATCAGACTGACATTTTCACCTGACTTAAGAAAAATAGTCAGGTGTTACAATTTTTTTTTAAAGAATATCTCTTAATATAAAACTGATAATGTTGTCCATAAAGGTGCCGAATACAAATTTTATAGCTTTTAAAAACTTGTTTTGGCGTGTGTAATATATTTGCATTCATTATTATGTACGTCTGCGTATGACATACGTTTGAAGCCATCATCTCATATAATTAACATAATGCAAATTATTATATTCCGGAACAAACCAGAGAAGCTGCGGGCAATTGCAATCTAAATATTATTATTTAGATTGCAATTGCTCCTAACCTAATGTCCTCCTAACCGATATTGGTCACGGCGACCATTCTCAATGAGGATTAGCCAACTGCGCAGGAGATATCATAGTGCACAAGTGTGTGCGCAAACACAGGTGCACTCTCTATTCCTTCACTCTCATTGTCTGTTGAGACGGCTATTCGATCCGACCCGGGATTTGAACCCGGGACCTATTGGTCCTTAGGCGGCGCATGCTACCACTAGACCTAGAATAACATTGAAGCGACTGCCGATCTGATCTTCGTAACCCTAAGATAGGGAAACCAGACAATTTTTGGATCATGGTTACAAATCCAAAGTTGTTTGAATTTGCTGGTTTCATCACGATGTTTTCCTTCACCGTCGAGCTTGTCGTATAAATACGTACATAGATGTGAAAAATCCAGAGGTACGTGCCCGGGTTTAAACCCGCACTCCTCGGTTAAGAGGCGCGTGTACCTTACCTTTGAGCTACCAGCGCTCTCTCAGTCAAATGAATCTATACTAAAGTAAATAAACTTGTTGATTTTGCACAGTTACAGACCTGTGTTACAGGTCATTTGTAGACGAAAGTTATGCTATGTGTTTACGATTTACATACATAAATAAACATAGGATCACGCCCATATTCCCCTAAAGGGAAGGCAGAGTCAAAGGGGCAGCATGCCCCTTTAACCACATTCAGGCAAAAACAAAAGAGAAGGAAAATTGTGAAAAAGTAGTGACAAGTGGCTAGCTCCTCGCTTACGCCTAAGAGTCACTACCGAATGAGCCATCGAGCCAGCTATAACCACTATTCGCGGCATCTCTAGTCTTAACCATGAAAGTAAGGAACATGTCAGTGATGAAATTTCTCGGATGATCATAATGGTGTTTACGCATTTTTTATGTTTTTAACTGAAATTTGTATTACTCTCACTAGACATAAAACAATGCATTTATCGATTAGCTATAAACGCGTTAAGTGAAATGAAATTGTATTAGACTTCAACTTGACATAACATTTTTATTTAAACCTATTGTTGGCTTTCCGCTTAACCTTGAATATCTCTTACACAATACATTCAACTTTTAAACTTAGGTATATTTTTTGCTTAAGTAGAAAATTAATACATATTCATGTAGGTATTATTTTTGCTATTACGACGTGCTTAAGATAAACAAAACTGCCGGCATTTTTAATGTAATGAAAAAAAGAACTAGGTAATTTGAAATGAGACAGTATTGGTATCTGGGTGTTTCTATTTAAATTCAAGACCAGGCTGGAGCCAGTAAGTTGGCGGTTTATCACCCCCGTGCCTCGGAAAGCACGTTAAGCCGTTGGTCCTGCGCCTGACCTCTCTCCGGTCATGTCGGGTTGCCGTCTCACCGGACTATGAGAGTGAACGTACAGAGAGTGCACAAGTGTTTGCACAGACACTTGTGCAGTGGCGTAGCTACCCAGGGGCAAGGCGGGGCAAAGCCCCGAGGCCCCCAAGCTCAGGGACCATTAAAACCAGCCTACCCCACCCCTAGGGAAAAAAAAAATGTCGCCTGGATCTAAAGCTGCATACGTCCATGGACCCCAGTTTCTATTTTGCCCCAGGGACCTTTGTTACCTAGCTACGCCACTGCACTTGTGCACTATAATATCTCACTCTCCCTTATGTTTTAAGCTTCATAACACTTGAACATCGTCAGTAGAAATTAAAGATGGCCACCGAATCGGAAGTTTTCTACGAAGATTTACTGATAGTAATCGATTAACTTCCCAATTGTTCATCAAGCGTACGACAATTACGCACAAATGTCAGCGTCGATTTCTTTATGTCAGTCTTTCTTAAAGTGGGGGTTGAAACGCCCCCTTGTGGATACTAACTACAAAGGGTTATAATATAAGGCGACAAAAAGAAATTGCTGGAATAAAAGCGATTTGAGGAGACTATGCCTAATACTTCAGTCATTTGAATTAAATAACATAATCGATTTGTAGATTCTAATGCAACTTTCAAAGAGGTTATAAAAACAGAAATTAGACAGTCTCCCTGAATCGCTTTAATTGCACTATTTTTTTTTTTATTTTTCTGTTGGATTGTACAAGACAACTAATGACGATTTGCGTCAAGTCGAAGCCCGTGTCAATATTTTTTGGTTCGTAACAATTTAGTTGGTCTCAAGTAAGCGGTAGATTACAGTTTGAGAGCCTATGTTTTAGACGAATAACTGCATCGGACGGTGGGCAATGACCCAATTCCCCCAGATGTTTGGGGAAGGCACGGAGGCGGCTGGCCCACTTGTGAACCGGTCCGAGTTAAGGATGCTAGCAGCTTAAGAAAAGTATCGATAGTCGTAAAATATCGATGTTTATAAAAAAATAATATAGATGTTGAAAACAAAGAAGGCAATAACTTAGATGTAGGTATTTATTAACTTTTATGTAAGAATGTATAATCATTAAAGGCTTAGTTCGTTTACGATCAAAATACAAGTATACTCTTTATTTGTAAACTGACCGGGACGTATGGAAAAGGAACACATGCTGCGCCGACCCCAGATGAACTGGGAGAAGGCCAAGAGGATGATGACTCTTTATTTGTAAACACTAACAGAAATAGAATAGAATAGAAACAATTTATTAACCATTAAATAAAATACACCCCAATCAATGAAAATAATAGATTTAATCAGCCGTTCAGATATACTTATTGAAATAATTAGCACTTTACAAACCTTACGGTGTCACTTAGCAAACCAAACAGACAAAGATTTACTTTTATCACATAGATATATCTATTAGAATCACTGTATTTTTCATTGTAGTCTTTTAAATGGTAACTATAAATGTAAAACATCGTTTCGAATAACACATTCCAAGAAAATATCGATATATCGTTCCCATCCCTAGCAGATTCAGCGCCGGCATCTCGTCTCGGTAACCACGCGCTTGAGAGACCCCGATAGACAAGTGGCTCAAACGCGTGGTTTAACAAAGGCCGTTCGTGATTACTTCCAGCTTGTTACAGTATTCATCAACCAATACCATAAATGTGAAAGTTTGTTTGGACGTTTGTTAATCACGCAAAAAACTAATATGTTTGGATGTTTATAATCCAATCGAGCGGTGGTAGCTCAATGGTTAAGACACGCGCCTCTTAACCGAGGAGTGCGGGTTCAAACCCAGGCACGTACCTCTGGGTTTTTCAAGTCTATGTACGTATTTATACCACTAGCTCGACGGTAAAGGAAAACATCGTGATGAAACCTGCAAATTCAAACTACTTTGGATAAGTAACCATGATACCAACATTTTCTGATTCCCCTATCTTAGGGTTACGAAGGTCAGATCGGCAGTCGCTTCAATGTAATTACCGGACTCGCTAAATCCTGGATCATGGTCAACAAAGCGGACCCCCCCTTAACACGGGACATAACGCTAGGGAGATGATGTTTATAATCCAATCACGCACATATTGAGTATCAAATTTGGATGAAGTATTATAATCTGGATAATTATCTATATCAAGGATTCCCAAAGTGGGTCCGTAGAATAGTGATCAGGGTTTCGACAAAATAAAAAAAAAAATTGTGCTTATATAAATTTAAGTGTTAATCTGTAATCATTTGATATGGGGTATCGTACATTTTTTTAATACATATCAGACTACATCACATACATTGATCTGATTCCGAGGTGAGTAGCTTAAGCACTTGTGTTACGGATATCATGACATCACAATAAAATTACAACTTCAAATTGTTCCTATTCGACGCCGGCGCACGTCGCTAGTCTGTCAAACGGCAATAAAAGTGGTACAAACATGGAAGTGTTACTAGGTAAATATATATTTGAATGTTATCTATACTTATAATAAATCTGTAGAGGTCAATTCTGTACATGAAATTTATTTTCAAAATAACTATTAGGGGATGATTAGTGATCGATACTGATGCCAAAAATGCAATCAGTAAAATTTTTGTCTGTCTGTCTGTCTGTCTGTCTGTATGTTCCTTATAGAAACAAAAACTACTTGACGGATTTTAACGAAACTTGGTACAATTATTCTTCATACTCCTGGGCAGGTTATAGTATACTTTTCATTACGCTACAATCAATAGGAGCAGAGTAGTGAAGGGAAATGTTGGGAAAACGGGAGAAGTTACTCCATTTTTTAAGCTTCCGTCGCGTGTGCAGCGTTAATGGTTAAAGTTACATAGAAATCATGTATGACGGAAATAGTCTTTATAATATTAACCATAAACGCGGGTGACACCGCTGGCACAGCTAGTTACAAATAAACCATTCACATTGACATATAAGAAACTGTGTCAAATGCTGGTTACTACGCGTTGGATGTAACTAAAGTTTATTGATTACGGCCGTCTTAATTATTTCAGCAACGTAACGTTCAGTCAGTTGTTATATAAATAAATAAATATCCTACAACATCACATACATTGATCTGACTCCAATGTAAGTAGCTTAAGCACTTGTGTTACGGATATCAGAATCAACAGTGGTATTACAAATAGTTATAGTTTTTTAAAGTTACGGTAACAGATTTAACACATTTAGATTTCTGCAGTTGTTACTGTGAAGTCTTGTCATTAAAGTATTAATAATATTATAATAGTTATTTAATAAACTAACATAGTTTTTAACATTAATTGTTACAAACACTATGGACTTTGTTTCCATAATTAATTTCGTTAAAATCCGTCGAGTAGTTTTTGTTACTATAAGGAACATACAGACAGACAGACAGACAAAAATTTTACTGATTGCATTTTTGGCATCAGTATCGATCACTAATCACCCCCTGATAGTTATTTTGAAAATATATTTCATGTACAGAATTGACCTCTCTACAGATTTATTATAAGTATATAGACTATCGAGATATGGTTCCGCTGAACAGTAAAGATACAACTGCAATAGTTTCGTTTTTTAATGTACGACTTCCAAAGATGCCGGGTCTTGACCCAAACGTAGAAAACCACAAATGTATACCATCAAAATAAGAGTTTATTTGCGTCAGCGTGACGTTCAGCGATGCTGTTCGAGCTCAAAGCTCTCGTCATAAGACATCTCGGGTCGTAACCATTTCGCCACGATATCCGATCGCCGACGGAAGGTGCATTGCTGTTTGCTGTTACGGTACTAACGCAGTGTAGAAGACGACAGTGAACCCTTGTCGCGCAACTGCGTGTAAAGTATTATAAGCTTTTGTGATTTATTTTTATATTTTTTGTCATTATAACAGCATTTATACGGGTAGCTCAATGGTAAGGACACGCGCCTCTTAACCGAGGAATGCGGGTTCAAACCCGTGTACGTACCTCTGGATTTTTTAAATCTATGTACGTATTTATACCACTAGCTCGACGGTGAGGGAAAACATCGTGATGAAACCTGCAAATTCAAACAACTTTGGATTTGTAACCATGACCATGAAATCGTGTTAACTTATACCTAAACAAAGCTCAACGTTCTAATGAGCGATATTCAAGTTCAAACCTGATATCAACTTTGGTCTTTAGCCTGTGCTGTATTTGGTAACTTGTCAGGGACAAAGTTGGGCAGCTTAATGTCGAGTTCGCTCTTTATTGTCTACGATATCACTCAAGTTATTATTTAGCTCCAAATTAAGCATGTTGTACTATGATTTGTTACCAACTTGGGACAGGCTTTTTATACGAGTTATCTTTTTTGTGTTCTATAAATAAATAAATATTCGACGACATCACATACATTGATCTGACTCCGGGGTAAGTAGCTTAAGCACTTGTGTTACGGATATCAGAATCAACAGTGGTATTACAAATGTATACTTAAATATTGTATATTAACACCCAGACACAGAACAAACACAAGTATTAATCACACGAATGTTTCTCCTGGGTGAGGATCGAACCCACAACTCTTGGCGCATGGGGTAGGGTCACTACCGAAAGCGCCATCGAGCCAGTCATAAATAAGTTTAGCATTTGGATTTTAATTTAGCGTAGTATTAATACGCGCTTAATACACGGCCCTCTGCTTTTATTAAATCTATATTAAGTATTTATACCATCAGCTCAGCGGTTAGTAAAAGCTACGCAGGTTCCTGCTGCTAAGGGTCAGGAAGATCAGACAATTCAATATGATAACCAGACTTTCTAGATTCAGGGTCATTGGATGTTCTAGCCCAGAATTAGCACTAGACAAAATTCTAGGAAGATGCCGATGAGATTCTGAAAAAGATACGTGACCAAGTTAGTGCCAGCACTCCTCTCATCATCATAAGCGTATACTCGTCTGGATACTAGATACTGGACTTAGGCCTCTCCTAATGAACACCTCACATATGAGGCGTGTATTAGTACTAACGATTGATCCACCGGCATTTTCAATTCATCTAGATTTTTGCTGGATCGAGATGTATCCAGAGGACGAAAAAGCCAGATGGAGAAGTTGGATCAACTAGCCTAGCAATCCTTACTTTAAGTTTCATTAAATTTGACAGGCCCGTTGGTCGAGTGGTCAGAGACTCTGGCTACGAAACCAAGGGTCGCAGGTCCGAATCCCGCTACACCGCTCTCTTTCGCTATGGTATTCTCAAGTTCTTATGCAGTTGCTTCACTGGGAGTCACGAGGTTGTGCGAATACCAGCGCCAGATTTGGGTCATCATGTTCAAACGCGTCTCTAATGTTTGTTTACGTCACAACGGCTGTTTCCTCGTAGAAAACATGGTTGTAACGAGAGTATTGTCTGTATATAGAAAAGCCATCTTCGTGGCAATCTAAGCATTGGAGATGGGCGCGTAATCTGTTGGGTTCTTTTAATACTTTTTAGTAAACATGTAAAAAGCTATTTGTTTTGAGCATCTTGATACGCTTTGAATTAATTAAGAACTAGCTTCCGCCCGCGGCTTTGCTCGCGTCGTACATCGATGAAACATAGCCTATAAGTTATTCGGGTATACGAGCTATATTATTTTAAAGTTTCATTAAAATTCATTCAGTAGTTTTTTTGTGAAAGAGTAACAAACATTCATCCATACATACAAACTTTCGCATTTACAATATAAGTAGGATGTTTGTTCACAGATTTTAGTTTAGCACGGAACTTTAAATATATTATTTAATTAAATTAGCCTATGTTACTCTACATAACATCAGCTATCCGCCAGTGATTGTCTTGTCAAAACTCGTTCACCCGTTTCGAAGATTAGCCGGCACAAACAGACAAAAAGAAAGGCATAAAAAGTTACTTTTAGACGCTTTATACTTTCCATCTAAGCACTTGACGCCCCAATTACTTATGCCCCTCTCACTCTTCCCCTTATCACAAAAAATCACAATTTATCGGCTCCTCCATAAACGATTGGCCTAATTTATACATATCGCTTATCTCTTTGATAACAACCCCAAAATCGACCTCTCTGACACAGGCCATAAACATTTTACAATCACCATAACAGGTTTCTGAACAAAGCCATAAAAACACCTTCGACTTGTCAAAGCAAGCTTACGTGACAGGAAAGTTAATTAGAAATGTGACTGATGCCGTCGCTTAATAAAATTGTTAGCAGTTTGATAGATGACGTATCTTAGGGAAAAATTCCATTTTCCTTAAGTGAGGGAGCTTAATAAAAACCCATGCTATTACGCCCAAGCAACAGCAAGCACCATCAAATATTTGAAGGCAACTAGCGACCCGCCCCGGCTTCATACGGTAAACATAAAACAATATGAAACTACACATATAAACCTTCCTCTTGAATCACTCAATCTATGGAAATAATACTGACGGGACTAAACGCGATATGCATTATGTAGTACATGAGTACTTACAGCTTGACGTTTCGGCCGTGTTGCAACGACCGTGGTCACAAGCGGACTGGGGGTGCGCGACGTTTTCGTTTGTTTAGACGAGTTAATTCTTCTTCTACCCCCGAATTGTCTTTTATTGAGTCCACAGTATTATTTCCAGTGATAATGCAACGCGAAAGTTTAAAATCGTATATCACTCAATCTATTGTTGAAAACCGCATCAACATCCCTTGGTTCCCCATCCCAAGTTTAAAAGATCTAAGCGAACAGACAGAAGCGGCGATTTTGTTTTAAAATCTTCTACTATATAAAATTCTCGTGTCGCGGTGTTTGTTCCCAAATTCCTCCGAAACGGCTGAACCGATTTTGATAAAAAAATTTGTTCTTATCTGGTAGGTCTGAGAATCGGCCAACATCTATTTTTCATACCCCTAAATGTTAAGGGTGGTCCACCCCAAAGCTATAAATTGAAAACGGCTTTACCTATTTTGCTAATTCTTTTTTAGTTGTGTTTGTTATTGTCAAGTGAAGGTTCTTATGAAAGAAAAAAAGAAAAAAATCCGAGAACGGGGCGTTACGAAGTGCGCCGGGTCTGCTAGTACTATGTAAAGATTGCGTTGGACCAGATAGAACATTTTGAAATAGTAGTGACAAGTGGCTAGCTCGTCGCTAATACAATCACAAGCATAATACCCAATACAACAGATGCCTGTTGCAATACAAGGAATACAGTTGATACCTAAATTATTTTTAAATGAAAGTCCAACTGTAACTTTTCAGGCACTGTCCATCCCTTGGAGTCAACTTCCTAGCGTTATATACCGAGCTGTGTCGGAGTCCGCTTAGACCATGATCCAGGATTTAGCGAATCTGGTAATTACAATGAAGCGACTGCCGATCTGATATTCGTAACCCTTATAGGGCCTTATCAGATCGATCAGGGGAACTAGACCAATTTGGATCATAAATGTCCATCCCTTGGATTGCGGGCGTTAAATATCAAATCACTTTAAAAAATGTAAACAAAAAATTTAACATAAAATATATATTATTATTTTAGAATCAATTAAGATATGAACGGGGATACAAACACATTTAAGTTTATTAAAAGTTACAAACAACGTAGGCGTATGTTAAAACTATTCCAAAATCTATATACCTAACTAACTAACTAAACTTCACGCCACTTCCCTAGCGGGGTAGGCAGAGAGGACCGAACGCCAAATGGCACGATCCTTACACACTTCACTCGCCAAATCTATATGGATATTTAAAATTGAAGTCTTATAATATCCTTTCGGATTTCTAAATTGCGCAACCAATAATGTTTTGCCTCTAAGGCCTAAGACATGCAAAAATAATAATTAGCATTCTATAATGTTATCGACATCGTTACGACATAAAACGAATGAGATTAAATCTTTATAAGTAAGTAATATGTAAATTTTTTCAACTACTTTACAATCATTTGAATGTTAGATGTTAAAGAAAGAACGAATTGAACACGTAGTTAAAAGAAAGTTAATATTTGTTAGTAATTATACAACGTAATTATCCTTATTTTGTTATACTAACTTCTGCCCGCGGCTTCGCTCGCGTGGTACATCGATACAATATAGCCCATATGTTATTCGGGTGTATGAGCTATATTATTCTCAAGTTTCATTAAAATCCATTTAGTAGTTTTTACGTGAAAGGGCCGCAACATCCATACTTTCATCCATCCATACATACAAACTGTCGCGTTTATAATAAGTAAGTAAATAAGTAAAATCATAAATGCGAATATAACTCTGTCTGTCTGTTTATGATGTCTTAATTATACCATACCATTTTATATCCCGGGAAAATTGATGAATCCCACGGTATACACGATAATGTCTCATTTCATTAAAATTTATTTAGTAGCTTTTGCGTGAAAGAGTAACAAACATCCATACATCTTTCTTTTACGAAGAAAGTCACAAACTTTTACGTTTATAATCTAAGATATTTTTGAATATAAGTGGTTAGGTTAGTAGTTTTCTGATTCTCGATCTCAGCTTTTCCCTTTTGATAAGTGGTCAAATGAATTTACTGCTATTTGGACTCTGACTTCATACATGCATACATACATAACATCACGCCCAGAACGGGTAGGCAGAGTCAAAGGGGCAGCAAGCCTTTTTTTTTTACCCGGAGAAATGCTTTACGCATACAACTCCGCCTCGGGGGGGGCAAAGTGGTTATGTGGGACTCCCAGGGGCCTCTGCAACAGGAGACCCCCTCTCCGGCCAAGATGGTAGTGGCCGGGGTATACTTACTAAAACTCCGGGATGCTAAGGCTTCGCGGGTGCCCCTATGGAATCGTCCGCTAGACCTCAGCGTCAGCCCGCTACCGGGCGCCCGCGCCAAAGGTGGAGACTGGATGCATACAGCCGTCTCCCCAGACGGGTGGATCCATTAACTACGAGTTAGGGCCCCCCGACCCCAACCCGCAAGACCCACTAGGGCGGAGGAAGGAGATGGGCGTAACGCCTTCTCCTACCATCCAACCGCCGGAGCACATCAGCCTGGGCGCTGTCTTCCCTGGCCCGCTCCGCTGTCTCCTTCTGCGTGACCACCTCCTCGCAGAAGGTGACCATTGCATGCCATGCGTTTTCGCTGCATATCATAAAGGGGCAGCAAGCCTCTTTAACCACATTCAGCCAAAAATAAAACTGGGCTGGGTTAGATGGAAAACTCTGTCTACCCCTTAGAGAATTTTGTGTATGTTAGTATGTAGGTATGTATATGTATGGCTATGTGGACTCTCAGGGTGTTAAAAATACACCCTAATCAGCATATCTTAGGCGCGATCGCTGATTGTTACATAAATTAGTTAGATATTAAGCTATAAAAATCACATAGTCCCGCTAATTACATTGGCTTCGTTTCGCGTAAGTATGAATAAACATGGAAATTGCAGGAGCGGTGTTATGCAACTGGTTGGGGGCGATGACCTGCTAAAGGTATGCGTGGAGCCGGTAGGGTGGGTTAAAAGTGGGATATTTTTAACCCCTCGAAAGGAGATTGTGACAAATACCGTTGCAACACGGCCGAAACGTCAAGCTGTTAAATTTGTCACGCATTGTATCCTTACCAATATTATAATTGTGAATGTGTGTTTGTTTGATGTTCCATTTTGATGTCACCATGGCTGAACCGATATTGATGAATTTTAGTATAGAAATAGATTCAACTTTGAAGACGGATATAGGATACAAAAAAGAAGATTCTTTGGTCAATCCTGCGCGGATGAGTTGCGGGCACGAGTTAGTATTGAACCCGCACCCCTCGGTTAAGAGGCGCGTGTCCTTACCATTAAGCTACCACCGCTCCATGTGTCTTATTTACTTACTAGTCTAAAAAGTGTCACGCAACTCATCTTGTCCGAAACGGACTATATCTTTGTTTATTCTAATTCTGTACTAACCTATTTATAATTTAATGTACCTTTTTGTTTTTTAATATGGTCAATAATTGGTTTTTTTTTTCTTTTTTTCTTTTGAAGAAAAAAGAAAGAAAGAAAAAAAGAAGAAAAAATCTTTCTAAGTACATTATTTTTGTCTCATTCATCCCATAGTTATGCGATACTAAATAAAACATTATAGAATGGGTAAAAACGGCACAATATATGTAAATAACCACTCTACACCTTTAAGTAATCCTTGGAATAAAATTGTGAATGACCGTAAGGATTAATAACATAGAAACGCAGGAGCAGTATTATGCAACTGGTCGGGAGCAACAACCGGCGGTTATAAAAAAGCATGGAGTAGACCACGGACTAGTAAAATAAGAAGGACTCCGCGCCATAAGCTCCTCAGATGCTCCAACTTGACACGCAACTTACGTCACAAATTGACATAATAAGTGCTCCAAATGACTGATATCCGATATCTGGTATCCTTATGTATCTCACTCACACATGCATAAACGTGGCTTAACGCAATAGTATGACAGCGTGAAGTCTTTCCTTCTTTACTAGTCCGTGGAGTAGACAAAGGAAAACATTTTGCCAAAGAACATGAATTTGCTAATTAACATATGAAAATTAAAATATTTTTACTGCCAGAACAAAACTACTTTATAGGTGGGACTACCTCGACACATGGCGTATATACCATCGTTCCCGCAATCTCTCTATCTATGGGGTACCATAAAGGATAGCTATTACTGCTTGAATAATAGCCAAAAATAAAATCCAATCTGACTGGCCCGATGGTCGAGTGTTCAGAGACCCTGGCCACGAAACCGAGGGTCGCGGGTTCGAATCCCGCTAGGGGCAAATGTTTCGTGTGATGAACATGGGCATTTGTACTCGAGTCATGGATGTTTATAAACGTATTTAAGTATGTCTATCCGTTCACCTAGTATCCATAGCACAAGCTTAAGCTTAGTTTGGGACTAGGGAATTGGTGTGTCAGTCTAGAGAATTTATTTATTAATTTAGTTAAGTAAAAAATTGTGAAAGTGGTAGATGAGTGGCTAGCTCGTACCCTACACAAACTCCCCTAATACACCATTAGTCGCCTTTTACGTGCTAGGCAAGGAACATAGTTGGTATATTATTTTATAGGAAATGCAAATAGGCGAGGTGACTGAAAAATTCTGTTTAGTCATCAGTTAGATTATAAAAAAATATTAAACACGTATTTTTTTATTTTTTTATCAATCAAACATTGACGAAGATACAATGCATTCTCATAAACTGTAAGTCTTTAAAGTAACAAAAGTAGTTCTATATATAATAACTCAATGATTGGGTAAGAATTGTGCAACAGACACAAGCTATTATGTGATTGGTTTCTTTACACTTACCGAACGGACGACCTATACGAATAATTTATTTTTAGGATTATTTATGTAAATCAGTTGGTATAATAAATCAGTTGATATAAAAAATAGGAAATAAATAATTGTTTCTTCAAGGCCAATAGATTAAATAACAGTTGATATATTTTTTAAAACTGCTAAAATATTATACATTTTAATGTAAAATAAGAAAAAACTATTTTAACTACCTAAACTTCACGCCACTTCCCTAGTAGGGTAGGCAGAGAGTACCGGAATATTTTAACGTTATGCAAATATACTGCCAGTTGATATTACTTTCTTCAAACTTGGTTTAAATAAATAAACGTTATTCATTAGACTGTTAATATTTTTAAAGAAATAAATACTCAAAAACTAATAAGTGATAGTCAGTTTATTGATAATAATGTTTTATATCCATTGCGCTAGCATATTATACGAATAAATAAAGTTATGTCGATATAATTCGAATTGTACAATCTGCAATAAAGGTTATACATTAAACGCAATATTACAAAACTGTAAACGTATCGGAGAAGTGGTGGTAGCTTAGTGGTTGTACACCTTACGCGCGTGAGGTTTCGAATTCAATGGTATGGATTTACCGCTAGTTTTGCGCTGATACAACATGGTCTTCACGATAGAAATTTATAGATTCCCTCGATTTTATTCACAGATTAATTTCTTTAAGATACTAGTTGTAGTTGCAATCCAGCGGCATTTTTTGCAGGATTGGCATTCTAAACACTAATAGGGATTGAAATCCAGTGGCAATGAGGGTTTTTAAAAATACAAAATCCGCTAGGCGGAACGAGGGAGTCTCGTGGTCTTATCACTGTCACTATTGGCTCATTGTTGACAGAATGTCAGTTTGTTCTGACAACTAAGCAATGAGGAGGGTGACAAGACCGCACGTCACAGTTACGCCATCTTTTGGATGTTTTAATTCAACTCATTGAACCAGCACATGTCGCTGGGTCCAGCACAGCTATAATTGAGCTGGTTTCCTGGATTCAACATTGTTATCCCTACTGCGTATTGATTCGCGTGACAATCGTCACAGAGACTTGATCGCGCATTCCGGAGGATTCATTCAATTTGGGATCCATTTCCATCCATTTTCGGGATTAAAAGTAAATTATGACCTGTCCTTGAACATTTGTCGTACCAACAGATCGACAAAGTGGCAGTTACATAAAATTGCATTTATAATGTAGTAATGATGGGAAAATTTTAATAAAACCAACTCTTAGAAAACATGGCTTAATATCGTTACTAGTCTCGATACAGGGTAGGACAGGGTCCGGACATAAGAACAAGGAAGCAGAAATATACCGGGAAAAGTATTTCCTGTCGTCTCTATAGTTCTCTCTGTCCAGTATCTATACTTAAGTATATTGACAGGAAACGGGGCTCGTCCGGAGACACGCGACAGGGTAGTGACAAAGTAATGCGGCCGCTGTGTGCAGCGGCCACACTGACCATTCATGATATCAGAATGGCAGGAGGGGAAGTTTGTATTTGGATTATGACAAAGACATGGAAGCCACCTATGACAAAGATATACGACAAGGAATATTTACGTACATAATAACAACACGCCCATAATCCCCGAAGGGGTTGGCAGAGTTAAAGAAGCAGCAGGCCCCTTTAACCACATTTAGCCAAATATAAAACTAGGCTTACTAACTTAAATGAAAAATTAAAAAAAAGCAGTGACAAGCGGCTAACCTGTCGCCTACAAAATCACACACCCAAAACCTGATATACCATTAGTCGCCTTTTACGACATGCTAGGCAAGAGCCACAGTTGGCATATTCTTTTTAGGTCTCAGACCAACATAGGACAGTAGGATGGGTTGGATCGAGAATGGCTTTCGGCCATTTTTCCCATTTTTTTTCATAACATATGGCTTTTATGAAAAAAAATTGTGAGGAAAAAAAAACACTTTTCTTAGACTTTGATAGGGCAATAACTTTTAACAGAACGTTTGTGCTAGTTTTAAATAAAAGATAAATGTCATTCACAGCCCGATACCACAGCCGGAGCCTAGGACACAAACTAGTCAGTATATTGCAAGAACCGCATATGAAATATCGTTCAGTGTATCGTAAATCACATTTTATACTTCCAAGCGACGAGTTCGTGCTATTTTTTCTAATAAAACAAAAAAGCCGAAGTGTATTTGCCAACCACACAGGAAGGCAGTTTCTCTATTTTTTTAATTAATAGTAGTATTTCGCTGAAAATCAGCATTTTCCTGCAAGAGACGAAAACGAGGTTGTTTCTTGTGTATATAGGATGATGGGTGATCAACATTAACATAAGTGATTTACGTAATTTAGTAATGATTATGTGTAGGCGACGAGCTAGCCACTTATCACAATTTTGCATCACACCCAGCCTATTTTAATTTTGGCTGAATGTGGTTAAAGGGGCCTGATGTCCCTTTGACTTTGCCTACCCCTTTGGGGATTAAGCGCGTGATGTTATGTATACTATATCAGGCAATGTACGTTAAACCTCTCATATTTACTTGTTTATTTGACGAAAGTTCACCTTCCATTGCAGAAGAGCACTTAGGATAATTTTATAGGTAACTACTGTATGCTTAGTATGCTAAACTGGCAGCGTCTCGTTTCACCCGCGTAGTTCCTATTCCCTTGGGAATACGGGAATCAATTACAGCCTATGCTCCTCGCCGATAATGTAGCTTTCCGTTGATGAAAGAATTCTTAAAATCGGTTTAGTGGTTCCGGCGTCTAAGCGTAACAAACTCACATTTCGCATCGATATTCTACACACATAAAACATTTTATCACGTCTGTAATCCCCGAAGGGGTAGGCAGAGTCAAAGAAGCAGCCCCCTTAAACACATTCATCTAAAAATCAAGTACAATTTTGTTTAATAGGGATACCAATCTAGATACAGCCTTACGAAATATGGCAAAACGGCCGCAGTAGCATGGCATTAAACAGAAGCTTATAAATAACAAGCCTTTTCCCGAGTCCTTCATTTCTAGGAACTGGTTCTTTCCCTGATATAAACTTACACTAGGCGATGCCATCTCTTTAAGTTTATTTGTTTTATTGTTAGTTTGAAAGCTAGGTATTCAGGAAGTAATTTTATGTTCAAATTAAAAAAAAAAATATTTATATAAACTTTAAGTACTTGTAAATATTAAATATATAAGGAATGTTGGATGTATGTATTGTATTACTGTATGGATCGGAATGTTGGGCCGTGAAGAAGACGGATGAAAGACGAGTGCATGCAGCGGAAATGATAAAAGGCACCAGTGATAGATAAGATGAGAGGAAACCGTTTATCTTGGTATGGGCATGTGATGAGAAGAGAGGAAGGACATGTGACAAAGAGAGTGATGAGTATGAATATTAGTGGATGGAGAGAAAGAGGAAGGCCAAATAAGAGATGGATGGTATGTGTGAAAGATGATATGAGTAAAATGGAAGTGGATAGCTTGATGACGGCTGACCGGGACGTATGGAAGAAGAAGATATGCTGCGCCGACCCCAGATGAACTGGGAGAAGGGCAAGAGGATGATGATATAAGGAATATTAATACTTACATACACATACATAACAACACGCCCATGATCCCGAAGGGGTAGGCAGAGTCAATGGGGCAGCAGGCCCCTTTAACCACATTCAGCCAAAATTTGGGCTGGGTTAAGATGAAAAATTGTGAAAAAGTAGTGACAAGTGGCTAGCTCGCAGCCTACACAATCACATACCCAAAACCCGAAATTATACTATTAGTCGTCTTTTACGACATGCTAGGCAAGAACCACGGTTGGCACATTAATTTTTAAGTCCCAGACCAACATGGGACAATGGGCTGGGTAAGATGGAAAATTGTGAAAAGGTAGTGACAAGTGGCTAGCTCGTCGCCTACACAGTCACATGCCCAAAACCCCATATACCATTAGTCGCCTTTTACGACATACTAGACAAGAGACACAATTGGCACATTCTTTTTTAGTCCCAGACCAACATGGGACGACTATAAAAATAAATATACCATTTTGTGCTGTTAGAACTTTATTGACAAGAAGACAGTCATTAGTAAGGTTTAAAGCTATGTTAGCTCAGTAAAAAAAAACTTGCGGAGGTCCTCAAACCCCGTTAAAATAACCATGGTTGTTACAGTAATTTGTTCAGTCTTACAGAAGTTCGTAGACGTATGTAAAATAAATATACTACTACACCTTCAAATAACTCATCTTCCTAGCGTTATGTCCCGTGCTTAGACGGGGTCCGCTTAGACCATGATCCAGGATTGAGCGAGTCTGGTTATTACACTGAAGCGACTGCCGATCTGACCTTCGTAACCCTAAGATAGGGGAACCAGACAATTTGTGGATCATGGTTACAAATCCAAAGTTATTTAAAATTGCAGGTTTCATCACGATGTTTTCCCTCACCGTCGAGCTAGTGGTATAAATACGTACATAGATTTGAAAAATCCAGAGGTACGTGCCCGGGTTTGAACCCGGACTCCTCGGTTAAGAGGCGCGTGTCCTTACCATTGAGCTACCATCGCTCCTTCAACGTTCAAATAACTGGGACACAATTTATCTAGTTTTTAAAGATTACGAAGGCTTAAGGTAGTTAGATCAACCAGTTTTAAAACTAATCTAAAAGTCTAGCATCATTGACAAAGCGCAACTATGCTATGGCTAACGAATCGAACGTAACCTTTAGAAAGAAGACGGCTTGTTATATCAGAACTATAGCAAATCGTATGCATTCGTTACCGAGTAACGGGCTCACAAAACGAGTCAGTGTTGAAACGTTACCAACAAATTAATTTTGTTATTTGCATTTGTGGTATAGTGCCAGTTTAGTCTCGCGCGACTCAATACAATTTCTTTTTCTAATGTTCGATTAGATGTAGTAACTAGTAACGTAGCGATATGATAGTAACGAATCGCGGTCATTTTAGTAACGAATACATACGGGTAAACTAAATCTCGTTAAATCTACAGCTCTCAAGGCGAATACTTTGAAATCCTTACCATCAGAACTGCAGCCATTTTCATCATTTTTCGTAATGTTTTCTCTGTTTAAACACTGGTTTTCACATCACAATGATCTGATGAATGATCACAGTTTCACTTCACTTCACTAGCTTGTCGCTTTAATGTATGTTAGATTAGTATGGAGTGGTAGAACAATGTTGTGTTCAAAACTGAAAGATGAATAAAGATGAAAATTGTATGAATGAGCTTCGGAACGCACTGTGGCGTGGATTGGTTAAACGTCATAGTGTACACAAAAAGATCGCCAAGACTAATCAGGGACGGTTCACAGTTTTGCTGGTGTTTAAATACATTCATATACCTATCATCATGCCCCTAATCCCGAAGGCAGAGTGAAAAGGCCGGCTAGCCCCCCTAAATCACATTTAGCTTGGTTAGTTAGAAAACTGTAAAAAGTAGTGACAAGAGGCTATCTCGTCGCCTACATAATCACACACCCAAAACCCGATATATACCATTAGTCGCCTTTTACGACATGCTAGGCAAGAACCACAGTTGGCACATTTCTTTTTAAGTCTCAGACCAACATGGGGTGTTATTAATTCGGGTATAATATAAACCTTTTTGGTAAGTGTAGCTTGTTCATACTATGACATATACTCAGATAACCTACGACAAGCTCGATGGCGCATTCGGTAGTGACCCTGCCCCATGCGCCAAGAGTTGTGGGTTCGATCCCCACCCAGGACAAATATTTTTATGATGAATACTTGTGTTTGTTCTGTGTCTGGGTGTTAATATCCAAAATTTAAGTATATATTTGTAATACCACTGTTGTTACTGATATCCGTAACACAAGTGCTTAAGCTACTTAATTCGGAGTCGGATCAATGTATGTGATGTAGTCTGATATTTAATTATTTACCTTATATGTAGTAAGAATCTTATACTTTCCATCCGGAACAAAAACGAAATTATTTAATTGGTTATTATAAATGCTCAATTAGTTTATTCGCTTTGACATATTACACGTGATATTTGAAATATAATATTGTTTTATAGGTACAATGACATTTAGGCTTCCTTTACTAATAAATATATATTTATTGACTGCTTGCGTGAATAGATACTTTTGTCATCGTGAAATCATTTTAGTTTCCAGAAAACATTTTTAAATTTTTAGAGGTTGCACTATGCACAAACTATTGCGTGTCCGACAAAAAAATAAAGCTTTTGAGAATGTGTTATTTAATAATCTGCAGTTGCAGGAACTAGTGTTCATGTACCTATAGTTTACCGTCAATGATATATTATGAAAATATTAGCTTGTGCTCGTGGCTTCGCTTGCGTGGTACATCGTTAAAACATAAACTATGTACTATTCCCGTCTATAACCTATGTATGTGCCTAATAAGGATGATGCATTAAAAAACTATAATTCTATTAAGTCCGTCAGTTAGATTATACAAAAATACTACACATTTTTTGCTTTATCAAATTAACAAAAAATTACAAAGATAAAGAGCATCAAAGTTTTTGAGTGGGGACTTGCGACGTCACTATTTAGTAAAAATTGTACGCGTGACGTCACGCGCAACTTGAATTGATTGTATCTATGTCAATGTTTGTTTGAGAAATAAATAAAAAAATACGTGTTCAATATTTTTTTTAAATCTAACTGACGGACTAAACAGATTTTTTTAGTCACCTTGCCTATTTCATCCTGATCTATTCAGTAGTTTATGAGTATCTTCGTTACAAACATAAATCTTTGTAATATTAATGTAGATTTAAGTACTTTCTTTAGTAGTCACAATGCCCACAAGGGACTTTATCGTATACTATGAGAACCAACTAGTCTACTCTACCTGACTTAGACCTAAAAATTATACAAACGGGCGGCTACCGACGATTCCTGTAACATTGACCCGGAACGTTAGCAAGAAGTCCCATAAAATGTATGGGCAGGCCGTAAAGCCATGTATGTGTCGAAGTCGTTTGAATTTATATCACTGGCCTGGAGGACCGGGATGGAATGCAGCCGTAATGTATGTCAGGCGCATTCTTGTTTTATTATGATGAATTTATTTTTTTATTAAATAGGGCATCAAACAATATGAGCTATGATAGCTCAATGGTAAGAAACGCGCCTCTTAACTGAGGGGTGTTGGGTCAACCCCAGGCACGTACCTAAAGATTTTTCAAATGTATGCACGGATTTATACCACATATTCGATGGTGAAGGAAAATATCGTGATGAATGAAACCCGTACATTCAAAGAACAGTGGAAGTATATTATTACGAATCTAAGGGTTACGAAGGTCAGATTGGCAGTCGCTTCAATGTCCTTGATACTGGTTCCTGGATCTACAGACTAAGCACGGGACATAACGCTAGGAAGAGGACACCTCTATGTAGCATTTAGCTAACTGAATGGGGATTCGAAACATCACTTCCTAAACCAGCAATGGCGTTAAAAAACTCAAAAACATAAATAAAACATAAAGCACTAATAATTCCAAAACCCCTAAGAACCTAAAAATGTTTCTGTATCCTCTAGCAGAAACAACCCAATTGCAAATAAAACCCAAACTGCACACACAATAAATCCGTTTCTAAAACATACAACACTTCGAAACGAAAATAATTAAAAAAAAAAAAAAAAAAAACCAGCAATGGCGAACCATTGGCACACGTGACATAAGTGGTACGTTATACAAATTGGTGGGCACGCAATTTCTTTGAGATCACAAATGTATGAACATCATCTTCCTAGCGTTATGTCCCGTGTTTAGACGGGGTCCGCTTTAGGCCATGATCCAGGATTTAGCGAGTCTGGTAATTACATTGAAGCGACTGCCGATCTGACCTTCGAAACTCTAAGATAGGGGAACCAGACAATTTTTGGATCATGGTTACAAACCCAAAGTTGTTTGAATTTGCAGGTTTCATCACGATGTTTTCCTTCACCGTCGAGCTAGTGGTATAAATACGTACATAGACTTGAAAAATCCAGAGGTATGTGCCCGGGTTTGAACCCGCACTCCTCGGTTAAGAGGCGCGTGTCCTTACCATTCAGCTACCACCGCTATTAAACTAATACCTATATAGAGCTGAAGATTTTGTTTGTTTGCTTAAACGCGCTAATCTCAGAAACTACCGTCTTTTTATTTTATCGAGGAAGGCAATAGGCTATATTACATTAACTATAAACTCAGGTGAAACCGCGGTCACAGCTAGTTAATAAAAAAGTGTTTACAGTTTGCGGCTAGGTTTAGCACATATTTTTCGTCTGAAATGTAAACTTATTACAAATAAACTCCGAGGTAATTAGTAAAAATCCGAGTATGGGGGTGGTATTTAATAAACTTCCAGGAAGTCTATTAGCATTACCTTCACATAAGTTCAAATTGTGAATTAAAGCGTTATTAATGAGTAAGGGCTATTATAAGATTGAAGACTTTCTAAATGAAAAGCATATATGTTTAACTTTATAATGAAGTGTTCACCTGCAGTGTTGTTATCTAGTAACCTAATTAAGTACGAAATTGTAAATTTTGGCATTTAAGAGTAACTATCGAGTTTCTTGCCGGTTTCTTCACGATAGAGTCTACCTTCCGAAACGGTAGTAATGTTTTCTTTTCTGTTTAAATTGACTATTTATAAGTGCTTTTTTGAAGCCTATATAAATAAAGAGATTTTGAATTTGAATTTGAATGCGGGCCAACGCGAGTTGGACGTTGGATTCAACCGACAGAGAGTTTTGATAACATCATCTCAGCGCTCCGGACTTTCGTCTCATTGATCGCGGTTTGTTTTTATTGGCGCTAAAATAAATTTCGTACTTTCCTTTTGCTGCGAGAGGTAATTTGATACGGAGAAATGGACGAAGACAATCAGCGAATACTTTAATATCTGTTGCCTACTTACGCGAACGGTTAACGGAAGTGTCTAGATTGATTCGATTTTTTGGTTTACCAAAGAAAAGTGACTGAGATATTGTGGTTGTGTCTTGAGATATTTTAAATGCAGTTTTAAGTCAAATTCAAATTCAAAATATCTTTATTTATATGGGCTTCAAGAAAGCACTTATAAATAGTCAATATACATAAAAAAAAGGATAAGAAATAATACTACCACCGGTAGTATTATTTTATCATGCGGGTTTTAACTTGACTTCTAATGATTCTGTTTGTGAAGTCATAAGAAAAATATTTTTTTAAACTTATTATCAGTCAATTTGTTCTGGCTATTTCCCAAAATTACTTAATCGATTTTGACTTAAGCTTTGAATTACTTAAATTGTTTTTTTAAAGAAATTTAGGTACTAAGTACACGAATAACGAAAAAAAAAACCTTTTTTTTTGTCCCGCAGACGAATTCGTGGGTAGCGGCTATCTTGATATAATTTAAGTATAATCAAGTGAAATTATATTTAAAATATGAATTTTAATAAACAAAATCTGCCTAACCTATATAATTACCAGAGTTGATAAAAATAGTAACGATATTACAAGTCTTAGAAACGATAACGTACATCTAACTAACCTAAGACGGCTGTAGTTAAATGGAAATAGGCAACAGATATTCTAAATAGGTACCTAGGTCTTATCAAGATAAGATCTTGAATGCCACAGATTCAGAAAATAATCCGAGAATTTACGATCAGGAAAATAGGTTCCTAATCTAGCATAGGTAAATATTTAATACGTTGTTTATTTCATCCCGGCATTAAAATCACCTTTTCTTTTAAAATAACGGCTACAAATCTGTGATTAGCAAAATGCTGAGAAAGGAAAGATAGTACGGAAGTATCTACCTATAATAATAATAATAAATAAATAATAAATTCGCCAGACTGACACACCAATTCCCTAGTTCCAAACTAAGCATATGCTTGTGCTATGGATACTAGGTGAACGGATAGACATACTTAAATACGTTTATAAACATCCATGACTCGAGTACAAATGTCCACGTTCATCACACGAAACATTTGCCCCTAGCGGGATTCGAACCCGCGACCCTTGGGTTTGTGGCCAGGGTCTCTGACCACTCGACCAACGGGCCTGTCAAATATAGAAACCTATAGAATATAGAACACACTATGGACTTTTTATCAGTTAAATTATTCGGTATGTAGCAGGTTCTAATTTTGCTGAGCAATGATCGTCTATCGATATGTCTATTTTTTCATGATGAGTGAGCTCATCAAGGTATTAAAATTTAAATTAGTTAAAAATTCACTGCCTTCTTTAGTTTTACAATGGCAAATGTAAATAGGCATGTTTGAACTGTGTAAACAATAGTGGTAGATACCTGCGTCTTTATTTAAACAACATTCTCACATTTTTAATAAGTAAATAAAATAATGAAGGCAGTACTTACGTACGATTGACTGAGACAACACAAACATCTTATTTTTACATGTTTTTTATTTTTTAAATTTTTTTAAAATTAACCTTAAGTCTGTAAACTCTTTGAAGTTCTAAAGAGGATCATCTGGTTACCTTGTCGTATCTGTAAGACTTTACCGACTAGGACGTTGGTCAAATGTCACCGCCCCAAGGAAATAAGAGCAATGTTCCCATTTCTACCCCTTTCATACCTACATCATTTCTACATACTGCCCTTTGTCGTATCGCCCTTAAAAGTGCAATGCTCCCACCAACCCGTCCATCCTAAGAAGGTATACAGTCTTACAAATTGACTCATCTTTAACAGCAATTGATTGGCTCGATGGCGCATTTGGTAGTGACCCTACCGTATGCGCCAAGAGTTGTGGGTTCGATCCACCCAGGACAAACATTCGTGTGTTGAATAGGTACTTGTGTTTGTTCTGTGTCTGGATGTTAATATCCAATATTTAAGTATATACCTATTTGTAATACCACTGTTGTTTCTGATATCCGTAACACAAGTGCAAGATGCTACTTAGCTCGGAGTCAGATCAATGTAGGATGTGATGTAGTCTGATATTTATTCATTTATTAAATGTGACTTTTGTGGCATTGAGGAAACATGTGATATTTAATGTACGGTAGATACATAAAGTTGATAAGTGCTACCCTCTAATTTGGTACCCTAAAATCTTGCGGACCGTTCCCAAAGAAATTCAATGGCGTGATTGTTGAACAACGTTCTCCATGAACACGGGATAGATGGATGGCGAAAATTCAAATGCAGTCCTCGCCACCCTTACCACCTTCCACGCTCTGGAAAGCAGGTCTGTTTAGTCCTGGTAAGACTGTAGTTGTTCGAAAAGCCACTCAGAGTCCCGGATAATGGTTTCAAAGATAGACACTAGATTAACCGAATCATATTGACAATTTAAATTAGCCGAAATACATTCGTTTTCGAACTAATAATTCGTTGATAGCTCAAATTGATGACAAAAAGAAAATTTGAGATTTCTCTAAAATTTCAATTCGAAAATTGGTTGACATTTAAAGTGCTGTATTTCGAATTGAGAATTCATTGAAAGCTCAAACCACTGACATGAAATAAAACGCAATTCTTATTTTGGAAAAAACTGATATCGATATTTAAGTACCTACATTGATTATAAAAACCTATCTAGGTTCAAATTATATGCTTTTTAAAATAAGTCTAGACTGTAATGACTAAAAATCATTCACCTCGATCCCTTCAAAGGTCTTCATGGGCAAATCCAATGGTCACAGAACGCAACGGACACACATAATTCGTCACACACTCCGCGACACGATACACGTCTGACTCGCGCGGGCGCTCGCGAGAGAATGCGTCGGGCGGCGCGGCCGGCGCGCGCGCAGCCTACCGAGCGTGTTAAGGCGAATGTTGGGACGATTTTGATGTAAGTGATTTTTTTGTATTTTTGTTTTCTGTGCACACATATTTTTGGGTTAAAACCTAAATCAAAACTGTGTAAATTTTGAGCTCACATATTTGAAACGATTATTACAATGTCTTACACAGAACAGAAAAAAAACTAATAAAAGGGAAATGTCAAAAAATTAGTTTGAGAACCGATGAAACCAAACTCACACAAGTATGCCACTATATAATCACATACTACACAACAGATAAGCAATGAGCAGGATTGGCCAATCTTAAATCTTATCTCATTAGTCCTACATCAGAAAACTAACCTTAATTCTTTTGAAAAACGATTTAATAATTTACTATATCTCTAAAAAAGTAGTTAAGACCTTTCGTAATCCCAGTTTAAATGTTGTGAATTTTTTTCTTATCATCAATAGATGGTGACGTATTTTTATTGTAGCAATTATACTACTGCACTGGTAGGAACAGCACTGTCCCATGTTGGTCTGGGACTTAAAAATAATGTGCCAACTGTGTTTCTTGCCTAGCATGTCGTAAAAGACGACTAATGGTATATCGGGTTTTGGGTATGTGATTGTGTAGGCGACGAGCTAGCCACTTGTCACTACCTTTTCACACTCTTCCATCTAACCCAGCCCATTGTCCCATGTTGGTCTGGGACTTAAAAAGAATGTGCCAACTGTGTTCCTTGCCTAGCATGTCGTAAAAGACGATTAATGGTATATCGGGTTTTGGGCATGTGATTGTGTAGGCGACAAGCAAGCCACTTGTCACTACTCTTTAACAATTTTTCATCTAACCCAGGCCAATTTCGTTTTTGGCTGAATGTGGTTAAACGGGCCTGCTGCCCCATTGACTCTGCCAACCCTTTTGGGGATTATGGGCGTGATGTTATGTATGTATGTATGTATGTACTGGTAGGAATAAGGCGTACGTTTCGACACTTTCGACACAAGCAGTCTACTCGTAGTCATGCGTTACATCGCAGTATTGTGGCTTCACTGCCACGCTCACTTGGCACTTAATATTTGTTCCGTGTTTGGGTATGTGTAATAAATAAAATCAAAATACAAAAATACGGTAATATATATATTAATTTACAGTTCTGTTATAATAAGTTACTGCATTGATCATGATTCTTTTGATTAAAATGTTATTGTTGTAGTTGAGTTATTTTTTTAAATCTGTTTGATACTCCTTTTTGTATGGCTAACAAATGTTTGTCTGTCTTTTAGCAAAATATTAGTTTTAAACTAGATGTATAGATGACGGCATGTAATGTGGTTTTGTTGTCATATTGGTAAATATCGTTATCGGGTCAACATCATCACCTCAACGGTGGCAGACTTTGTCGCTGACATTATATTTTGTCATACTGCAATGAAGGCTAGAAATACTTACTTAATAAGTAACTCTAAGTTAATGAGGGTAATAAGCTAGGACAATATGTGAAGGAACCAAAAATAATATTCGGGTGATGGCCTATGATGCGAACGCCCGTATTTCCTTCGGGGATTACGGGCGTGATGTTATGATGATGATGATGATGATGATGGCATCATCATATAAAAATTAGTCCCACCCCCCACCCGCCTTGGGCTAAGGTTGTTGTGGAAATGTAGACCCCACTATGATAAATAATTATACCAGTGCTATTATCATCATAAATAAACTACCATATTTTTTTTAACTATCGAGTTTCTGCCGGTTTTCTTGTCGATAGAGTCTACCTTCCGAACCGGTAATAACATTTTCTTTCCTGTACATATTGACTATTAATAAGTCCTTTTTTGAAGGCTATATAAATTTAATAAATATTGAATTTGAATTTAGTAAAATCGCGGCCTTCAACTATCTTCCCCTTAAGAGGATGCGGTTGTATGGCTATAGTTGTACGGTTGTATTGTACGCGGAAGTAGCCGGCTCGGTCGCGACCGGGCGCCGGCCCACGCTGGCGAGCCATCGGATGGCTCGGGAATTCTGTGGCTGAGCCTTTGGGTGGCTCAGTGATAAGGTGGCTCAACCATCGTATTCAAACAGCCTCATTTAAAAAAGTTAGGTAATGGTTTCACTTCAGTCAAAAGAATAACAAAATGAAATTAATTAGACTGGATCTGGAGTGTCAATTAGAAATAGAGGGAATTTTTCGAAAGTAATAAATAAATTGATATTTAATAAAATTATAAATAGTTTAGAAATATCTACTAGGTATAAAGAAAGATACTTACATATAGTTTTACATAGGGCGGCATAAGGACAATTAATATTATCTTAAGACGGGGAAGACGATCCAAAATCAATTTTAGACGACGCCTAGCGTCGCTTTCCATAACACCCAGACCCAAACAAAAAAAAACATTTTTTCACCTTGACCTGACTGGGAATCGAACTGAACTCTCCACGCTTCAGCAACCGCAACACCAAGATCATTAGCAGGCACCAAACTAATTAACGGAGTTCTAAAGAAAAAAAAATAACAATTCCGTTATGACCATCCGCGTTTCAATGTAATTATAATAATACACGCATCAATGGTCTACCAGTGGTCCCCAAAGTTTTGCATTCATGCAAAAACATAACATTATTACATAATAATGTCCTAACCGACATCGATCACGGCGGCCAATCTCAACGAGGATTGGCCATCTGCGCAGGAGATATTATAGTACACAAGTGTGTGCGCAAACACAAGTGCACTGTCTATTCCTTCACTCTCATAGTCCGGTGAGACGGCAATTCGACATGACCGGAGAGTGCTCAGGCGCAGGACCAACGGCTTAACGTGCTTTCCGAGGCACCGCGGTGATTATACCGCCAACTTTCTGACTCTGTTACTGAGCAATTTCAACATAAGTAAAAATAACCAGCCACAAATTTTTGGACTGACCCGGGATTTGAACCCGGGACCTTTAGCTCCTAAGGCGGCGCATGCTACCACTAGACCAATGAGGCAGTAAACATTATTACATTCAATGGGCGTAATGTGACAAGGGATGTTGTTGGTTCGTATCGTCACAAACGGCACTGTTTGGGGTGGCACTGTATTTTTTTGCGCTGCTAATATGAATTTCAATGCTGGATCCAGGAATCCAGCCAGGTCCAGCACAATTTTATTTGTGCTGTTGTCATGTGGTTGTCATGGATTCATCAAAAAGTGCCGCTGGGTTACAATCCCTACATGCTAGGTTAATCCAAAAATAATCAATTTGAAGGTAGATATTAAAATACAGTGAAAGTTGAGACATGCATGAGGGGCAACGAAAAATCGAAGAAATCGCTCGTAACAAGTGCTGTTAAAAATATTTAATTTGCTTTTCTACACTACTGCAATTTTTTTTTATATTATCCTCTTGAGCTGATTCCAGTGATCAAAATTCGCTGAACACTTTGAGAACCGCTGGTATTACGCATTATACAATATACGGTTGAATGGCTCCGTTAATATTGGGTTAAAAAGGTGGACGACAGCACATTACCATAGAGGAAGTCCGTTCCATGGACAAAAGTGGCAATTGAGAATGTGGCTAATAAACGTGCACTTTGCAACGGAACTTGTGACGTCATTTATTGGCAAATATGGTTTTGTAACGGAGACTTAATCTGATAATGTTATAGGGTTAAGATGAAAATGTATTTCCTCATCCTCCTAGCGTTATATCCCGTTTTTAGTCGGAGTCCGCTTAGACCATTATCCAGGATTTAGCGAGTCTAGTAATATTACATTGAAGCGACTGCCGATCTGATCTTCGTAGAACCATACAATTTGGATCATGTTTACACATCCATAGTTGTAGTAATGTGAAGGTTTCATCATGATGTTTTTTTTTCATATACAGATTTAAAAAATCCGGAGGTACGTGCCGGAGTTTGAACCTGCATCCCTTGGTCAAGCGGCGCGTGTACTTACCATTTATTTCGATAAAACCGTTCAACATAATGATATCATCTTCCTAGCGTTATGTCCCGTGTTTAGACGGGGTCCGCTTAGACCGTGATCCAGGATTTAGCGAGTCTGGTAATTACATTGAAGCGACTGCCGATCCTGACCTTCGTAACCCCAAGATAAGGGGGGGGGGGGGGGGGGGGGGGGGAACCAGACAATTTTTGGATCATGGTTACAAATCCAAAGTTGTTTGAATTTGCAGGTTTCATCACGATGTTTTCCCTCACCGCCGAGCTAGTGGTATGAATACGTACATAAATTTGAAAAATCCAGAGGTACGTGCCGGGTTTGAACCCGCACTCCTCGGTTAAGAGGCGCGTGTCCTTACCATTGAGCTACCACCGCTCTACCACCACCACCGTTCAACATAATGATATACCAGATTAATATAAGCGTTTATCTTCAGTAACAAAATGTATTAAATTTCAGAATAAATAAAGATGATTCTTCGGCTTTAATTTCTTCACAGTAGGCGTTTACAGTTGTCCACAGCATTTTCAAGTTACATAAACCTCCTACATAGCTGTCAGTAGCCTCAAATAATTTCTATAACATGTGTATTGACATTGAGATATTTAATAAATTACCAGATTTATTTTACCTTTAAGTACATAAATTTAGGCCACTTTAAAATAACAGTTAGAGTGTGGCTTTTAGATAACTGCTTCTACAGCCTAAAAGATTATTCGAATGTTAAATAAATTAATATATATCCGACGTCGTCACATATATTGATCTGACTCCGAGGTAAGTAGCTTAAGCACTTGTGTTACGGATATCAGAATCAACAGTGGTATTACACTTAAATATTAGATATCAACACCCAGACACAGAGCAAACACAATTATTCATCACACGAATCTTTGTCCTGGGTGGGGATTGAACCGACAACTTTTGGCGCATAGGGTAGGGTCACTACCGAATGCACCATCGATCCAGCCATTAATATTTCATTCCAATAAATATATTCATACAATTATTCCCGCAATCTCAGATGCTGGGGAAGCAAAGTCCAAATAGGGGTCAGCATTCGTAAACTAATTTTAGTCAAAAATAAAATGGCGATGTGACAAAACAAGTGGCTATCTCGTCACTAAAACAGCACAAACGCAACCTAACAGTATTAGATAAGTCGCCTTTTACGATATGATAGGCAATTAACATAGGTGGTATTTTATTTTTAGGCCAAATACCAACATGAGACAACAAAAAATGTGGTTTCGTGTTTGATTATTACATTGTAACATAAAATTAAATATTTTCCTACAATTCAAACACTACTGTTATTATTTCAACTGCTAACACAAACATGCAGCACAACAACAGAAACGTTGATAGAGCCTGACAGAAAATTAACGGCAATAAAACATCTTTATCACATATTGCCGTACAGTTAGATATAGGAGTGACGACAGAAGTTTCTGAAGTTTGTGATCAATTGTCAATGTACTTAATATAAATCTTCATGGTAGCATAGTAAGTTCTTTTTTTGAAGAAAGGGGGGAGAGGAGGGTAAAGAAGTAATCACAGTTACTTCTATTTTGTACTTAGTGAGTAAAAGACAAGATTACATCGCTCTTGTTGTACATGTACTTCTAACTAACTAATTAAACTTCACGCCACTTCCCTAGAGAACCGAACGCCATATCGACGATGAAGTAACAGTACCTCCTAACTGTAGATATGCTTATTTTATAGGAGAATGAAAAAACTACCAAATTTTTAGGTTTTGATTATTGGACTTTTATATAACTTTCAATGTAATGTTTACAGGATTTCTTTATTATTTAATAACAGACGAGAAAAAAAAAGTCCACGCGAAATTGAATTTTAAGGCTATTGCATTAAAAAAGTCTCATTTCTTAAAAAATATTAGTTAGGAGGTAGGTACTGTCACTTCATCGTCGATAAGGAACGATCCTTACACACCTCACTCGCCTCTTCAACATTCATGATCATAACATTAACTTCTGGTAATACACGACCAATCTGGTCATGTACTTCTGTTGTTGCAAATGTCCATTTATGGTTACTGGTAATCATCAGGCCAGGTTGTGCGTTTATCTATCACCTTTAGTGGTACGTATATCGCTACTATAAAGTATAAGTTGTTTGACTGACTCGATGGCGCATTCCGTAGTGACCCTGCCCCATGCGCCAAGAGTTGTGGATTCGATTCCCACCCAGGACAAACTTTCGTTTGATGAATACTTGTGTTTGTTTAGTGTCTGGGTGTAAATATCCAATATTTAAGTAAATATTTGTAATACCACTGTTATTCTGATATCCGTAACACAAGTGCTTTAGCTACTTACCTCGGAGTCAGATCAATGTGTGTGATGTAGTCGATATTTATAAGTACATATATATTCCAATTTATCATAAATGTCGTCCTTAACTACTAAACCGATTCTAACGAAATTAGTTACACTTAAAGTAACAATGTTTAGCAAGGCCATGGTTTTCTTTCATCTCGGAACAATTACATACTTAATTCTGCGGAGTTACATGATAATTATAGTCTCCGTAACACATCCATGCAAGCGGAGCCGCGTGCAAGAGCTAGTGGAATATATAATTCGTCACTACAGTAGGCCCAAGGCAGACATTCCTCTAAGGCACGTCGTAATCGGCCAGCATTCCGACCGGCGCATGCGCCGGCCAAGCAGTCAAGGATTGCAACATTGCTGAGTACATCGCAGATTGTGATTATGAACAATGGTACATCTAGCCGATGCGAAACGCATCTTTACTAATATAAAGAAAGGAGCTTTGTCGGTCTGTAACGTCTTATGGATTACATACATACATACATACATACATAACATCACGCCCATGATCCCCGAAGGGGTAGGCAGAGTCGATTGGATGGATTACATTGTGTCCTTATAATAAAAAAATCTTTATTTCTCCTCACATATCTGTACATTACAGTAAAAATTACACAAGGAACATTGTCCTTGTAATCATATTATGTCATCTTCCACAATTGATTGTATGATCTGGTTTAGAACTTAAAAAAAAGTGTATATTACTCATGTATATTTTGACGTTGAAAAGAGTAGGTAACTACAAAGTTGCTTGCCAAGATATTATAGTGCACAAGTGTGTGCGCAAACACAGGTGCACTCTCTGTTTCTTCACTCTCATAGGGATTTGAACCTGGGACATCTTGGTCCTTAGGCGGCGCATGCTACCACTAGACCAACGAGGCATTTCATACGAAGAATAGAAACATAATGACATAGTCTACCACTAGTCAATTTCTGCAAGAACATTATCGGATTTATATTTGCGTAAAGTTGTCTCTGGGGGTTCTGACGTCCGCGCATCCCTTTAATCTATGGTACGCCCCAAGTCCTTCGAATACTTACATGTATAATTAGTTACGAAGACGCGGGCAAAGCTAGTTTATCAATAAACGTAATGTACAGGCCCATCCGATTGCCTTATTCCATTTGTTGTTGTGTTAGGGATGTAAGCATTGTAAACAAAGGTATCGATAAATCGGTTTCTAAATAATATCGATGTTTATCAAACTTGGCTAATAAAATATAAATATGTCCATATACAAAAAAACTACATAGGTTTCTTTTAAATAATAAACATACTTTATACATATATTAATGTATTTATACTTAAAAGTAAAACATGTGTATTGGAATCAAGGGGTCATCAAAATGTGCCATTATGGTCCTAGCATGTCATAAAAGGCGACAAATGGTATGTCAAATTTTGGGTGTGTGATTGTGTAGGCGACGAGCTGGCCACTTTTTTACAATTTTAAATTTAAACCAGCCTAGTTTTTTAGACTGAATCTGATAAAAGAGGATTGCTGCCCTTTTGACTCTGCCTACCCCTTCGGGGATTACGGGCGTGATACTATACATGTATGTATGAGTGTATCACAGCATATTAATTTTATTAGTGAAATATCAAATTTAACTCAAACTTGCTATAATATTGAAGCAACGGTGTTTTGCTATTATTAACATCGATGACAAATAATAATAACGTAGTTTGATTATACAACCACACATCAATTCCGTAGCTTCAAACTAAGCATAAATACTATCCTATGTCTAGGTTTAAACAACAGATGGACGTACATAAATAGTCATAAACATCTCTCAAGTATACAAATATGCTTGTTCATCGCACAAATAATTGTAAGACATGGTACATTATTTTTAAGACCCAGACCAAAAGGCTTTATTAATTGAAAATGGTCAAACTCGTTAGAAATAACATTAATACAACGATGGATTTGTGATTATAATCATAGATACGTATCATAATACCCGCAGTCCCTGAGGGGGTAGGCAGAGTCTAAGGAACTGCAACTCCATAAATTAAATTTAACCAAAAACAAGATTGGGTTAAATGGAAAATTGTGAAAAAGTAGTGACAAGTGGCTAACTCGTCGCCTACATAATCAGAACCCAAACCCAATACACCATTAGTCGCCTTTTACGACATGCCAGGCAAGAAATACAGTTCGCATATTATTTATTAAATCCCAGACCACTGGCATTATGAACATCGACTGCAAATATCGACGTTTTTCTAGAAGAGCCTAAATATACATCGATCGCATCCCTAGCTGCGTGCCAGTGAGGTGCTCGGGCGCAGCGCGATGAGTGACCTCCGACCCGCCACCTGAGAACGCGACGGCATTTGCGTCACTCGGTCACGTGACCACGGTACCTGCTCATCGATGACTTTGAAGATAAGTACTTGTGAAGAAGCCAGATTTTTTTTTTATTGGGAGGGGAGGACTCTCCCAGCCGAGAGACACAAAACACTCCGAGCTTGAAAAGCTCGGGAAAAGATGCCCGGGCAATGAGCACCCCGCTCGAGGCCCGAAACCCCCCCCCCAAGGGGTGAAGAAACCCGACGACAACGAAATGGCTGGATTCTGTCCGGCGAGGTTCCCGAGTTCTTCATCTAGCGCTGATTGTGGGCTACAATGGGAGTTTAGTTGTTCCTCCCACGCCAAATAAGGAGTATAATCCTCGATTTCGCAAGCCTTCGTTACCCTCAATTTATTAAGGGAAGCCATTAACAAAATATTTGTTGCTTAAAAATATAACAAATATCTACGTGTTACTTAAAAAATCTTAAATTTTCTTGTATCTTTAGAAATTTAATGTACCTAATTTAAATAAATGGACGGGAAATTTATTTTGAGATATATTTTGTATAAAAAATATTCCGATATGCCAATAGACGTACATAAATATTTATCCATAACTCGATTACAAATAAGCGTGTTCATCACTTGAATATTTGTCGCTAGCAGGATTCGAACGATTTCCTTTGGCTTCTTGGCCAGCGTTGGACCACTAAACTAAGCCTCGGTCATACCTATCGATTTACATCCTTTAGTCTGCTAAGTTAACCATGATCCAAAAATTGTCTGGTTCCCCTATTTTAGGGTTACGAAGGTCAGATCGGCAGTCGCTTCAATGTAATTACCAGACTGGCTAAATCCTCGATCATGGTCTAAGCGGACCCCGTCTAAGCACGGGTCATAACGCTAGGAAGATGATGAGTCTGCTAAGTTAAGAAAGTAACTTATCACATCTGATGCCAATTTTAATCCACTCGTCCATCGTTCGTCGTGTGCGCATGTCTCGCTATCACGTCCCCGTATCACGGTCACGGCCTTAATCCCGCATCCCGCTATTCAGTCGCTATCAAATCCTCGCCCGCCAGGGGGCGCTTTAGAAGTGTTTCCAGGGTGTCGGATTTACCCCTGTTTAGGGGTAAATAAAACCAGTGTTGGAATGGGCGGTGGAGGACGATTTTAGAAGCGATGTATTTATGACTAGTTTTGATATATAAAAAATAATCATGCCTTATTTGAAGGCAAAGTGAAAGTTTATAAAAAAGCAAGCAAGACGATTTCATCCGCGCTTTTAACGTTAAGCGGAAAAGTAAAATAGGTATTTCCCTAATTGGTTGCAGTTTTTCCTGTGCTTACCTTATCTATACTAACATAAAAGCTGAAGAGTTTGTTTGTTTGCTTGAACGCACTAATCTAAGGAACCACTGGTCCGATTTGAAAAATTCTTCGACTGTTAGATAGTCCATTTATTGGGGAAGGCTATAGGCTATACAACAGAAACCATAAACACGGGTGAAACCGCGGGCACAGCTAGTTTATATCATGCATCCAATTTAATGTTAACGCTTAAACGTTTCAGATATTTTCTATTTATTTTAGCTACGAGATGCCTTGAATTGTAATATTGTGTGTACTTGTCAATAGAGAGCTAAGGCGTTGCGGTCGCTTGTTACAATCACTATCGATATAGTGTATTTGAAAAAGCGCAAACAGTTTTAAACATCATATGTCGCTTTAAGCCCCCAACGTGGCCTAACATTGTTTGTTTAATATTTTTTTATTATTAAATCGTAAACATTGATGAATTTTGAAGACTTGCATGAATTATTATTGTGAAAAATAAAATCAAAAGATAAGAAGGGCTTGTTTAGATAAGAGAAAAAGCTGAAAAGACAAAAACTTTTTTTTTAAGTACATTTCCACAGCGTTTTGCAAAAATAAAAAAAGAAATGAGGTAATCTAATTACCATTTTTTCCCACTTTTTTGTGACATAAATTACAAGGCAATCACACCAAGAAGCTAGCAACACTGCTCAATGCTGTGCGCACGCGCAGACAGCTTCGTGACTGGACGGATTTTTTGTTACGTTCGATATGACATCACGCTCGTATCGATTTGGATCTCGAATGCGTTCGATATGTTACAATAACATTGTAACAACCAATTTGTTAGGGGGATAAACTTGATGCGATTGCTTGTACTAAAAAGTACGAGAGGTCAATGGACATTATACTTTTTGTTGTGTCCAATTGAGCTCCTGTATTTACATAGTATAAAACAGAGTCGCCGCTTCTGTCTGTCCGCTTAGATTTTTTAAACTACGCAAGGGATACTGATGCGGTTTTCACCAAAAGATAGTTATCCAGGAGGTTTATTTGTATAGTTTCATATTGTTTTATTTTCACAGTGCAAAGCCGGGGCGGATCGCTAGTGTTATATAAAGTCTAGGATAATGAGCTGTGGGATCTCAATTCTCAATTTCTCAATTTTTTTCGGTAGATGCAACATTCCAACCCGGTGGTAGAATTATATCTCTTTAGCTGTTTTGACTATTTATAAGTGTTTCTTTGAAACGTATATACCTAAATAAATAATATTTTGACTTTAACTTAACTTTGACAAGGGTGCCTCATACGTGCCTCATAAGTGTGAGGTGTAGATTCAAACCCATTAACTCTTGATTTCATATATATATATCTCACATTTAATCTAGATTCTCCTGCCGAAGTTAGGAAGGTCAACTAGCAGTCGCTTCATAACCAGACTTACCAAATTCCAGAATGGTTTTATGAACCCCGACTAGCACGGCACATTACGCTAGAAAGATAATGAATAAATCCGTTTTAACTTTGTTGAAAATACAATGCTGCGTGCTGGGATCGGTTCCAGCATCCACCGAATACATAAGACGTCTTTATACCACCAACGCTATCTATCTATATATCTATCAACGCAATTATTTAATACTAACAGCGCACCGCGGTTTCACCCGCGTAGTTCCCGGTCCCTTGGGAATACGGGGGTAAAATATAGCGGATGTTACTCGTTAATAAAGTAGCATTCCACTAGTGAAAGAATTTTTTAAATCGGTCAAGTAGTTTTGGAGCCTATTCAATTCAAACAATCAAATCTTTCCTCTTTATAATTTTAGTATAGTAAATAAATAAATAAATAAATAAATATCAGACTACATCACATACATTGATCTGACTCCGAGGTAAGTAGCTTATGCACTTGTGTTACGGATATCAGAATCAACAGTGGTATTACAAATATATACTTAAATATTCAATATTAACACCCAGACACAGAACAAACACAAGTACCCATCATACGAATGTTGGTCCTGGATGGGGATCGAACCCACAACTCTTGGCGCATGGGGCAGGGTCACTACCAAATGAGCCATCGAGCCAGTCAAAAAGTAAGTAAGTATGATTATGTAACATACAGTAGAAATGTGGGTTTATTAGTTTGTCGGTAATAGGTTGGCAACACCGTGGGTTAAAGCGCGCCAATATGAAAGCAATTATTGTAATACTATTGTATGCAAATACCGACCACCCACTTGTCCTGAGCGAAGTGACGTGTATTCGCTAAAGTGCTTGTATTTGAGGACATTTGACGTTTAACATGTTCAGATGGGAGTCCGTACAATGACGGGGTAAAATGATTCTCACCATAAATGTATATGGGCAAGTCCCCTGTGCCACTAAAATGTGTATGGATAATAAGTTTTTCTGTATGAATGTACATACATGGGACTCGAAAAGAATTTCTATTTTTTTTTTTATTTTATATGCTGAAAATGGTTTAAAAAGCTTATCAGTCCCATGTTGGTCGGGAACTTAAAAATAATGTGCCAACTGTGTTTCTTGCCTAGCATATCGTAAAAGGCGACTAATGGTATATGGGGTTTTGGGTATGTGATTGTGTAAGCCACTTGTCACTACTTTTTCACAATTTTCCATTTAACCAAGCCCAGTTTTATTTTTGGCTAAATGTATTTAGTGGGGCTTGCTGCCCCTTTGACTCTGCCTACCCCTTCGGGGATTATGGGCGCGATGTTATGTATGTATGTATGTATCAGTTAATAAACTCTGCCTACCCCTTCAGGGATTTCACGCGTGATGGTATGGATGTATGTGTGTAGGTAGATACATACATATGTACATACTATCGCGTTTGTAAGCCCTGAAGGAGTAGGCCGAGTCCAAGAAGCAAAGTCCTCAAACCTTATTCAGCCAAAAAAAAATCTGCTTGGATTAGATGGAAAAATGTGAAAAAATTGTGACAAGTGGCTAGCTAGTCGCTTAAATAATAACGAACCAAACTCTCAACATTAGTCTTCTTTACAGACAGGCTAGGAAAGGAACAAATATGGTAATTTTTTTTCGAATCCCAGACCAACATGGCATCTAATACTATAGGGCAGAAGTGGCGATTTATTACAACTTTTTCGACAAGCTAAAGTTTCTAAAATTCCAATATAATTCATTCTTAAGTAGCAGTGGAGTGGTTGACGTGAATTTTATCGCCAATCATTGAAGATAAATTTGTGATCTCAAAGAAAATGCCCAATATTTTGTATTAGGTGCCACTTAAGGCACGCGTGCCAATGGTTCGCCATCCCTGCTATAGGGCATAGTCCCAAAACTTTGTGACCCAAGTTATTGATGATTTTGAATTCTAGTTAAAGAACAGCTAATGTTGTTTCTAGACAACTACCTTTAAACGAAACAATTCAATTGTTTTATCATTCGCATAGAATACAGCCTCCGAACAATTTGTCATAAGGTCGAAAGCAGTTTAGAATGTTCAGCATCCATTGCCTCATTTACATCATTCATTGTAAACTCTTAAAGAAGAAACGCACCAGTAGTGATCGAATGTATAGAAGAATTCGAATCAAGGAGTTGCACGTCATCTCTAATGGTTATATTTGTGATCGAAATATAAACTTTATTCGTGATTACATAGAGTACACTTTTGATGTTCAAAATGAGATAGCTTTATGTGGGCTTGGTTATTGCACAAGAGTATTGGGGTCACAGAATAAATAAATAACTTGAATGAATGCAGCCTGTGGCTTCACTGCGAGCGATAATAATCATGCTTATACTAGATATACTAAAAATGTGACGTATTCCTGTTAGGATGTTTTAGGTGAGGTCAAAATCATCAGAATTTTTCATATAATGTTGTGCCATAAACTTAATGGTTTCTGAGTTATTTGAGATTTTGTATTTTTTTATATTCATCCAGATTAATCCAGATTTGACCTCTTAAAATGGAAAATTAACTAAAATACCAAGTTTATTCCAGCTATTTAAATATTACCTCATAGAAAACAACCTTTGTAATCAAAATAAACTTTATCGCTACTCTCGTAGTCAAGCCCCGGCCTGAAGCTGGTTGCATACCAACATTCGTTGCAATATCGGCACAATTATTTCCCGCTGTTGCTTCGAGAAAAAAATCTTTAAACATTTCCTTTAAAGCCATTACCAAAGAGTCTAAATTAGCTTAAAAGTATGATTCAATCGCCATTTGCCGTGAAGTAAAAACTGCTGAAGCCTCCTTTTCAGTTCGTCTTTAATGTGATCGTTTTAGGGTATATAATCTGTTGGCAACGTGATTAGTAGTTCAGTATTCAATGAGGTTGAATTTAAAAAGCTGATCACTTTAAGAATAACCGCAAGAGCAATACCTACTGGTTGGTGACTAGACTTTTTTTAAGAAAAACGAATTACAAATTCGTTTTTTAAATCCATATTTATTTTTTATTTTTTGTTACATGTTAGTTTGTTATTTTACAAGTTTATACTGAGTTCGTTCCCTAGCATATCTCAAAAGTCGAATGATATATTTTCTCTGTACCAGTTCAATTCTCATTATTTTTGAAATTGGTTTAATAGAAGAAAGAAAGAAAGAAAACTTATTTATTTGGTGCATAAAACTTAACCTAAAACAAATATTAAGGATACAACAAACATTATGGACAAAATCGTATAGGTATAACAAAAAGTTTATGATATGCAGCCAAAATGGTAGTAAAGTAGTAAATAAAGCTTATTGGTTTTATTAAACCCTGATTACACTTTCGGAGTTCCGGTCATGGTAGTATGGTAATTATTATTACTTTTTTATTTGATTTGGCAACTTTCGCATCCAAAATATTAACTAACTAACTAACTAACTTCACGCCATTAGTAAAGATTTATTATATTTGTAAGAATTTGATATCTAGAGGAAGACTAAGGTTCACATTCAGATTTTACTGAATAGTTTAATTTCGGATGCGAAGAAGGTACAGTGTCTAAAACCGATAGAATTTCATTTTTATTCCAAAAACATGGGACCATGTTGGTCTGGGACTTAAAAAGAATGTTGGCACATTCTTTTTGATTGAACACGGGACAATGGGCTGGGTTAGATGGAAAATTGTAAAAAAGTCGTGACAAGTGGCTAGCTCGTCGCCTACACAAACACGTACCTAAAACCCCATATAACATTAGTCGCCTTTTACGACATGCTAGGCAAGAAACACAGTTGGCAAATTCTTTTATAGTCCCATACCAACACGGGACAAATTAACCTATTTAATTAACCTATTATGAAAATCTTCATTATTTTATTAACTAATTAAGCCAAAATTGTTAATTACCAATTTGATGTAAGAACAACCAAAAAATTCTTGAAAGTGACCAAAGTTACGAGACAGTAATGGTATATTTGGGTAGAAAATAATAGTGTATGGCAGAAATAATACGATGGTAAATAGTGCATTGTTTTAGGTGTCGTGCGCTGGGAAACTTTCTACGGGCTGCCTGGTGAGGCTGCAGACCAGGCTTAGTCAACCTTTATATTCTTTGCATCGGTTAGTTTATTTTGTCCCGTTATTTTTGTTGCACACCGGGAATCGTAGCCGAAGCTATATCTTCGTAAATGATTCCGAGTATTAGATGACGCAAAAAATACGTGTTTAATATCTTTTTGATATTCTAACTGACTAACTAAATATAAGCAAATTTTTCCAGGAGTGATCCCTAATGGCTAGTTCGTCGCATAAATAGTCACAAACCTTTTTTTAAGTCTTTTTTAAGGACAATGTGGTGTTTTATACTACCAGTGCTCACTGGAAAGGTGGACTCCTCTTTGACCAAGACCTTCATCTTGGTAGGCCGATGTGTTTAAAAGGGTGCTAACCTTTCATCGCTAGTGAGATCCATCCTATGTTCCCGATACAAGCTCGATGGCGCATTCGGTAGTGACCCTGCCCCATGCGCCAAGAGTTGTGGGTTCGATCCCCACTCAGGACAAATATTCGTATGATGAATACTTGTGTTTGTTCTGTGTCTGGGTGTTGTGCTTTTAAGCTACTTACCTTGGAGTCAGATCAATGTATGTGATGTAGTCTGATATTTATTTATTGATATTTATAGAATTTACAAACGCCTGGTATCTAGCCGGCCGAAGGTTGAGCACACCTGTTTTAACGAAAAAGCTGCTTCCGAGATTCACGTGTTGTGGAGGAAAAATGTGTTTAATAAGCAATTAGTCTGACTACGACATGTACCGGCTATTCGAATGAGCCAGAGGTTCCCAAACTGTCTCACCTAGAACACCCAAGAGTACCCAGGAAGCATAATGAGATAAGAGTTGCAATATTGTTATTATCATCCTCATCATCATGATGACATAACGCCCGTAATCCCCGAAGAGGTAGGTAAAGTCAAAGGCAGCAAACCCATATGACCACATTCCGCCAAAAATAAAACTTGGCTGGGTTAGATGGAAAATTGTGAAAATTTTTATTATAAATATATAAATACGAAGGTGAGTTTTACTATATATATATATATATATAGAGGTAACAAACAAGCATACACTCTGATTTGATGGATGTGATGTTGATTGTAAGCAATCACCGAAGCTGACATTGCGACACATTAAGTAATAAATAAATAAATAATAAATAAATGTCCGACGACATCACATACATTGATTTGTATATACATGTAGGAAGTAGGTCGGCCATGTAGGAAGTAGGTCGGCCATACTGAATAAGAAGTTAGGGATCTCAGGATAAATCAAGCTTTTTTAATATCTAAATTAGGTTTACTATTACTTTCCAGAACTAAATCCTTAATAATCCCAATACCCAATTATCTCTTGTGGTAAATACCTAGGGTTTTACCACAAGTGAATATTGTTTTATTAATTATAAATTGCCACAGGACACTTTTACAATTAACGATAATAATTAATTTAAATTAATAATTTATTTTAAATTAATTATCCGAGAGCGTCTAGGATAAGCTAGCTTAGTACAACCAGTGCACCGAGCAACGCCAGAGCCAAGACTGCCCGCTCCGTCGCTGCGCGGCCCCTTTTATACCCGTTGCAAAACAAGTCGAGTAGAGCGGGCGGTGGGGAGCGCTCGGTGGCGTGATCGGTGCACGTGGTGTTTTGCTACACCGGTGTACAATGACGTCGCTGTCATGCCGACATACATATATATAGCACTTGTCTTACGGATATCAGAATGAACAGTGGTACTACAAATATATACATTCTTACATAAATATTTGATATTAACACCCAGACACAGAACAAACACGAGTATTCATCACACGAATTCTTGTCCTGGGTGGGGATCGAACCCACAACTTTTGGCGCATGGGGCAGGGTCACTACCGAATGCGCCATCGAGCCTGTAAGTGAAGAATGTCCAAACATAAAAACATTAAAAAGCAACCAAATTGTATCTATTCGATTTAATTTTACATAATAATAAATATATAAATTGCTTATTACGCTTGAACTATGTAAAATATAGACATTCTTAAATACGTTATTTTAAACATCCACGACTTGAGTATAAATGTCCATGTTCATCATAAAAAAATCCATAGCGAGATTCGAACCTGCGGTCTATGTTTCCTAGCCAGGGTCCTTACCACTCAACCAAGAGACCTATCTTCTAAATCTTAATCTTAATATTATATATAAATTACGCGTCACGTTGTTTGTCCGCGATGGACTCCGAAACTACTTAACCGATTTTAATCAAATTTGCACACCGTGTGCAGTTTGATCCAACTTGAAAGATAGGATAGCTTAAATCTCAATTTATTTAACCCGATTATGTGTTATTGACTGTTAGGCGGAACGAAGTTCGCCGGGTCAGCTAGTAGACTTATAATATTAGTAGGTTTGCAATAATAGTAGGATTGTTGGCAAGACTGCCACCTGAAATACCTCAAATAAGGAAAAGGGCTCCGCGAAGATACGAAAGTGGTCCTGCCTTGTTTGTCTGTCACTCATTGGGTAATGCCCGTCCGTGTGTCGACGGCAAACATGGAACGGCTGCCGTTCCACCAGAGCTATAATATAAGGGTGTTTAGAGGACCATATATCTGCTTAGCATATGGCGAAAAAAATTGTTGTATATCTTTATTTGTTTCGTGTGAATACCATTAACTTAATCTATACTAATATTGTAAAGAGGAAAGATTTGATTATTTGTTTGTTTGTATGGAATAGGCTCCAAAAATACTGAACCGATTTGAATAATTCTTTCACCAATATAAAGCTACTTTATCAGCGAGTAACATAGGATATATTTTGTCCCCGTATTCACACGGGAACGGGAACTACGCGAGTGAAACCGCAGGGCGCTATTATAGATAAATATACTCAAAAGAGCTAATTGTTTTCCGCTAATCTCTTCGGGGATTTCGGGCATGATGGTATGTTATGTAAAAAAAAAAAATGTTCTCCAGACTCACACACCAGTTTCTTAGTTCTAAGCTAAACATGTAATGCTTGTACTATTTGTACTAGGTAGCGGATAGACAAACTAAAATAAATACCTTATATAAACAAATACTTAAGCACCCTTAACCGACGAGCATGTATGAAAAGACTTATGAATGTAGAAGAAGCGACAGGTGTATGTCAGGATCCTAGCAAATGAAAGGATGTGATCTCTGCCTACCCCCACCATGGGAAAAAGACGTGACATTATGTATGTATATACAAATACTTGTAACTCGAGTAAAATGTCCATGTTCATTACTGAAATATGTGATCTTAGCGGGATTCCAACCAGCTACTCCTGATTTTGTGACCAGGGTCTTTGACCACTCGACCAACGGGCCTGTTATTAGAAAAGTCTGACTGAAGGACTGAAAATGGTTTTGTGTATAGAAAATGATTAATCCGTATTAATCCGTAAGACAGGCCCGTTGATCGAGTGGTCAGAGACCCTGGCCACGAAACTGAGGGTCGGGGGTCGAATCCCACTAGGGGCAAATGTTTCTATTCATGGATATTTATAAACATATTTAAGTATGTCTATCCGTTCACCTAGTATCCATAGGACAAGCTTATAGCTTAGTTTGGAACTACGGAATTGGTGTGTCAGTCTGGAGAATTTATTTATACTTGAACATCCCCAGTGTGCACACTTGATTGACATTTGCCTGTGTGACAAACTAGTTGGGATGCCGCGTCGACTCTCGCTAAGGAAACCAGTCAGGTTTCACCGTCGGCAAAAAGGCAAAGTGATTTTTCTAAGATCGTTTAAGTGTTGGCGGAAAAATTGCTGGCATTTACTCCTAGTAAAAGTTGCGTAGACGGGTGATTACGAATACAGGCTATGTATATGACATAGGTGTTATATACATAGGCTACTAGATTTTGTCCGCGACTTCGTCCGCGTGAAATTGTGAAATTTAGGTAGTTTAAATAGATATACGTATTCTTTATTACTAACTAACTAACTAAACTTCACGCCACTTCCCTAGCAGGGTAGGCAGAGAGAACCGAACGCCATATGGCACGATCCTTACACACCTCACTCGCCTCTTCAACATTCATAATATTCATATTCTTTATAATTGCACAAAAAACAGATACCTACAGAAATAAGAATACTGGCAAATACAATACAATTTAGGAGGTCTTATCGGTAAAAGCAATCCCTTCCAGACAACCTTCAGGTAGAGGAAAACAGGCTACTGAAAAGAGAGGAATAGGGCCGTGCAGTAAATCATACCTACTATGTAGATAATATAAAAAGATATAAAAAAGGATAATAAAATACTTAAACTAATTATACTTATACATACATACATACACTAATACATAACTTATTTTTTCCATCTAACCCAGCCCAGTTTTATTTTTGGCTGAATTTGTTTAAAGTGGACTGCTGTCCCTTTGACTCTGTCTACCCCTTCGGGGATTATGGGCGTGATGTTAAGTATGTATGTATGTATTTTTTTAGCGATAAAGATTTTTATATCATCCCCCACAACTCAACTTTCAAGTTTAAAACGGCTTCAAGACGATTGTTTTTTCCATACAAACCTTCATTTACTTTGAATCATTTTTAGGATAAAAGTATCCTATTTTTTTTCCTGAGACTTAAACTATGGCTATCTCAAATTTCAACTAAATCGGTTCAGCGGATTGAGCGTAAAGAGGTCACAGACAGACACACTTTCGCATTTATAATATTAGTCTGGATAACTATCAAATTGTATATGTAATTGATATAATTTGTCTAGTTATCTTGCCTTACAGTTGCGAAGTTCAGATGACAATCTCTCCGAAGTAATAAATTGGTCATTAAATACTCAATCAAGGTCCAAACGTGCCACTGGAAATGGGACAAAATGCTACGAAGATGAGAGTCATTTAAAAAATCCTTTACGAGGCCTGTCCTTATTGTACGGCGTCCGTAATCCCTAAACGAGGCAGGCAAAACTCCAGGAGTAGTGATAGTAGTGATAGCGAGCACCTTTAACTACTTTCTGCCAAAATGAGGATTTTCAAAAATACAAAAACCGCCAGATGGCACGAGGGAGTCTCGTGGTCTTATCACAGTCACTATTGGCTCCTTGTTGACAGCATGTCAGTTTGTTCTGACAACTAACCAATGAGGGTGACAAGACCGCAAGTCACAGTTACGCCATCTTTTGGATGTTTTAGTTCAAAAAACCCTCATTAAGATTAAGTTGGGTCAGGTGGAAAATTGTGAATAGACAAGTATTAGCTCGTTGTCTACATTCCCAGTAAATAATAATTAGTCGCCATTTACGACATGCTGGGCAAGGAATACACTGGTACATTCTTTCGAGTCCCAGTGCAACATGGTCGCTAGCATTTATATACGACGATTATATGCCGTGTATTTCGATAAAAATTCAGTACATAACTTTTAATTCACTACTGGCTAATTGGACAGCGTTGTTGTAGTAGAATTAAAACGCAACTAATTATACAAGACGCGATGTTTGTAAGACGATGTACCATTAAATATTATAATGTCTTGCCGAATCGTATGGTAGGCGAGTTATTTTTAAATAGGGTTGCCATTAATTTAATCTTCGTTAATTTAAGTAAAATGTTTTTTTTTCACCGTGAATGCAAGTACAAATCGAATAATATTACATACAGATACAAGCCCGAAATACCCGAAACAGAGTGGAATAGCAATCCCTATAAACAATTTTTACCAAAAAAAACATTGTCCCATATCGGTCAGGAACTTAAAATAATGTGCCAACTGTGTTTCTTGCCCAGCATGTCGTAAAAGGCGACTAATGGTATATCGAGTTTTGAATATGTGATTGTGTAGGCGACAAGCTAGCCACTTGTCACTACTCTTTCACAATTTTCCGTCTTAGCCAGACCAGTTTTATTTTTGGCTGGATGTGGTTAAAGGGGCTTGCTGCCGCTTTGACACTGCCTACCCATTCGGGGTTTATGGGCGAGATGTTATGCAAAACAATTGAGCCGATTCTCATCAGTTGCAAATTTTATTGTGAAAAAGTAACAAGTGGCCAGACGCTTATACAATCACGTACCTAGTATACAATATTATAATCGCATTCTATATACATGAATAAAATAAGTTTTTATGATTTACATGGAATTTTGCAAACATATATACATATATCCCTAGAGCGATGGTAGCTCAATCGTAAGGACACGCGCTTCTTAACCGAGGAGTGCGGGTTCAAACCCGGGCATGAACCTCAAGATTTAAAAAAAAATCTATGTACATATTTATACCACTAGCTCGACGGTGAGGGAAAACATCGTAATAAAACCTGCAAATTCAAACAACTTTGAATTTGTAACCATGATCCAAAAATTGCCTGGTTCCCCTATCTTGGGTTACGAAGGTCAGATCGGCAGTCGCTTCAATGTAATTACCAGACTCGCTAAATCCTGGACCATGGTCTAAGCGGACCCCGTCTAAGCGGACCCCGTCTAAGCACGGGACATAACGCTAGGAAGATGTGTTTAAAACAAGTGCTATGTAGAATTTCGAAAACTCATCTATGGTAACCCTAATCTATGGAATGCCGTGCACTTTTCCTGCAAAGCAGGCGGCACCAGGCTCCGTCTGGGCATTGAGAAATCACCTTCTGGTTTCCTAGTAATTACGCTAACTAGGAATATTTACGTCAATTACGAGCGACTCAATATCTGGTTTATGTGCGAATAAGCAATTAATCTGCGACTTTTTTGGCGGAGAATAATCGCGTGATTCAATACTGCTGCGTGGTTTTGTCGAATAGTATATTAATAGTAATAAATAAATAGATTCTCCAGACTGACACACCAATTCCCTAGTTCCAAACTAAGCTTATGCTTGTACTATGGATACTAGGTGAACGGATAGACATACTTAAATACGTTTATAAACATCCATGACTCGAGTACAAATGTCCATGTTCATCGTGGCCAGGGTCTTTGACCACTCGACCAACGGGCCAGTCTATATTGGCAGTTAATTAGAGTCTATGGTAAGAAGAGGCATGCTCCGGTGGTTCGGACATGTGGAATGGATGACGAAAGATTGACTAAACAGATATACAATGCGAAAGTGGAAGGATGTAAGAGCCGCGGAAGGCCCAGGCTCACCGCTCACCTACCACGACCAGATTGGTCGTGTATTAACAGAAGGTGATGTTAGGAGTCATAAAAACGATTATGAATGTTGAAGAGGCGAGTGAGGTGTGTAAGGATCGTGCCATATGGCGTTCGGTTCTCTCTGCCTACCCCGCTAGGGAAGTGGCGTGAAGTTTAGTTAGTTAGTTTTAGTGGCAGTTCACACTACGGGTGTGTACTTGAGTATTACTAAAGGCGACAAACTACGCCCATTTCTGATCATAAGATTTTATTTCGGTAGCGAACTGACATAATTTATCTTTTATGTTTGAAATTATTGAATAATTATTGTCACATTAGCTAAGAATTAGAGATGGAAAGAAATTACAATGGCTTTTTTATTAAGAAGATATGCGGTATATTTTAATGCCATGATTTGGTTAGTTAAAACTAAAAATACACACACATTTTTTTTTTCATTATATTTCGAATAAGAGTAATTTACTTTAAAATTAGTTTTAGTAAACGCATTTTAATAAGATTACATTTCAAACCTAAATATAATATTACAAAATAATTTTAAAGTAAGTTATACAGTACCTTAAATTCATCCACAAAGAAAAATCTTATCCGGAAGAATCGAGAAATAAATTAAAGATGATTAAGCAATATGACCACTAGGATTAAAGAAATCTACTAGAATACAGCAAAGTTGCAGGCGAAATATACGTACAAATAATTTATCTTAACCTTAAAACAATCTACTCATAGACTCTAATACTGATTTACAAGATGAAAACAATAATTTCATCTTAATGAGTAGAAACTCACGCATGTGATGGCGAGCCGGTAAATAGATGTTAACGCGTTATAGAAAAGTGACTTTTGAGTTGCTTGGTGGCGGAAATGCCTTAATTATGGTGTCTAGTCAGAGTCAAAATATTTTAGCTATCTTTTTCCTTCGTTATATATTGTTCCTGACTGTCTAAGTCCGCTTTATTAATGACTTTAGACTTGGTAAGTCTGGTTAGTACACAGATGGCGCTGTTATCTGACTTTCTTTTTTTTTTTTTTTTTTTTTTTTTTTTCTTTTACTTTCGTCAGTCTAAGACAGAGAAACCAGACAATTCAAATCAAATCAAAAAATCATTAATTTTTCTTTCACAACGGTACACTGTATGTGTATGCTGGATCATAATTATGTTTGTTCTACGCACCATGTGTGTGGGACTGGTGCCTGAGATAGGTTTTGACAATTTATCCATTAGACAAATTGGATCATGGTTACATTCCCATAGTTATTTGAATGTGCAGGGTTTTTTACGATGTTTTCTCCATAGATACGTAGTCAAAACATTCTAAATCTATGGTTTTCTCTCACGAGCTCGTGGTAAAAATTGGTACAAACATGCTTAAATTTAGAAAATTCAGAGGTACATAACTTGTTTTGAAGCACCACTCTTTGTATCAGAGGCGTGTGTTTTTACGATTAAGCCTTTTATCGAAGTAAAATCAAAAACAAAAAAAAAACATAACATTACATCACGCCCGTAATCCCCAAAGGTAGGCAGAGTCAGAAGGGCAGCAGGCCCCTTTAACCACATTCAGCCAAAAATAAAACTGGGTTAGATGGAAAATTGTGAAAAAGTAGTGACAAGTGGCTAACTTGTCGCCTACACAATCACATACCCAAAACCCGATATACCATTAGTCGCCTTTTACGACATGCTAGGCAAAGAACACAGTTGGCAAATTCTTTTATAGTCCCAGACCAACACGGGACAGAACAAAACCAAAAAAAAAACTTTAATCATATATATTCAAAGAGACCAGCAGTTAATATTTAGTCTTGGTAGTCTTACAGGGGTGAGTGGAGTCATATAATTGACCGACCCTGATTCAAAGTTTGAGCAGTCGATCTTCTATCTAAGCTGTGTAAGGTAATCGGACGCTTATCGTTAACCGAGTTGCGATGGGCAACCTAATTAAAATCTTTTTTAATCTATTTTGACTAATAACATATGATATCATTAGGCACCAATTCAATACAATTTTAATGCAATCTTATTTAAGGATGTTGATAAAAATTTAATGACTATTGTAAAAAAAAAAAATTGAAAAATATCAGAAAAAAATTATCAAACACACTTTGAGTGCAAATTCCATGCAAATAAAAAAGTCTTGGTGTGACTTTGAATCATCGATTCTCAGTATTCACAAGTACTCGTGTACTGTGTTTGTCCATTGTCTGTTTGTCTGTATCGGCAAAAACTTTGGAAGTGGAGCGGTAACCTCTGATAGAATATTTTTTGAATATATATATTTTTTTTAAAATAACACCGATGTTTAAAAAGAGAAAATTAAATCGGGAATTCAAACGAAGATCGCAAAATATTTCGGCTTATCTTCATATTTTATTTCCTTATATGCTACTAGCTGTGCCAGCGGTGTCACCCGCGTTTATGGTTAATATTATAAAGACTATTTCCGTCATACATGATTTCTATGTAACTTTAACCATTAACGCTGCACACGCGACGGAAGCTTAAAAAATGGAGTAACTTCTCCCGTTTTCCCAACATTTCCCTTCACTTCTCTGCTCCTATTGATTGTAGCGTGATGAAAAGTATACTATAACCTGCCCAGGAGTATGAAGAATAATTGTACCAAGTTTCGTTAAAATCCGTCAAGTAGTTTTTGTTTCTATAAGGAACATACAGACAGACAGACAGACAGATAGACAGACAGACAAAAATTTTACTGATTGCATTTTTGGCATCAGTATCGATCACTAATCACCCCCTGATAGTTATTTTGAAAATATATTTCTTGTACAGAATTGACCTCTCTACAGATTTATTATAAGTATAGATATGCTATTAAAAGAGACACACGAAAGTCAGACCTTGATGATTCTTCTATCGTAGAACAAAAGTGACCTCAGTCATAATTCCTGTAAATTCACCTTAATATGTTTTAATACTTTCTAGCTTATTTTTCTCAAAAATGCATATTGTCATCCCTATAGTTTGTAAGTGTAAAAGATCGCCGCTGAGGAATTTACACCAGCGGCTAATTCTTTATTAAGTTAAAACTTGATTCAATCCACGTACAAATATTATAATAAACAGCTGAGAAACTTTCAGCTTTATAACATTTATTAGCTTTATAAAATGACGAAGGATTACCATTAATAACAGGATCATGCTCTAAAACGTCTCCCAATTTTGTACACGTGGTCTCCTTTCAGCCATTTTTACTACTCCGTGCGTTGGGGTTAAATTTACGTACATTACTTCAGAAGCCATATGCAAAATGTCATCTACTCATCCAATTTAAATATAGGACATTTCTTAGGCCATGCAATGTTATATGCTTATATGTCAGTGTGTCTGTATTTTAAGTCAGTCAATCAGTCAGTTTCCTCTTTCACAAATATGTATAGTCAGATAAGGATCTTGTAATGTCCCTGTAACGTTGTGTACATGTACTATTGATATTAGTTGCTCAAATAAAACTTACCCGCACAAATGGATTCTTCTTTGGTAAATCATGGTCGACCTCGTCCCTGGACTCGTCATCCTCCGCCGAGTTGACCCTTACGCAGGTCTTATGGATGGTTTTCGTCTCATCCATACTCTGAACACATCATACACGCACATACACTTTAAGGAACAGCTCGAAACACGTCACAGGTCCACTTTACACTTACTTAACTTGTTTCTACCGAACTTCACTCGAATTCGAAATTCAAACTCTCGAATTTTAATAGCTTCACATGTTTCTACGGCACTTTTATTGCATTCCAAATTCGAAATATCGAACACTTATTATTTACGCTTGTTTCTATGACACTTCTCTCACATTCGAATTTCGAATTTTATTTCTTTTACACACCGTTTCTTTAGCACTTCACTACGGCACGCAAGGAGATCTGAAATAAAAAAATGTGAATTAACTAGATTGTTTACGACATCGTAGATTATGAGTAATCCTTGTTTTAATGTTGATGTCATTATTTTACCAAGTTCTCGTTTGTTTACACTGCGATACGACTATCTTTAGATAATATAGGACGTTGGTTGGTGTTGCAAGTGCCTCATAAAATGCGATTAATTAGGATCTAGATCTAAAGACGACAAGGTTTTTACTTATAACATTGTGCAAGTCATTAGATTACGGGGTAAGATGGTTAAAATATGGGCAACAATTATTGATGGATAGTCATAGTGATATAGTTTTAAGCTAACACACAACTTAGATATATAAGTGCCTAAGGATAAAACACGAAATTAACGTTAACACAACAAAAAAAAATATATTTACCCACAAAATTATATTACATATAAGATGTACATATATTTTATTTATTTAATTATACAAATATGATTGTATTTATATAGTTACATTTTAGCGTTGTTTTTTTTTTATAGAAAAATATATATAATTTGTTGCTAAAAATGTAACATAATAATCTGAAGTCGCGGCCACACTCGCCTAATTCCGTTTGTTAATGTGTAACGATTTGTAATTATAATTATCTGAGATAATACCCGCTCGTCCCACTTTATCGAGTGCGATCGATTACATTTATGTTCTTCGATATAATAGTAATTATTAATTTTATTACTTACCTGCATTCTTTACTTTTGCTTACGAGATAATTTATTAGTCAGCGTTTCAGAGTAAAAAAAAGTCATTAAAACAATCAATATGGGTTCTTAATTTGCATGTCTTAAAAGGTGACTAATGGTGTATTTTTTCTCTAATGGTGGAATTGGTTTTGTGATTATGTAGGTGTTGAGATAGCCACATGTTTTTAACAATTTTCAAAATAACCCGAATTAACTTTACTTACTGGCGAAATGCAATTACATTGTTTTATTGCCCTTTGGGCTCTGCCTGCTTCTTCAGAGATTGCGGGGTATAGTATTCATGTACAATGAATGGTACTATCACCCGGTAATAGGCTAGTTGACTTTAATATATTTTTTTGTTCGTAAGTTAGATTATAAAAAAAATATTGAATTCGTATTTTTTGCTTTATCAAATGACAAAACTAACAGCGCAAAAATGAGGGGGGCTTTTGCATCACTTGTAGGTACCTAAAATTCTAGCTAACAAATGACACCACGCGCAAATTTAACGCTGTATCTTCGTCATTTTTGGTTTGCTGAACAAAAGAAAAAATACGTGATCAATATTTTTTGCAATCTCTATACTGAACTATTTTTTTTTTGAATCAACTAGCCTATTATGATCTAGCTTTAGACAAAAGGTGTAGGTAACTAAGTCTCTTCTGTATATATTATAATATATAATATTCTAACAGCACCCCACGGTTTCACCCGCATAGTTCCCGTTCCTGTAAAAATATGGGGATCAAATATGGCCTATGTTACTTCCGGATAATGTAGCTTTCCAATGGTGAAAGAATTTTTGAAATCGGCACAGTAGTTTTTGAGTTTATTCATTACAAACATACACACACAGAAAAATAAAAATCTTTTCTCTTTATTATATAAGTATAGATGATGTGGAACCCCATCCAAAATACAACAGCTTGCTTAAATTCTCGACGTAATCTAAAGATTATTTAGCCAACCATTATCGTTTTATAATATCTTAAATCTTCTATAAGTAATGAAAACATGCCATGGCTGTTCTTGCGACAACATATAGACATTGCGATAAAAATTCATAATACGGCATTAGGACCAAGGTAACTATGTAATTGTCAACCGACAAATCGCCTAATAGCGCCGCGTAATAACAATATATTTCAATTACATATTGCATAAGAGACGCCATCTTGTCAATTTAAATGACATTAAGGATTCACTTGTCTCGAAACAGATTGGTAAATACCGGTGCAGTAGAATATATCTACATTGAGCGGTGGTAGCTCAATGGTAAGGACACGCGCCTCTTAACCGAGGAGTGCGGGTTCAAACCCCGGCATGTACCTCTAGATTTTAAAAAATCTATGTACATATTTATACCACTAGCTCGACGGTGAGGGAAAACATCGTGATGAAACCTACAAATTCAAACAACTTTGAATTTGTAACCATGATCCAAAAATTGTCTGGTTCCCCTATCTTAGGGTTACGAAGGTCAGATCGGCAGTCGCTTCAATGTAATTACCAGACTCGCTAAATCCTGGATCATGGTCTAAGCGGACCCCGTCTAAACACGGGACATAACGCTAGGAGGATGATGAGTAGAATATATCTACATATCGGTCTTAGCCCGTGGAACTATGCGTATGGAAATTAATTTATCACAGAATAACCTATATAACTAACTAACTAACTAAACTTCACGCCACTTCCCTAGCGGGGTAAGCAGAGAGAACCAAACGCCATATGGCACGGTCCTTATATACCTCACATAGCCTATATTTTATGGATGAATAGTAGTTTATATTTTTATTATATATATTTAGGTTTTAAACTTGTACCGTACATATTATTACAACAAAATGTAAAAAATGGCTACTACCTGTAATAACCTAATAAAAGTAAAAAATAAATTTACTTAGGCCAAAGTAATACGTATTTTAATACTTATAATTTTTAAGAAAAAAAAATATATGTATATACGGTCGAATTGAGAACCTCCTCCTTTTTTTGAAGTCGGTTGAAAACATGTAGAAGGAACGAAGTATAACAGTTTGAAACAGCAAAGATGCCACCCGAACAAATTCAAATAGGTATTTGAAATATTTCCTTCCGATGCTTTCTACTTGATAGCTCTTTATTTTTGAATAAAACCTTGACATGATTCCTTTATTTTATGCTCAGCATAAATAAACCTTCACTTTTGTAACGCGATGATAGCAAATTAATTATACTGCAGTCTACATAAGCAACAGGGCCGGTTTCAGGGTGAAGTGCCCTAGGTGCCCGGGTACTAGGCATCTAGAGAGATAGCATATTACGTTTACTTCACTTGATTACCAATACCCATAAAACGAAGTATTTGATATTATCAAGGTTATATTACATAATGTAATCCTTATTTAGATATCAGTATCTATAGATTACCAGACACACAAAAATACTTACTATTTTTACAAACTTTGTTTTAAGGGATAGACTAGCCCTAAAATAAATATGTATACATTTTGAAGGCGAGGTGTCTTTAAAAGAATCGGAGCCATGAGGGATAAGGTAATAAATAAGTCGTCTGCTTTGCTAATGGGTGCCATTAAAAAATCGCCCAGGGCGCTGTTGGCGCTAAATACGGCCCTGAGCAGGATCTGTTCATTTGTAAAGTTTTAATGACTCACGAAATTGTCTCGAAATGAAGATGAAACAGCACATCAGTCACTAATAAGGTATTCTGATGATAATGCAGCAGGAAGGACGAAATAAGCGAGGTGATGCGAATTAATGCGCATGTTGCTGGACAAGTGTGAAGTAGGGTATTTGTTATTATGTCTAGATATATTTGTTGTTCTATAGGACTCATACATCTCATCATGCCCGCAATCTCAAAAGGTAAGGCTGAGTCATCAGAACAGCAAATTCCCTCAATCAGCTTCAGTCAAAATAAAACTGGGTTAGGGTTAGATAAAAAAAATTACATCGGAATATGGAACTATAAACTAATTTACCTAAGCACGTAATAGTCACTACAAAGTGATACCCCTGTATATATTTTTACCTAATTATGTTTTTTTTTTTTCGGAATCTTCAAACAGCAATATTTTGTTTAAATTTATTTATATTTGATAAGTTCTTCAGTTATTTACTAAGTCCAAATTAATGATGAAAACATAAAATAATTTATTCGGCTGTTTGTTTTTTTTTATATGGAAAATCTATGAAAATTATTATGGTCTTTGAAGATTGCTTAATTAATTTAAAAAATTCTTTCATTTAGGAATCTATATTTAGAACCAACACACTATTAACTCGATGTTCCTATGGGTTCCAGATATAAGGTATATGTAAAGAGCAAATTTTAACAATAATAACCGAAAATCCACTTAAATCTATAAACCGTGGACTTGAACTATGTTTCACCTTAAATTACAACTTTGAATTGCAACCGTGCGAAGTCGGGGTCAGTCTGTTACAAGAATCAAACGTTTTCACGTAAACACTGCGTAGGCGACGAGCTAGCCACATTCCACTACTTAAATTGCTGACTTAGCCTAACAAGTTTTTCATTAGTTTTCACAATTTTCCATCGTCCTTTGCTTACGTCTAAGGATATCAAGGGAGTTAGTATGTACCTATGAAAGTAAACGTTTCAATCGCTTGTTACAAGTCGTGTTGGATGATTCGTTTCAGTGATTCATTAGATGTATTTTATTGCTTCTGGAATACCACTACTATTAGCATTGAAGGTTCTCAATATATTGGCATTTAAGCCAATGTAATACAGTCCATATTTGCCCATTCGTGTAAAGACTATAATTGATAATTAAAATTTATGTAGACCAAGTCAAATTGATACGATGTGTTTGAACAAAAAACATTAGATTGGTCTATATATGTCGATAAAATTGTTTTGTTAAATACTTGTTTTTATTGCCTACGATTCGGTTGGATTTGCTATTCAGTGTTTTTTATTATGAGAAACTTGTAAAATATTACTTTTGTGTTTTTTTGTTGTTGTGTATTAGATAAGATATTTTATGTCCATGAATAACAGATAATAACTAGATAGACTACATAAGCGTATGTGGATATAAATAGAATAAGAACAATATTTCGTACATTAACTTGATTTCAAAGTAAGTAACTAGCATAATGGGGATGTTGACACCATTTATATTTAATTTTGAAATATAAATTTCGTAAAAGAAAGTATCATGTATAACCTTATTAATTTTGGATTATATTGAGTCTACGATTTAAAATTTTGCAAATCTGCTTAATATTTAGTCAGTTATCTATACGAACTAGTGACGTCATAAACTGACAAGCCTATACAAAATCTATGAAGTGAAAGGGTTTTGACAGCTTTAAAAAGTATCTCAATTGCCTTGCCAGTCAACATCCCTATTGTGCAAACAACCACAAACAACTAGACAAAAGACAAATACCTGTTTCATCAATTACATTTGTTTCGGTAAGAGGACCAAATCCGCGACTTGCGTTCAATGCGTAGTGGAAACCAGTGCTCCATATCATCATATTATTATCATATCCCATCATCTGTCATCACAATACTAAGGGCATAATAAAGACCCACTTGTGGCATGCAGTAATTCAATTAGTTGGCCGGTTGGCAACCTTGAACCGCCACAGCGACCTCGCATAGAAATGTGGGGGAATCAGAGCATGGCTGCGTGCGGCGGTGCAACTTCAACATCGGACTATTGGCGAAATGGTTGGTTTTAATTTTATTGCTTTTTTTTATGTTATCGCGGGCAGACGAGCAGACAGTTCACCTGATGGTAAGTGATTACTGTCGCCCATGTACATCTGCAACATTAGGAGTTACAGGTGCGCTGCCGGCCTTTAAGATGAAGAAGATGAAGAAGTAGCTTTTTTTAATTAGCTTTGATTTAAAATTATACGTGACATCATACCATCGCGCCCACAATCCTCGAAGGGATACGCAGAGTTCAGAAATTTGCTTCCTAAACTATATTCAGAAAAAAATTCAATCGAGTTAGTTTAGATGGAAAATTGTGAAAAAGTACTGACAAGTGGCTAGTTTATCGCCTACATAATCACAAACCCAATAAATATCATATTGTGATTTGCCTATGTAAATATTTTGCGTTTTTCGGTAAAGTGCGATCAGTGCTCAAGTGATAGATATTTATGTATTTTTTTTATTATTTACACGTATGTATATACAATAAATTAGATCCAACGACTACATACATAAGTAAGTAATAGGTAATTTGGCGATAAGGGACTTTTCTTATCTAACGCAAGCAATTGTTTGGCCTATAACATCACTAACTAACTCACGTTAGAAAACATGTTTGACAGGCAATACCTAATAGCACTTCCACGAATGATTGCAATCATTAATCATTAATCATACTGCATTTCGTGCCACTGATTGTTGCGCCATTATTTCTCACGACCGATGACTAACACTTAAATATTCTGTAGGGATAATCAAACAGACATAATTTGAGCAAATGCCTTAAACGGGGTTTCCAAGTAATAGAACTCGGCCATTATGTGTGTAAGGAAATCCTTCACGTCAGAATATGATTACATAGAGATTAAGAAACAAGAACATACCATTACACGCTTTTATTTAACTTAAAAAGAAAAAACCTTTTCATGTAACTTTAATAACAGAAAAGGTTAACCTTATTATAAAAAATTTTTAGTTAATTACTTTTTTTATTAATTCAACCGAGTAACCGCATCCATTTTTGACAGAAAGGACTATCATCGTAACTGACATACAAGAAATCCATTAAGAGAGTTCAAAAGATATCTTAACATATATGGAGATCTCAAACGAATTCCATTAATACTCCTGAGTTATTGAACCTAAATCCTTTAAGTTTTCGGTTAATCTCCGAACTGCCCACTCCACTTAAACCGCGACGTAATGAACATCTTTCACCGGCATTACTCTGCGCACGCGCTGTGACTAAACGGCGACATGTGATTATTGCTCTATTACAGATACCCACTTGTCTGGTATTAACTTTCATGCGGATTAGACAGGTATTCACCTTTGCCGACTGGTAGCGTATGGAAAGCGGGTAATGTCAGCTTTGTCCGTCCGACAATTAGTGGTGAATGCTGTGATTATGTCGGAAAGTGTCAGTTTTGTAATTATGATTGGTTCATGGCAATGATGTTACTTACAAGAGACAGATATATTATATAATATCGGATCGTGCCATGTGGCGTTCGGTTCTCTCTGCCTACCCCGCTAGGGAAGTGCCGTGAAGTTTAGTTAGTTAGATATATTATAAGCGCGCGCGTTATGAAGACTCAAAAACGTCCCAATTGGACGTTTTGTGATGGTTGTTTTAATTTACTAATAATTTGATAGACGCTAACTGTCCTTTTTATTTATTTATCAGGTGTAAATAGAAAGTAATTTTTTTTTTTAATCACGGTGTTCGGAATATTATTTTTAGTATATTATTATGGTATTATCACATAAATTGTCAATATTGTAATAGATTGAATTTTATTTATTTTTGTTCACGGCATTAATATAGTAATTAGCATTACATATTTAAATTTTCCACCGCTATGACGATAACCACTTGACGTATTAAGATGATAGTTACGTCAAAAGTTTGATCCATATTGATATTTTAAATCCCGGAAAAATTGCGGATCCCAAGGGAAATGTGATTAGGTGTCTTTATCGAATCGAATTACACACGAACTGTTAGGAGGCCGACCCCGATTGGCTTTTTAAAAAAAACACGCGAGAATTAGCGCACTGATTTTATTGACTACAACAAAATACAGTTTACCACGCACGGACTTCCCAATTTACCCGGAGCGACAAAAGTACCGCTATCCGCGAAGTTCAGATTCTAACTGACTTTAAAAGTATGCAAAGGTTTGGGACTGAGACCAAAATGCAACATAGGCAAAAGACACTGGAAAATTACAATTGAAGTAAAGCGTTGATGCAGCGATTTGACCATAGTAACTAGGGTTATAACAACTCCCCCCTTTTGACGGAGCTTTATCGAATTTAAGATGAAGCGAAGTTAAGAGATTTCAAAGAGGTAAGATGACGATACGAAACTGGGAAGTCAGTTTACAAAAGAATTAGAAATAGAAATAATTAAAACTAGTATTAGGACATAATATTTTTATGTAGATTACAATCATATATATATTATTTAAGATTTCCTCTTGATTTAAAGATAACAAAGCCACAATGTACATACTAAGGATCAGTAAGTTGATAAGGTATTTTAAAAGTTTAAATTTCGATTACTTTTGACAAATTCAACTCTTTTAGTTGAGTCATAAGAGCGATGATTTATATGGAATGCCGGTAAAGATTTTATTGAGCGTTTATCATCATCAGACGCGCTTGAGATATCTGTTAATTCTATAGAATTTAAGGTTTTCGACCTATGCTTATTAACTTTCTTTTTATTGTGACATTGGTTAAAGATCTGTATGCAGCATCCAGAATCATGGTTCTTATGTTTCTTACAACATTTGTAAAGTTTATATGCACAAAATAAAAACATAGAAATAATTAAAAAGTAGGTAAAAGATGAATAATATATACCATATTTAACAATATGTGATTCTTGTTGATTTTTATTTATCTCGTCTTCTAAACTATCTAGTTGATGAGATGTATATCTTAACGAGTCGAGATTTATCTTACTCAATGAAATTGGCGATAAATGTGGCAAAGTTTTATTAAATATCTCCTTGTTGCAGCAATCATCTGCGGTAATATAAAAGTTAATATCTAACGGAGATTTCATAATAAAAGAATAAGAACTAGAAGGAATTAACTGAATAGTTTTAGAGTAACCTATACAATTATCAGTTATTTTAACAAAACCTGTCCCAACAATAGAATGATCTGTAATATCATCATCACACTTAATAGTTAATTTATTAACATTGGATTGTACAAATATCCATTTGTTATTACGAAGTTTTTGCCAAATATCAATTTCGCCAAATAATAATTTGGTGTTACACAGAGGAGGCAGCGACAGATTAACTTCAGTCAATAATTTTGACTCACAATTAGGACTTACGATAGACGAATAAATTGAAGGTTGTTCACAAATAAAATAGTCATTAGTTATAACTTTACATTTATCTAGTGTGTCCAACATAGCATAATGCATACGATCTTCGCTTAACGCGGTGTATGTATTTGACGGCTGAATAAGAGCATAAGTCTTGTAATTTGACTCATTATGAGGAGTCGGTAGCGGTATGTTTTTGTATACAATAAACTTATCAGCTGTTACTAAGGGAATTTGTAATATGAAAATAATTTTGTTATTATAATAATAAGAACTAAGTTTAGATACATCAATTATAGAATGGACGTTGTGTATCGATAATTGAACTGGAAAATCGAGTCTTTTATTAATTTGACCGCTGTGTTTGTTTAATTCAGCGTAGAGTTGTAAAGGAGATAGCACACTAGGATGTAGCACATTAACCTTAGAAAATAGAATAGCATTTAACGTAGTATCAAGTAAGTTAGAAATATTTAGTAAAGAACTTTCAATTATATTTAGTAAACTATTTATACGAGAGATATGAAATAGCAAATTATTCGATTTGGTAACTTGGGATAACATCTCGTTCATAGCATTAATATGAGAGTTTAATTTAATCTCATTTTGATTCAGTTTAGAAATAGTTGAGTTAAAATTATTAATAGTAGATTTAACAATGTGAATATTATCCTTCATAAGGTTGTACATTTCAAATTCGCTCTTTTGGCATGATTGAATAGCAGCATCATACTTTCGAGCATCTTCAGCATCTAAGGTGCCGAAAAAGAATTTTAGAATTTCGCCACCGAATTCCAGAGATCTTTTGACCTTGGATGGTGTTTGATCAGAGATAATATGCGACAAAGATTGTAACTTATTAATATTGGATTCGATCAAAACTTCTAATGTACTAGCAATGTCTTCGCATTGAATCAAGTTTTGAGATTGCAGTTTGTGACAGAGATTCAGAGATTTACGTAATAATATTTCAATAGTGTTAAGATAAGGTTCTATAGACATTATATCAATGTGCGTAACTATCTTCCAGTAATCATTATAAAAACAAATATTAGTAATAGGTTCGAAATAGATACCGGGGCTATTAACTATGGGGGTAATCTTCGTCTCAGCGTAGCATCCATAGCACAATGCCCTGTAATAATATAATAAAAGATAATATAATTAAAATAGTAAGATTAGGAATTAAGTTGTAGCAGGTTTTATCTCATTGGTATGATATTTTACATGTTTGCGACCTATTTGTAAGGTCACGTTATGTTTATTATGAACCTTTATTATTTTATAAGGGCCTTTCCATATCGGAGATAAGGCTTTGCGCAGTCTATGATGTTGTTTTAAATAAACTGTGTCTCCAGCTTTATAACTTGTACTGCGAGTGGACTGATCATAATAACGTTTGGAAGATTCCTTACTTTGAATTATATTTTGTATCGCTTTTTCGCGACTAAATTTCATACGATATTGTAAAGCTCGTATGTACTCGTTATAAGTGTTATTACGTTAGTTTCGTAAAGGGAATTAGGAATGACGGGTTTATATCCGTAAAGTAGTTCATATGGGGTGAACTGCGTTGTACAATGAGGAGTAGTATTATAAGATAAAATGGCTGTAAATAAATAACAATGCCAATCGTTCTGATTTTCGCTAACGAATGACTTAAGGTATTCTTTGAATGTAGCATGTGACCGTTCAAGGGCACCGTTTGTTTGCGGATGATACGGAGTAGTAAACAGTGATTTTATCTTAAGTATTTCAGTTAGTTGTTTAAATAAATCTGAGGTGAAACATGTACCTAGATCAGTTAAGATGGTTTTAGGGAATCCAAATAGGGACATGAAGTGAACGAGATTTCGAGCGATCTCTTCACTAGTGGAGGTGACCATGGGATAGGCACTTGTGAATTTGGTAAGGTCATCTTGAAGTGTCAAGATGAACTTGAAATTTTGGAAACCAGCTTCTGGTAGTGGACCAACAATGTCCAGAGCTAAGCGTTCAAATGGCTTGGTTGAAGTAGATGTTATTTCCATAGGAGCTCGATTAGATTTACGTAGAGGTTTATTAACCTGACAAAGTTTGCAATTTTTGACATAGTGTTCAATGTCAGACCGCATACCTTTCCAATAGTAGGCGGCTTTAATACGATTGTACATGCGCTTTGTACCGGGATGACCCGCGATTGTGGAGTCATGATTTTCTTTTAATATTGTAGGTACTTCAGCTGGGGTAGGATAAATTAACTGATTTTTGTAAATATAAATCTTAATGTTTGTGTTATGAAAGATGTAAGAGATCATGTTATAGATCTTAGTATAATTTATCTTAGAAAATGGATCAGAGAAATCTGATATAGCGAGCTCAGTCGTATCTGGACTGTCTGTTAAGATTTTATTTCGTAGATTTAGTAATAAGTTATAAATATCTTTATATTTAGTCTCTTCATAATGATATATTTTAGTGTATAAGAAATAGTAAGTTTTATTTTTGTCACTTAACACTTGAATTGTGAGCGCTTCGCGTTCGGGAAGTAATAAGCGTTCATTAACGTTCTCCAATTGCGATAGTATTTCTTCGCAATGTGGCAAAGAATAGTCGAAGTCTAAAGAGAAGGGACATGCGATAGATTTGATCTTAGTTAAGTGTAGGGGTTGACTACACTCTTCAATGCTAGTATCACACACTGGTAATTTATTTACGAATTGAGATTTAAAGTATTTTTCATAGGCTAAGTTATTTAAATTGTTTATATTTATAGCGTTAATAGGACAGCGGGACAATGCATCTGCATTGGAATTGAGACGACCTTGTTTATAGACTATTTCGTAGTCATATTCTTCTAGTTTAAGACGCCATCTGATTAATCTAGATCCAGGATCTTTATTATTGAAGAGCCAGACAAGAGGCCTATGGTCAGTGACGATCTTAAATTTGCGTCCAAAAATATAAGGTCTAAAGGTCTTGACAGCAAAGATGATAGCGAGAAGTTCCTTCTCGGTAGTGGAATAATTACCTTCAGGCTTGTTAAGCGTTCTGGAGGCATAGGCTATTGGCTTATCTTTCCCTACATCGCCTTGGGATAAGATTGCACCAATGGCATAGTTAGAAGCATCCGTCGTGATGATAAACGGAGCTGTGAAATCTGGATATTGGAGAAGAGGAGCAGTGGTGAGCTTGTCCTTGAGGATATTGAAAGCTGTGTCTTGTTCGACTGACCAATTAAAAGCAACGTCCTTTTTTAATAATGATGTTAGCGGCTTAGTCAATTTGGAAAAATTCTCAATAAAACGGCGATAATAGCCAACTAGACCTAGGAAAGATTTTATTTGTTTGACGTTTGTAGGTACAGGAAACTCAGTTACAGATTTAACCTTCTCGGGGTTTGGGGAAACACCTTTATCGGTGATTATGTGCCCTAAATACGCGACTTCGCGACGTAAAAATTCGCATTTGTCGGGCTGGAGTTTCAAATTGAATTTTCGTAATCTGTCGAAAACGAGATGAAGTTTAGAGATATGATCGCTTAAGTTATGAGAGTAGATGATGCAATCATCGAGGTACACATAGGCATGTATGCCTTGTAACCCAGAAAGAGCCGTATTCATGAGCCTTTGGAAAGTCGTAGGGGCATTTTTCAACCCGAATGGCATTCTGGTAAATTCGTAGTGTCCAGAAGCAGCAGAATTTGTATTTACCGTGAATCCGGTTTTCGGCGCATCCTCGGCCTTCATCCTAATTTGATGGAAACCGCTAGAAAGATCCAGAGTACTAAAATACTTGGAATGACCCAACTGGTCCAGAATATCAGTAATAAGGGGCAGCGGATAACTCTCAGACACAGTGACGTCATTGAGGCGGCGATAGTCTATGACGATCCTCCATTTCTGTTTGCCGGAGGCGTCCATCTTTTTGGGGACCACCCATACTGGGGCACTCCAAGGTGAAATAGAAGGTTGGATGATGTTCTGATCCAACATCTTGCGGATTTGGGAGTCGACTTCCTCTTTGTGACATTCCGGGAAGCGATAAGATTTGACGTGGATGGGAGGTGCATCGCCAGAATTGATAGAATGTTCAATGGCATTAGTATATGATAAGAGTTCACCTTCCATATGGAAAACGTCTGTGTATTGAGAGCAACAATCTAGAAGTGATTTCTTCTCTTCTGAATTTAAATGAGAGCATCGAATGAGGTTAAGTACCTTCTGAACTCGATCTGATTTAGAAGTAGAAATAGAATTAATATTTGGATAAGATTCAGTGTTAAAATTAGTTTTTACCCAAGGTGTGATCTCTGCGCGATAATCTTTGACTTCGATATTCGAGTCTGTCGTATTTAAAATAGTAACATTAATTCGTTTGTTTTGTTTAATTGAAACAATGCAATTTGCGACGTAAACACCATCGCATATGGACTGATCTAATACGAGAGCTTCATTGTTATGATAGCGCTCGGGCGAGTAATTTGATATCGCGCACTCAATAACGGCTTCGGCACGCGCAGGAATAATATAAGTTGGTTGAATATAATTTATTGGTAATGAATGTCCGCGAATATTTATTAAATTAGAATCGTAATCGATATTTGATTTAAAGTGACCTAGGAAATCACTGCCGATGATACCGTCATAGTCTAAACTGACGTCATCCGTGACGACATGAAATTTATAATGGTATGACGTATCGGGACTTAGTATAAAATCCATTTGGAAAGTACCTAAGGTTTCTGAACAAGACTCAAGGCTATTTATGCCTTTGAGTTTAACAATTTCGCGAGACAATTCGGGAATAGTATTTAAGCTAGATTGTTTTATAAGGCTAATACTCGCGCCTGTATCAATAAGTAATCGTAATGAGTTAGTAGAGTAACTTGATTTTAAATATAGATGTGGCAGAGACACTTTTGATTTAGTAATGTTTGTTTCGAAGATAGGAATGGTATGACTCAGCTCAGTGAGATGAGGCTGAGATGAATGACTCGAGGGCGTATCTCGAGATGTAGATGGGTAAGTATTTTTTTTATTACATGATTTAGCATAAGATTTTGTGTAAGTGTTAGAATAAGATTTAGCATTAGATCTAGCATAAGATTTAGGATAAGAGTTAGAATAAGATTTAGTATCAGTGTAAGATTCAATTGGACTCGGAAGCTGTGTCCGAGATGAAGAATTAGTAGGACTCAGGTTAATTTTCTGAGATGTAAAGTTAGTAGAACTCGGAAGCTGTGTCCGAGGTGTAGAATTAGTAGGACTCAGATTGTTTATCTGAGATGTGGATTTAGTAGGACTCGGAAGCTGTGTCCGAGATGAAGAATTAGTAGGACTCAGATTGTTTATCTGAGATGTGGATTTAGTAGGACTCGGAAGCTGTGTCCGAGATGAAGAATTAGTAGGACTCAGATTGTTTATCTGAGATGTGGATTTAGAATGAGTTTGCGTGTCATTTAATAAGTAATTAGACTTTGGCAGACACGGGACCAAAATCTTATCTAGTTTAAATTATCGGGATTTTGTAATTCGGAAGCGGTGCAGAGTTTGACACCGGAGGTGCTTGCACGTGGTTGTTGTTGGTGGTCACGTTGCGCCGCGTTTGCGTTTTCGCGCCGTGCCATATTATATTGCCTTTTGCGGCATTGTTCAATCGTATGACCGATATTCTTACAGTAGTTGCAAGAAATGCGATTATAATTATTATGAGGTTTATTAGAATTAGCAAAAGTATTGGAATGTGAATCGACGTGGAAAGTTTTATGATAGAATGGTTTATTTTTAGGTTTAGTTTTAAGATAGCATTCGGAAGCTGTGTGCCCACCTTTATTACAGATGGTGCATTGCCTAAATTTAGATGAACTTGTCTTAGAAAGGTTAAATAGTTTTTCCTCCTCGGTAGCGTGCTGTATAGCATCGTTGAGGGTGGAAGGATTGCGACATCTAACAATGGTGGAGATATTACTATTCAAACCTAGCAAAAAGGTGTTAAGGGCAAGGTCTTCCATTGCCGCTATTCGCCCTACAAGTTCACGGTGATCCCTGCAATTATAGTGTATATCTGATTGTATCCTAGTCAGGATTTGCTCAATCCTGAGGGAATACTTGGTTACATCCTCGCTAGAAAGTTGTTTGCAATTTTGAAGGTCTACTAATAAATGAGTGGCGTGTTTTTTCTCGCCAAATGTGCTCCTTAAAACCGATTTAATCTGGTCCCAGTTACCAAAAGCTTTGAGGCTGCACGCTACTTGCGCTTTGCCTTCTAATTGGGATAATATGTATTTACATAAGACATTTTTCTGTTCTGTGGAAGCCAGGGACATGGCATTGTCACAGTTTGTTAAAAATGCGGGAAGCGATTCCCGATCGCCGTTATAAGGCTTGATAAATTTAGTAAGGACTGATAAGGTTATTTTTTCCGTAGAAGATGATTCTGATTTAAGCGACATTTTAAAAGTTATGATATGTTAGACCAGATAAATGTTACACAGAAATAGTTAATTAAGTTAGAATAATAAGTTTGAATACGTGTAAATGTAAATAAGCACTTGTAAAAATAATTAAAACTTGTAAAATAGGATGTAGAAATAGTAATTAATTCACTGCACAAGAAAAGGTTACTCACAGTAGCACTAGCACTTTCATCTCGATCCAGATGACTCGACGATGAAGACGATAACCCAAGCGTAGATGTGGCGCTGGCGGGTCGCGTAGGTACCACGTGGTAACAGATGAGCAGGAACTAGCAGCGATTCAGCGGATACAGCGGAGACAAGGATACTTGTCTTGATGGTAGTGAGTTAGATCTGGCCTCGTGGCAGGTTAGGAACCGGAGGTAGTTGGTGCGGGCTCACGCTCAAGAGCGGAGGCTTATCGTCGACCAGTAATGTGGTGAGGTAGTTGACGCAGGCTTGACCTTGGGGTCATGGCTTAATGTCGATCAGACCCGGCGTTGATGCGGCTGGTGCAGGCTGGACCTTGGGTGCAGGCTTATTGTCGACCAGAGCCAATTGACGGGAGCCTCGGTTCTAGATGCCTGGGAATTTACGACGATTTCCCGTATGGCATCCCACTTCTGACACCAATTTGTTAGGAGGCCGACCCCGATTGGCTTTTTAAAAAAAACACGCGAGAATTAGCGCACTGATTTTATTGACTACAACAAAATACAGTTTACCACGCACGGACTTCCCAATTTACCCGGAGCGACAAAAGTACCGCTATCCGCGAAGTTCAGATTCTAACTGACTTTAAAAGTATGCAAAGGTTTGGGACTGAGACCAAAATGCAACATAGGCAAAAGACACTGGAAAATTACAATTGAAGTAAAGCGTTGATGCAGCGATTTGACCATAGTAACTAGGGTTATAACAGAACGAAGCCACGAGCATAAGAAATAACATTTGTAAGTACACTTAAATCGGTGAAGCATAAATTATGATAACGTTTTCAATACATTATTTCGTTAAAACACAACTTTATTGAATGCGGTCGTTCTTTCATCATTTGTAATAACTTGCGATTGTGAAATAAGATTTTTTTTATTCGCTTTTCAGCTATAAAATTGCCAATTAGGTATAGTTTGTTATGATGACAGTATACAGTGATAATATTGATATCTATATAATAGTGATATTATAGGTAGTTTTATTGCTACTATTGTTAATAAGTATTATACGTATAAGCCAAATGGGTATGTGCGAAAGGCGTACTACAAATTTTTGAGAGGCTCGGTTCGCACGCGGTTAAAATACATCCGTGCGAAACGCCTCCTAAAAGAATATTATTATTGAAAGTGGACGTTTCGCACGTTCGGGCGAAGGAATTTTGTGCGAATCAACTACTAAGCCATATCATCATCCTAGCGTTATGTCCTATGCTTAGACGGGGTCCACTTAGACCATGATCCAGGATTTAGCGAGTCTGGTAATTACATTGAAGCGACTGCCGGTCTGACCTTCGTAACCCTAAAATAGGGGAACTAGACAATTTTTAGATCATGGTTACAAATTCAAAGTAGTTTGAATTTGCAGGTTTCATCACGATGTTTTCCCTCACTGTCGAGCTAGTGGTATAAATACGTACATTGATTTAAAAAATCTAGAGGTACGTGCTCGGGTTTGAACCCGCACTCCTCGGTTAAGAGGCGCGTGTCCTTACCATTGAGCTACCACCGCTCAAGTATTATACGTATAATGAATCTATAAATGTGTATGTATGAATATATGTATGCATATAACTTAATATATATTTTTTATATCATGACGCCCACAAGATTTAGAATGAAAAGGGCAGATGCCACGTCAACCACTCGGATAAAAATATAGCCGAGTCGAGTTAGATGGAAAATTGTGAATAAGTAGTAACAATTGGGATGGACACCATTTATATTTAATTTTGAAATATCATTTCTGAAAAAGAAAGTATCGTAGTATGCTGTTAAGCCTTATTGATTTTGTATCATATTGAGTCTAAGATTTGAAATTTTACAAAAACTGCCTAATATTAAGTTAGTTGAATATGCAAACAAGTGACGTCACACGTTGACAAGCCCATACAAAATCTATGAAGTGATTTCGTTTTGACAGCTCTTAAAAAGTATCTCAATTGCCTAGCCAGTCAACATCCCAATTGGTTAGTTCGTCGTCTACACAATCATATACTCAATATACGATACACCATTAGTCGCCTTTTACGTAGGGAGGGTCCTCTCTAAAATTTGACTACCAAAACAAGACGATTTTAGAGCCCAGAACCCGGACATGTCAACAGGTTTCTTTTAAACATAGTTTCAGTGTAATAAAACTAGTTGAAAATGATGGTGAATTTAGCGAGTCGGTTCGTCGGTGGATCGCGGCGTGCGGGCACAGAGCGTGTGTCGCGGGCCAAGACTTTACATTTTTAAACCCGGACTACAAATGAAGCCCCGCCCGGACGCTCCCCGGATGCCCTCTAGGACAAATCCGGGGATACCCGGATGGATGGCAACCCTACTTTTACGGCATGTTAGGCGAGATTGGTTATTAAAACGCAGTTGCCGCATTCTTTTTAAGTTTCAGACCAATATGAAACTCCCGTACCAATATGGGATTAACACATTCAGTGCCACCGACTCGCCTGGAGAGTTTACTTAAATATTATTCCAGTGTCGACGACTCGCCTGGCGAGTTCAATTTCTTTCGCTAATTGTAGGCGGCATTCGAGAAAACATCGTGAAAATCGTAATGGCAGTGAATGTGTTAAGTGATTCATCGCCAGAAAATCTTTAAAACAAAACCATTTTTTTAAATCCATCATCTTTACTAAATACAAGTACATACACACAAGAATAACAACAAAGATGCACGAAACAAAATTTAAATGTAAAATACCTTTCAAGTTTCAATAACCCTTTTCATATTGTTCTGTCTAAAGGTTGCCTTCTTGTTTTATTTTCAACAAAACAATTTAACCCTTCAACGCCCAATGTCACTGTTTCAAGGTCAAGGAATTGACATCGTACAGATAACACCATGACCTCGTTGGAGTTTAAAACTACATTTTCCTTGATGCACTCGAAATTAGCCTCTGTTTTTAAGGCAAGAAGGATTTTAATTTTTTATTAAGGCTGCGGCGAAGGAAAACATGGTGGTCGCTAAACGTTTTCCTGCATTTAGTTGAAGTTTTCCTATGTATTTTCCGTGGTTTGAAGATATATACATACATGGTTGAGGTTTAGCTTAGTGATTAATTTTAATATTATTTGCATGTGCGAGCGGCTTCACTTGTGCAAAGAATCGTCCATTCCGCGCGAACAATAGATTTTGTATGTAATAAAATTCTTCAGACTGACACACCAATTCCCTAGTCCCAAACTAAGCTTATGCTTGTATTATGGATACTAGGTGAACGGATAGACATACTTAAATACATTTATAAACATCCATGACTCAAGTACAAATGTCCATGTTCATCACACGAAACATTTGCCCCTAGCGGGATTCGAACCCGCAACCCTTGGTTTCATGGCCAGGGTCTCTGACCACTCGACCAAAGGGCCAGTCAAAAATAAGAGTTACCCATATCCTTTTTAATTTACAAAACCTTTTGGCGGAAATTACATTACACTTTGTGAAATGGTTATGGTGTGAAAATATAACATCTATACTATACTAATATTATAAAGCTGAAGTTTGTTTGCTTGAACACGCTAATCTCAGGAACTACTGGTCCAATTTGAAAAAACATTGTAGTGTTAGATAGCCCATTTATCGAGGAAGGCTATAGGCTAAGTATACTAGCTATGCCAGCGGTGTCACCCGCGTTTATGGTTAATATTATTAAGACTATTTCTGTCATACATGATTTCTATGTAACTTTAACCATTAAGGCTGCACACGCGACGGAAGCTTAAAAAATGTATTAACTTCTCCCGTTTTCCCAACGTTTCCCTTCACTACTCTGCTCCTATTGATTGTAGCGTGATGAAAAGTATACTATAACCTGCCCAGGAGTATGAAGAATAATTGTACTAAGTTTCGTTAAAATCCGTCGAGTAGTTTTTGTTTCTATAAGGAACATACAGACAGACAGACAGTTAGACAGACAAAAATTTTACTGATTGCATTTTTGGCATCAGTATCGATCACTAATCACCCCCTGATAGTTATTTTGAAAATATATTTCATGTACAGAATTGACCTCTCTACAGATTTATTATAAGTATAGATAACATTAACTATACACGCGGATGGAACCGCGGGCACAGCAGCTAAGTACAGTAAGCTATTTAACTGCTTTCAGTCAAATAAGAACTAAAGAGTTATCTTTTTCACCCAATTATCTATAAATAATAATAAATTAAATTCTTCAGACTGACATACCAATTCCCTAGTCCTAAATTAAGCTTATAAGCTTGTGCTATGGATACTAGGTGAACGGATAGACATAGTTACTTAAATACGTTTTTAAACATCCATGACTCGAGTACAAATATCCATGTTCATCACAGGAAATGCCCCTAGCGGGATTCGAACCCGCGACCCTCGATTTCGTGGCCAGGGTCTCTGAGCGCTCGAGCAACGGGCCAGTCATTTGTATACAGATTCTGTCTGTTTCTAGAACGAATAAAATACTTTCGGGGACGGAGTTACAACTGTCTGGAAGTTCTCTTATTAAACTAGCAAAGTCGACACAAATTCTTACCGCAGAACAATTAGCCACGATCACAATAAGACCGTTATTTTAATTGGTTTATTTGGTTCAATGCCGTTGTCTGTCTGTCTCTTCGCAACGCGGTTAATTCAATTAAGCCGAGTTTACAATCGCATTAGCGTTTGTGCGTAGTCAACTGTACTTAAGATTCGATTATTGCGAATCAATTGATTAATGAATTAGTTTAGTACGGAAAAATATATTTTGACACTTAGTTAAGTTAATTAATTTGACTGGCTTGATAGTGCATTCAGGAGTGACCCTGCCTTGCGCCTAGAGATTGGGTTCGACGCTCAGCTAGGATAAAAATTCTTGTGATGAATACTTGTGTTTGTTCTGTGTCTGGTTGTTAATATCAAATATTTAAGTATATATTTGTAATACCACTGTTGTTTCTGATATCCGTTACCAAGTGCATAAGCTACCTAACTTGGAGTCAGATCAATGTATGTGATGTAGTCGGACATTTATCGTACTATCCTACTAATATTATAAATGCGAAAGTTTGTGAGGATGTATGGACGTTTAATACTCTTTCACGCAAAAACTACTGAATGGATTTTAATGAAACTTTACAATAGTATAGCTTATACATCCGAATAACACATAGGCTATGTTTTATCGATGTACCACGCGCGCAAAGCTGCGAGCAGAAGCTAGTAAATTTATATAGGAACTGCATCAGACCAAGTACCTTGAGGAAGAAATATCTTAATGCATCCTGTCCCGTAATTGATAGTGGAATCCTCAAAACGCTTACCTGTCTCGTGCCGTACAAGGAGCCCATACAAATGCAGGAAGTAGCGAACGTGCATAATGTGCGTGTGTGTGTTTGTATGTAAGAGCGTGTGACAGTGTGTGAGTGCGATGCGTCACGCACGATCAAGTTAAGGCTAGGGTTGAGATTTTTTTGTGAATAACAATTAGGAGTGACTTTGAAAATACATATATACATACATAAATAACCAAACATAAACATCCTCTTGCCTCTCGGCTTTGGAGTCGTACGGACGTGTTATTAACTTATTAATTGCAAATATTAAAATTGTTTCGGCCTTCGCCCTGTGCCTTCAAACTCTTGGTGCTGCGCCCCTGGGACTTCGGAGACTTGTACGCGCCGAGAAACATATTGGGTGAGCATTGATCTTTTTGCTCGAAGACCCGGGATCGAACCGGCGGCATTAGGCGTCTGAGTCTGTGCGTGTACCAACTGAGCTATCTAATAGCGATCGACGCCGTCGAAATAAGTACTCGTCTCCCAACTGTGTGCTACGGACGCCGCATACAAGCGTGCTACGAAACTCGTGCTGCTACGACGAACTCCGCGCTGTACCACAGAGCGAGACGCCCGAAGTGCTACGATACCTTATTAGTAGGCGGTCAAAACTATTACCAAACTTGTGCTACGGGAATAAACTAATAACGCAATATTATAATACGACGGATCATTTTATAATTCTCATCAGTGAAAATGAATTTCCTACAACAAAATGATAAAACAAGCTCGGAACCTAACCTAAACTTACTAGATGAAGATCTTACACGGCAGGCTCATGCGTCATTAAGACAGAAAAGAAAACATGGCACCAGCTCAGAGTTTGATCAATTTCGCCAAGAGATGAAGGAGATGTTTCAAGAGTGGTCTACTAAGCAGGACAGTCAGATGCAAAAACTCTTTCCTATACTGTCTGGGATACAAACTGCAAACTCTAATATAGAAAGTGCCATTACTTTTCTAATGGAACAAAACGCCGATTTTAAAAAGAAGATAGAACAATTAGAAACGGAAATCAAAAAGAAGGACGAACACATTACTTTGATCGAGGAACGCTTGGAAGAAACAATGAAAACAAACAGGAAAGCAACAATAGAAATAAAAAATGTACCTATTGAGCCAAAGGAGTCCAGAGACGGATTGGTGAACATGATGGAACAACTATCCAGAACACTTAAAGTCGAATTGAAAAAAAACGATATTAGAGACATCTACAAAACAAAAGGAACTACAGATAAAAAAACAATTATAGTAGAACTCTGTTCGACTCTCACTAAGGATGCCATACTAAAGAACGCCAAACTCTTTAACACCAAAGATAAAACTGACAAACTCTGCGCCAAACATTTAGGCATTAAAAAAAACCCAGATGTTCCAATATTTATTGCAGAAAACCTTACACCCCTGGCATCACGGCTTTATTTCCTGGGAAGGGACTTAAAAAAGTCAAAAAATTATAAATATTGCTGGACTTCTTATGGCAAAGTCTACGTGAGGAGAGAAGATAACTCTCCAATTATTATGCTGAAGAATGAAGCTCAGATCCAGAACCTAATGAATCAAAACCAATGACTAGTCTACTCTTACTCACTGTTAATTTACTCCAACTATCTAAAATCGAATATCTATCTCTGGTATAATATGAAACTTATATTATTTTTATATATCTATGGTCTACATTATGTTAATTTTGTTTTAATTTTATTTATTTGTCTAAACTATATGAATACAGCTCATAAAACTAACATATGTTTACTCGTAATAAACAACGCCCAAACCACAAACAAACAGATCATGTTACAAGAAACACTAAAAACCGTTGCAATATCCATTTGTTATCATCTCATATACAAGATAAATGATTTCATGGGTAAAAATCTCTACAATCAGCCAGCGCTTATGAAGGTGATTCATCAATTTGTTAATAAGATGTGGCAAAGTGGTGTTAAACTTATTGACTTATTGTGTTTCAATTATGACTGACAACAACCTACCGATACTTGAATTAGACTCCATAAAGAATATAAAGAGCTTTACATGCTCTATAGAAGACTTACCTACCTACTTACCTAAATCAAAACCTCACTACACAATAATATCACAAAACATTAGAAGCATAAACAAAAACTACAATGATATGGATATTAATCTCAGTATGCTTAAATGCCAAGTAGACATAATTATACTTACAGAATGTAGATTAAATCCTGACATACCACTTCCTTTAAGACCTGATTATTTTTCGTACTATTCCACAAACAAGGTAACCCAAAACGATGGAGTTGTTATCTATATCCACAAGTCGGTCGAACATACAATTAAAGAAATCTTTCTTTTAGAAGCCACATGTCTAGAAATTACTTTAGAAGACTGCACAATACTTGGCATATATAGATCCCCGTCAAATGTAAACATAACAAACTTTATTACCTCATTAGATAATTACCTTAATTCAACTTACTTAAATAAAAATGTAATTTTATCCGGCGACATTAACATCAACATTATGAAAAACCACGCTGATAGCCGCTCTATAAATTATCTCGAAATGTTAAGTAGCCATGGTCTGTTGCCAGGACATAGGGCAAATACAAGGGTAAATAGTTGCTTGGACCACACCATAACAAACCTTGATCCAAATAAATTTTATGCTTTTATTGGTATCCTTGAAACAACTGTCACTGATCACTTAATGTCACTTGCAAATATTTACTTAAAACATAAATTGATTAAGCCAAAAACCACCAAAACCCATACTAATTATGTAGAAGCACTTAAAATTTTCCATCAACATAACCGACAAGAATTTTTGAATATAAACGACCCGAATATCTTGGCACAAAAATTAACAAACTGTCTCTCTACATCATTAGCACTAAATACTAAAATCACAAATATACCTAGCAACAGGCGCATTATCAAACCCTGGATTACTCCGGGTATGCTTAAATGTATACACAATAGAAACAAACTACAAAAACAATTAAAATCAGATGAACACAATGAAATACTTAAAATAACATATAGGCGTTATCGCAATTATTGTAACAATTTAATTAAAAAACTAAAGAGACAATATGAACGAGAGTTGCTAAATAAATCGAAGCAGAATAATAAATTACTATGGAGCTCCATAAAATCAATAACAAATTTAAATAAAGAAAAAACTAAAAATACAGAACTAAGTACCATCGAGCGCACCGCCACTGAATCTGCCAATACAATTAACAATCATTTTATAAATGTGGGAAAAAACTTAGCTCAACAAATTAAGGATAAATCTAGCCTGGGCGACTCATTGAACTCTGTGAAGGTATTGCCACAAAACAACACGATCGGTATTATAGACCCAGATACTACTGAAATCGAAATGATCATAAATAATCTAAAAACAGACTCTGCAACAGGCTGGGACGGTATATCCACAAGATTTATAAAACTAGCAAAGCGAGAAGTAGCTCCAATAATCAGCCACTTAAGTTATCTCTGCTTCAATAAAGGAATATTTCCAAGCCCGTTAAAACGCTCAATCATTCATCCTGTCTATAAGGGTGGGGATGGAAATGATCTTAACAATTACAGACCTATCGCTGTTCTTACGGCTATTTCTAAAATTATAGAGAAATTGATTAATCGACGTCTAATTAACTTTTTACATAGGTTTCACATTATTTCCAGTTCTCAGTACGGATTCCGAGAGGGTAGAAGTACAGAAGATGCAATATTAGCATTGACAAGTAAACTAATAGACAATCTGGACCAAAAAAAGAAGACATTATGTGTCTTTTTAGACCTACAGAAAGCTTTTGACACCGTTTCCATCCCAACACTTATAGACAAATTAGAAAAAGTAGGAGTTAGAGGTAAATTTCTGGATCTTATATCCGACTACTTGACCGACCGAACACAACAAGTAAAACTCGATGAAAAAACCCTAAGTAATGTGGGTTTTACAACATCTTACGGTGTTCCTCAAGGTAGTGTTTTGGGACCAACTTTATTCCTAGTCTATATTAATGACCTTACAGAGCTCAAAATACCAAATGGCCAAGTTTTTTCCTACGCTGATGACACATCACTTCTTTTCTATGGTGACAACTGGGAAGAAACATACGCCAAGGCAGAATCGGGACTCGGTATAGTAATGAACTGGCTTAAAAATAACCTTTTAACACTAAATATCAGGAAAACGAATTACATTACCTTTTCTCTTAGAAAGTCATCCCTGCCAAATGACAATTTCAAATTAACTGCCCATTCTTGCACAGATAGTGTAAACAGTCAATGTGATTGCTATAGTATAGAAAAAGTCCAGTCTGCGAGATACCTAGGTATTCACATCGATCAGCATCTATCTTGGCACAGACAAATTGATTCGGTGACATCTCGGATTAGAAAGTTAATATGGCTTTTTAAATATCTCCGGCATATCGCAGACAAGGAACTACTATTATATATATATAAGTCCCTAGCTCAGTCCATTATATGCTATTGCTTACCCGTTTGGGGTGGCACCCACAAAACAAAATTACTAGAGCTGGAACGTGCGCAACGGTCACTTCTTAAAACTACACTATTTAAAAAACGAATGTATAGTACAAATGAACTTTACAAAGAAGCTGACGTGTTGTCGGTTCGGAAACTTTACATTCTGACGAGTATTTTAAAAAAACATAAATCTATTTCAATAAACAGCCAGATTTCTAAAAAACGTAATCCATATTCGGTATTAACTAGACCAAAAGTGAGAACTAAATTTGCTGACACACAATATCAAGCACAATCTGTTTTATTATTTAATAAATTAAACAGAATATTGAATATTTATGGTACAACGCTTATTAAATGTAAAAAAATTGTGATTGCGTGGTTAAAACAACTGGACTATCATGAAGTTGAAACTTGGATGAGACCCATTTCGTAAATAAATACTAACAATGGAAATGGAAATACTATTCTAAAGACGTATTTTATTTTAATGATATGACATTCACCTACTCACACTATATATATTATATATATCAAATAAGTACATATTATATACATATTTATCTTTCATTATAGTTTATGTATAAAACTATGCTAACATTAAAGTAACTACTTACTTAGAGTACCAATTGTATTTATTATGTGTATTGTACAGGTGAACCAGATCGGCAAGAGCAGATTTCTCCCAACACAGGCTTTATGTTGCTTAAAGGGAGATGTCTTCAATAATGTACCCTTAAAACCTGTATCTAAATAAATATTTTTCTATTCTATTTCTATTTCTATTAAAAGGACAGAATTGAATTGAAAAAAATAAACATAAAATATTTTAGAATACATAAATACATACATAACATCACGCTCACAATCCCCGAAGGGGTAAGCAGAGTCAAAGGGACAGCAGGCCCCTTTCACCATATTTAGCCTAAAACAAAACTGGGCTGTTAGATGGAAAATTGTGAAAAAGTGGTGACAAGTGGCTAGCTCGTCGCCTACACAATCACATACCCAAAACCCCATATACCATTTGCCGCCTTTTAAACACAGTTGGCAAATTCTTTTTAAGTCCCAGACCAACACGGGACAAATATTATAGAAATTAATATAAATATTATTTAAGAAATGAGCCAATTAAGCCTAATTTTAATGATCAAGATCGAGTTAGTGGAAGGACAGTTTCAGGCTCGACACGCTGCTCGTTCGTTTTTAACGTAAATATGTAAGTTATCTTAATTTTATTTCAATTAAGAATGTTAATTAAAACATAATATTTTAAATTATTCGGTATTACTCCAGACTGGGTTTAAACCAAGTACAAAGTCGTTGCATTATTCTAACATTCTCATTAAAAAGTAATTTGTAAAACTTATTTTTAAGACAAACTGAGTAATTCGATATGTGGTCAGTGTAAATCCAAATAAAGTAATGATGTCAGAACTTTATGGCGGTTTAAACGTTTCTTGAGATATACTAAATCGTGGGGGGGTATATTGTATACTACAGATGGCTCCTTCCTTATTCCTAATAACTTTTACCATCCATCATTTCAGATATTCGAAATGTTGTTTTTGTCGCAATATACCAAAGAGGTGACCAATTCGCAATTACGAACGAAAATTATTAGCAGGATTAATCTACGCACAATTTCAACCTCAAGTTTGCAACTTGAAAGAGACTTGACCCACAATTTTCAACTTAGCAAGCCATTCAAACGTAACATCAACTTAGTTCAACTTAATCCTATTAATATTAACTTACCATAGACAGCCCTAAAGCGCTTCACACTCCATTTCCCGTGCACAAATTGATCTCGGTCTTCCCTCTCTCTCTCGCACGACCGAAATTCGTATGTCTGTCCCGTTCTGGCGTAACTGTGGCATGCATACAGTTAGCCGTGATCGATGGTCGTAGTGGTTATAAGGCCTTTTAGGGTGATTAGAAACAATAGACAAGGTTATTAACTCCTTTGGGTTTCAAGTTACTTGTTTTAGGTGGCTTACTGGACTAGAACTTGCAACATACTCGTGTAGTACTGGTTCGATTAAATTCTCATTGATGATCAAAATGTTATTGATTTTTTGAGAGTTGAGGGTGCGCGTTTCTGGGGAAGGGGGACATTTAATGACCTCACCTCTGTGATGGTTGATGGAAATCTGTACATTCCAATAACTATGGATTTGTAACCTTGATCCAATTCGACTGATTCCTCTATTTAAACGAAGGTCAGATTACGAAGATAAATGACACACCAATCCCCTAGTTCTTAACTAAGCTTATGCTTGTACTATGGATAAAGTGAACGGATAGACATACTTAAATATGTTTATAAACATCCATGACTCGAGTATAAATGTCCATGTTCAACACATAAAACATTTGCCTCTAGCGGGATTCGAATCCGCGACCCTTGGTTTCACGGCCAATGGGCCAGTCAAAGATATAACTTTGGATTAAATAACTTTACTTAGATATGTTGCCAACTGTACGTATTTAATAACACTATTAGCTAACCAAGAACAATGGTAACTTAGCGGATAAGATTATCGTAGGAATAGTTGATAACTCAGAGCATTAAGACCAGTTGGTCTGGATAGCAAACCATTACGTCACAGTCCTGCGTTTAACAATTATAGATCACCATCTTACTAGCGTTATGTCCCGTGTTTAGACGGGGTCCGCTTAGACCATGATCCAGGATTTAGCGAGTCTGGTAATTACATTGAGCGACTGCCAATCTGAACTTCGTAACCCTAAGATAGGGGAATCAGACAATTTTTGGATCATGGTTACAAATCCAAAGTTGTTTGAATTTGCAGGTTTCATCACGATGTTTTTCCTCACCGCCGAGCTAGTGGTAATACGTACATTTGAAAAATCCAGAGGTACGTGCCGGGTTTGAACCCGCACTCCTCGGTAAAGAGGCGCGTGTCCTTACCATTGAGCTACCACCGTTTAACAATTATAGATACACTCGATGGAAAAGTCAAGCATTTCTCCAGCGGAATATACTAGGGGACTCTTTAGCGCTACACTCGCGCGCATTTAGTTTTTATTAATTACTAGCTGTGCCAGCGGTGTCACCCGCGTTTATAGTTAGTATTATAAAGACTATTTCCGTCATACATGATTTCTATGTAACTTTAACCATTAAGGCTGCACACGCGACGGAAGCTTAAAAAATGGAGTAACTTTTCCCGTTTTCCCAACATTTTCCTTCAGTACTCTGCTCCTATTAATTGTAGCGTGATGAAAAGTATACTATAACCTGCCCAGGAGTATGAAGAATAATTGTACCAAGTTTCGTTAAAATCCGTCAAGTAGTTTTTGTTTCTATAAGGAACATACAGACAGACAAAAATTTTACTTATTGCATTTTTGGCATCAGTACCGATCACTAATCACCCCCTGATAGTTATTTTGAAAATATATTTCATGTACAGAATTGACCTCTCTACAGATTTATTATAAGTATAGATGATGTTAGCGTATAAAGTCAAATATGTTTAAAACCGAATAATTTTATTCGTAAAAGTACGATGCATGAAAATTGACATCTGTCACGGGAATCATTTAAGGTGAAACAGACTATAATTACTTCGGTACGAAAAATGGATATCACCACACCATTCTTGTAGGAAGTCTTGAATAGCCATCATCAACAGCCTATGTTATCACGAAGCCGACCCAATGTTTCCTCGGCGTTCGAAAACATTGGTACCCATTGTGGCGTGTTGTGACAACGGCTGGGAATCGGAGAGGTATTGTTTCACACAGGAAAATGTCGCTGTGTCTTTTACTAGGTGCTGAAGTATCGCGCTCAGTGAGAGCTACGCTATAGCTTAGCTAACTGACTAGTGCTTAATAATGCTTTAGTCAAACTGGTGATCGCCCACTGGTCTAATTTTTTTTATTATTTATTGAAATATTATCTTTCTGAACTCCTCCATATAAACTTTAACTGTGCTAAATCTCATATTCCTCCGTCCGCGTAATTCTCATAAAAAGGGGTACAAAGATCTTGCTTCATGTATTTATCTATACTTATAATAAATCTGTAGAGAGGTCAATTCTGTACATGAAATATATTTTCAAAATAACTATCAGGGGGTGATTAGTGATCGATACTGATTCCAAAAATGCAATCAGTAAAATTTTTGTCTGTCTGTCTGTCTGTCTGTATGTTCCTTATAGAAACAAAAACTACTCGACAGATTTTAACGAAACTTGGTACAATTATTCTTCATACTCCTGGGCAGGTTATAGTATACTTTTCATCACGCTACAATCAATAGGAGCAGAGTAGTGAAGGGAAACGTTGGGAAAACGGGAGAAGTTACTACATTTTTTAAGCTTCCATCGCGTGTGCAGCCTTAATGGTTAAAGTTGCATAGAAATCATGTATGACGGAAATAGTCTTTATAATATTAACCATAAACGCGGGTGACACCGCTGGCACAGCTAGTATTTAATATTATATAGATAAGAGCGCAAGTCGACATTTTGGAATAATGCGATTTTAAATAATAAGGGTATAAATTATATGGCGTTCTGTTCTCTCTGCCTACCCCGCTAGGGAAGTGGCGTGAAGTTTAGTTAGTTAGTTAGTTAAAGAGCATAAATTAAATACTCTACCGGTTAGCACTGTCAGGGATATAAAATGGACAATATAAGTGGGTAAATATATTTGTGTCTCTCTCATACTCTTGCTGAAATATACGAACTCAGAATGTTTAAACGCTATTTTTCAAAAGTACTTTTTTGTATTATGCCTTCATATTACCATAGAGTAATAATATACTACGTACAACAGAGGGTCACTGTCCATACTTGAAAAGTTACTGCTATAATTCGCGCAAGAACAGCGACAATGGTGAGTAATTGGAACTACAGCAAAGTTTAGTCTGTTTGTCAGGAATAGTACAAGATGCCGCTACAAGCACAGGTTAGTTGTTTCTTAGTAATAATAAGCCATCTGTGTAAAATTCATGGTTTTAAAACAAAGATTATTTTGGTTTGCTTCTGAAGAAAATATTTTATATTCATGTTTTTCACCTAAATTTAATAAATGATCTAAGGAATGACGTAAAAAACTTATTTTATGAAAAAAACATTTTTTAAAGGTGAAATAATAACGTTTTTATTCGGTTTTATCTTTTAATCAGTCTAAATAATGCCTGTAGCGACATCTGTCTGTGTCAAGTCTATACGAAATCTAAAATATATGTGACTGACCAGACCAGACATGATATTACTAAAGATGCGATAATATTTTTTAATATCTTATAGCATCGTAATGGCGGTGTGCTAGTAATGTTTCGCACGAAACAAGGTGACTGCTTAGCCTACAGAGAGAGCGTACATATCACTATTAGCTTCGCTAGTTCGTAACACGGCCTACAAGAACCTTTTACAAATCGATTTCTGACTTGAAACTTAGAAATTTTATTTTATTTTGCACAAAATCCACAGCTTTTAATTAATTTTACAAGAAACTTTAAATGTTATCTTAAAGCTAATAATTTAAAGCTAATAAATTCGTTTTACATAAAAATAAATGACAAAGACACGATCGGACGCAGATGATGCACGCACACATGTAACTTGTAAGGAAATGCTTACTGTACAGCTTTTAACGTTTTCACGTTTTAGCAATATCATACATACATAAGAGACTGCCTCGTTGGTCTAGTGGTAGCATGCGCCGCCTAAGGACCAAGAGGTCCCCGGTTCAAATCCCGGGTCGGGCCAAAAATTTGTGGCTGGGTATTTCAATATCCAAATTACTCAGTAACAGCCCGGAGTCAGGAAGTTTGCGGTTTAATCACCCCCGTGCCTCGGAAAGCACGTTAATCCGTTGGTCCTGCGCCTAACCTCTCTCCGGTCATTTCGAATTGCCGTCTCACTGGACTATGAGAGTGAAGGAATAGAGAGTGCACCTGTGTTAGCGCACACACTTGTGCACTATAATATCTCCTGCGCAGATGGCTAATCCTCGTTGAGATTGGCCGCCGTGACCGATATCGGTTAGGAGGATATTATTACATACATAACATCACGCCATACTTCCCGTAGGGGTAGGCCGAGTCAATGGGGCAGCAGACCCCTTTAACCACATTCAGCCAAAAATAAAGCTGGGTTAGATGGAAAATTTGGTACCTCAAAAGTTCAATATGCCATTTCTGTAACATGTAATTCTACACGGACGAAGTCCGAGGCTATAACTAGTATATATACGGACATTATTTGCATAGACTATTGGACGCCACACAGTATCCGAGTTTAGGATAAAAAGCCCTCTTTAAGTTTAAAATGGGTACACGACCACATCACTTAAGTGGTTTAGACTTGAAAATTAAACAGACTTACTTTCGAATTCATAATATTAGTTAGGATTCTGAAGATTGTTGATGCTATCTAGCGGCGAGGAAAGTCGCCAAGCGGAAACCTTACTCCTTATAAAGTAGAAGGTCAGACTAAGGTCGCCTTCAGACCGTGACTGCCAGGACTGTGTTGAAAGAACCGCTAATACTTGAAACGCAACTTCAAGTCTCGTATTAACAATGATTACTTGAACATGCATGCTTATATATGCCGCAGGCAATTTGTATGATTCGCCGTTTACATACGGCGTCGTCAGTTTAAAAACGCTCGCAGTTATGTATTATTCCGTATTATGTAATACTAGCTGTGCCAGCGGTGTCACCCGCGTTTATGGTTAATATTATAAAGACTATTTCCGTCTTACATGATTTCTATGTAACTTTAACCATTAAGGCTGCACACGCGACGGAAGCTTAAAAAATGGAGTAACTTCTCCCGTTTTCCCAACATTTCCCTTCACTTCTCTGCTCCTATTGATTGTAGCGTGACGAAAAGTATACTTTAACCTGCCCAGGAGTATGAAGAATAATTGTACCAAGTTTCGTTAAAATCCGTCGAGTAGTAGTAGTAGTAGTAGACAGACAGACAGACAGACAGACAAAAATTTTACTGATTGCATTTTTGGCATCAGTATCGATCACTAATCACCCCCTGATAGTTATTTTGAAAATATATTTCATGTACAGAATTGACCTCTCTACAGATTTATTATAAGTATAGATTAGGTACAACTGCGACCCTACAGCCAGAACCGAAGAAGAACAACTAACGTCGAAATTATAACAATTGATCGAGTTATAGCATTCGGCATAATACATAACTGCGAGCGTTTTTAAACTGACGACGCCGTATGTAAACGGCGGAATCATACAAATTGCCTGCGACGTATACATCACACTCCCAATCCCCGAAGAGGTAGGCAGAGGTCAAGTCGCTATAATCTCTTTGAATCACATTCGGCCAGAAAATAATCTATTGGGTTGGATTAGACGGAAACTTATGAAAAAGTAGTGACAAGTGGCTAGCTCGTCGCCTACACAATCACATACTCAAAACTCGATATACCATTAGTCGCCCATGAAGACATGCTGGGCAAGAAACACTGTTGGCACATTATTTTTAAGTCCCAGACCAACATGGGTCAGTGGGCTGGGTTAGATGGAAAATTGTGGAAAAATAGTGACAAGTCGCTAGCTCGTCGCCCACATGATCACAAACCCAGCGCCCAATGTACCATTAGTCGCTTATAGACATGCTTGGCGACGAATATATGATAGTTGGTACATAACTTTTGAGTTTAACATGGGATATTGTTCTTTATGGTTCCATTTAGTATTGCCGCTCGATAGTCTAATATCGATTGTCTATCGATATATATAAGCCTACCGATAGTCGAAGATAATCGATAGTATCGATATTCTATCAATACCGAAAACTATCGATAGTACCAATACTATCGATAGTTTTGTACCTACTATCGATAGTCTTTACGATATTGAAAAGCAATATTATTAATAGCATCGATACTATCGATAGTTGTTTGTTTGGCAGCGATCGAAACAATCGATGCTATCGATAGTATTGCTGTTGACCGATAGTATTTCAGATAGAGACATCGATTCTATCGATACTATCGATTGTCCTATCGATCGTACAGATGATTTGGCCGATAAACTATCGATTGCAACTATAGATTTTTCGGTAACACTAGTTTAATTTGTCCAGTTTCCCTAAAGGTTATAACAGTTAGTTAAGAATTGATGCAACAGACTCGCTAAATCCGGGATCATGGTCTAACTAAGCGGACTTCGACTAAGAACGGGACATAAGAAGATGTTGGATTTATGCAAGATCATAAACGTATTTTAGGTTACCTGGTATGTAAGGCTTTTTTAGCAATAATGAATAAATTTTGTTTCTTTTTTAAATAAAATAGTACAGAAATTACACCCAAAAAGGCCCGGTACCTTGATGAATTATATAAAGGAGGAGAAACTATTGATCCTATGAGATCTAACAGTCTGATCTATTGAGTTCAACGATTAGAAACACGTAATAAATACAAGTTGGAGCATACGTATAGATCAGTTTAAATAAAAACAAAATATGCATTTAGTTTTTAAGTCTACTCGAAGACTGTTTCAGTTTGTAGAAAAATGTTCAGGGGCTCGATCCACAGCTGAAACTCTAATCTGTTCAAGAATACCTGGATTTCTTGTCCAAATACAAGAAACGGATGAAGAAGTGTCGTCGGACTTTAAATGAACGAGTCAACTGTGTTTCTAGTCTAGCAGGTCGTAGGGGGCAACTAATTTGACTGGCTCGGTGGCGCATTTGGTAGTGACCCTGCCCCTTGCGCCAAGAGCTGTGGGTTCGATCCCCACTCTGGACAAACATTCGTGTGCTGAATATTTGTGTTTGTTCTGTGTCTGGGTGTTAATATCAAATATTTAAGTATATATTTGTAATACTACTGTTTAATTCTGATATCCGTAACACAAGTGCTTAAGCTACTTAGCTCGGAGTCAGATCAATGAATGTGATGTTGTGGGATATTTATTATTTATTTTATTTAATTGTGTATTGGGTATGTGATTGTGTAGGCGACGATCTAACCACTTGTTAAGTTTTAGAATTTTACGTCTAACACATTCCGTTTTATTGTTGGCTAAATGTTGTTATAGGAGTTTACTGCAACTTGGATCCTGCATATGAACATACAAGAAACTAGAATACAAAAACAAAAATTACGAAAAAAAATAAACTGTAGAGCTTTTATGAAAAGGATCATGAATGTTGCAGAGTCGAGTAAGGTGTGTAAGGATCGTGCCATATGGCGTTCGGTTCTCACTGCCTACCCCGCTGGGGAAGTGGCTTGAAGTTTAGTTAGTTAGTTTACGAAAATAAAGCGTGTCAAAATATCACATGGTACCAGTGAACCCCGATAACTTTAGCATTTAGTGACGTCAAACTGCCCCAGCCATAACCGTGATTTCTGCTTAATCAAATACACGGCAACCAAATACACTTATTCAATATTTTGGATAATCTAACTATATCGATTAAATGTAATGTGTTTTTGCTCAGGACACTTCTACGTGGACGAAGCCGCAGGCAAAACTAGTTAGTATGCACATGATCCCTTATGTGTGACATCGGTATTTACCTACAAATAACGTATTCAGTGTTACGAGGAAGTGCGCAATTTCGCTTATCAGCGAACCAAGGTCGTGGTCATTGTAATGGATTTTGTGCGCTTATGTAATGTCCCATGTTGAGCGGTGGTAGCTCAATGGTAAGGACATGTGACTTTTAACCGAGGGGTGCGGGTTCAAACCTGAGCACGTAACTCTGGATTTTTCAATTGTATGTACGTATTTTACCACTAGCTCGGCGGTGAGGGGAAACATCGTGATGAAACCTGCATATTCCAACAGCTACGGATGTGTCACCATGATCCAAAAATTTACTGGTTCCCCTATATCAGGGTTACGAAGGTCAGATCGGCAGTCACCTTAAGGAGGGTGTTGTGGAAGTCATGGCACAGCACCCATGACACCCTCCACTCGAGCATAGAGGGGTACCGCGGGGTTTTAGTGGGTATACCCCCTACCATCTTTGGCCGGAGAGGGGGTCTCCGAAGAGAGGCTCTTGGGAGTCTTACACACCACCCTACCCCCGGGTAGGGTGCCGGTCCGTAAAGTATTTCGCTGCAATAAAAAAAAAAATGGCCGTCGCCTTAACTTAATTACAGGCTCGCTTAATCCTGGATTATGATCTCAGCGGACCCCGTCTAAGCACGGGACATCATAACGTTATGAGGATAATGATGTAATGTCCCATGTTTAGCTGGCACTTTAAATTAATATGTCAGCTGTGTTGTCAGCATGTCGTAAAAGGCGACTGGCGTATTAGGCATGTCATTATGTACTTTTCCCCATACATACATTTATTATGTACTTAAATTATAATCCCTCTTCAAAAGTCCGTAATTTCCGTAGTAAATCCTATAAAAAATAAATTGGGGGTCCCTTATCTACCTCATTAATAAGCCAATATAAACATAAGTCATAACTTGACATCACCATAAAAGGTTTCCATTATGAGGTTTTTATTTTAGCGAACCCCATATAAGTTTATCAGCGGTGTAGTTCTGACATCGCGGAAGTCAATGATTCGCCTTTTTGAACTAATTACGTCATTCAATAGAAAATTAAAAAAAAAAAACATAGGCCATCGTCAAGATGGTTTATTTTTATTTTCTTATTTTTATAAATATGTATGTTGTAGAATATTAATGCTAATAACATAATCTTTTACTTAAACGAAAAGTTTACTTATTCTCCTGAAAACTTCATGATTTTGAACTCAAACATCGATAATGTTTGTTTTATCATACTGTGTAGAGCATGGGTCGTAAACCTTTTAATACAGACGACCCAAAGTTTCCTAAATATCAACATAACTGATTATTTAAGTGCCAGAGGAACGATTGATGTGAATTTAATGTTCAATCATTGTTGATAAATGTGTGATCCTTAAAGAAAATGCCTGTCTAAGATTCTGTATTATGTACCACCTATGCCAATGGTTTGCTATCAATGGTATTGAGCATGTCACTTCCTACTGCCAAAAGAGGCTACTTAAATTACAAATACTTAGCGGCCATTTTCCGACACGTGACGGCAAAAACTAGTGATTGATGCCCAAGGTCGCAGCCATTTGACTTAAGCCAACCGTGACCGCAGTGTAGAGAGCGACAGTGAGGCAATTTGTTAACTTAGCAACTAGTGAGGAACGATAATGAAATATCAGACAATAGTCAAATTGTCTGATATTTTATTATACTGTTATAGATTATTATTCTATAGCAGTATAATGGAGATATCAGGCGTCAAATGAAAATATCTGACCTGTGTTTCGGTTCTTGTGTGTCGTCGTTCGGCAGTAAAAACCTCGTAAGTCGCATTTGCTTATTTTTTTTTTGTAAGTCACATCAGACTTATTTAGTCATGAGATTTGAATTCTTACGATTATGTGCCGTTGATTACAATCAAAAAAAACAAAAAAAACAATAAACAGTACTATTCCGGTCCCATTTTTTTCAGAAGGAGTTTTTTCTTTCTTCTGTAAAATGTTGTCAAAGCGTTTTACTAGGTTTTCACTGCCGAATGACGATATGTTATCATCTGCCTAGCGTTATGTCCCGTGTTTAGACGGGGTCCGCTTAGACCATGATCCAGGATTTAGCGAGTCTGGTTACATTGAGGCGACTGCCGATCTGCCCTTCGTTACCCTAAGATAGGGGAACCAGACCATTTTTGGATCATTGTTACAAATCCAAAGTTGTTTGAATTTGCAGGTTTCATCACGATGTTTTCCTTCACCGTTGAGCTAGAGATTCCTCACTGCTTCGCGTCTCACTGTGCCATGACCGATGTTAACATTGCTTGACATTACCCTCCACTGAGGTGTTATTGTTAAGTGTGTTATGTTCGCTGGCTAATTTTAACTTAGCTCTTTTATACGTGTATAATGTTTTGGCATTACATTAAAGGTTCGGTCTGGTATTCTTGTCATATAGCTGTTTGAAAGGCTGCAGATCTGATTATTGAGATCCAATTAACTTTGTCATCTAAAACACTGATCACTTTTTATTTTTTAATACGTAATTATTTTATACTAGTTATTTGTGCTGCGCGTTTCTTGGTCATCATTTCAAATTCGGAAGAAAGTTTAAAAAATAAATAATAGCTTTCTTAACTTTAAACTGGAAACCTTTCAGGAACTTGGACAAACATGGACAGGCCCGTTGGTCGAGTGGTCTAGTCAGACCCCCTGGCCATGAAACCAAGTGACGCGGGTTTGAATCCCGCTAGGGGCAAATGTTACGTGTGATGAACATGAATATTTGCACTCGAGTCATGGATGTCTATAAACGTATTAAGTATGTGTATTCGTTCACCTAGTATTCACAGCACAAGCTTACGCTTAGTTTAGAACTAGGGAATTGGTGTGTCAGTCTGGAGAATTTATTATTATTAATTACTAGCTGTCCCGGCGAACTTCGTATCGCCCAGTAATTGACATTTAACATTGACAGATACGAATCCCACCGTTTTATAAGAGAAAATACTTTTGCTTTTATTTTGTTTTATCGTCAATTTTTCAATGTTTTTAATAGTTATTCTGTTATTCTGGACGAAGACAAATCCAACAAATCAAAAACAACGTAAATCGGTTCAGCCGTTCTCGACTTATAAGTGGGGTAACAAACACGACTTTGTTTTATTTATATATATAGATATATAGATATAGATATAGATTACAAAATACATATTAATTAATATAAAGGATTCAAACCTTTGGCGTACATTTCATGATAATTGGTGTTGTGGCTTAAAACGTAATAGATAGACGAAGTTAGTTCAATATTTATTTATTTATTTATTAACTTCGCGGTTTCACCCCCATAGCTCCCGTTCCCGTAAGAATATGGGGATAAAATATAGCCTATGTTACTTGCTAATAATGTAGCTTTCCATTAGTGAAATGATTTTTCATATCAGTCCAGTAATTTCAGAGCTTATTCAATACAAACATACAAACAATTAAATCTGTTCTCTTTATCACATTAGTGTCGATAAGTATTCTTAAGGATATAGGCGTAGTTAGAAACTAAGTTGAATAGTATTTAGCTATTCTGTCTTAGCGTTCGTACGACGTTAACGTTGAAGATTTACATATAATTATTTATAATTTAGTTGGAATTGTTAATTTGTTAATTATTATTAGTGACACGTAGATACAAGCAAAAAGCATTCGCTCGCAAACATCCGGGTACGAATGATGGTCTGAAGACGTCTTGGACAAATAATACTTAATTTAATATTAAGTATAGTCTCAGGCATAAGCGATAGCGACTTTCATGACAAATGCGAAGCTTGTGGATTAAACAGTTATCTATGTTAGGCAGTTTTCTTTCTATAAATAATAATAAATAATCTATACTTATAATAAATCTGTAGAGAGGTCAATTCTGTACATGAAATATATTTTCATAATAACTATCAGGGGGTGATTAGTGATCGATACTGATGCCAAAAATGCAATCAGTAAAATTTTTGTCTGTCTGTCTGTCTGTCTGTCTACTACTACTACTACTACTACTCGACGGATTTTAACGAAACTTGGTACAATTATTCTTCATACTCCTGGGCAGGTTATAGTATACTTTTCATCACGCTACAATCAATAGGAGCAGAATAGTGAAGGGAAATGTTGGGAAAACGGAAGAAGTTACTCCACTTTTTAAGCTTCCGTCGCGTGTGCAGCCTTAATGGTTAAAGTTACATAAAAATCATGTATGACGGAAATAGTCTTTATAATATTAACCATAAACGCGGGTGACACCGCTGGCACAGCTAGTATAATAATAAAAATCCGACTACATCACATACATTGATCTGACTCCGAGGTAAGTAGCTTAAGCACTTGTGTTACGGATATCAGAATCAACATTGGTATTACAAATATATACTTAAATAAATATTAACACCCAGACACAGAACAAACACAAGTATCCATCACACGAATGTTTGTTCTGGGTGGGAATCGAACCCACAAATCTTGGCGCATGGGGCAGGGTCACTACCGAATGCGCCATCGAGCCAGTCAAAAGCCAGTACAAAGTTTCATAGCAATCGGTTAAGCCGGTCTGGGATGATTTGATGAAACTTTTTTTGATTGTTTAAATTAACAATTGGAGAAACGAGTATTGGAGTTGAATTCTAGAATATAAACAGAGTGAAGTAGTTGGAGACCAGTAAGTATTGCACATGTAGAATAAAAGTATCTTGAAAAGTGTAATGGCTGTAAAATGCGCTTTAATGCCCTACATTTACAGTTTACAGTTCAATTCATAGGATTTTTTAGTTGCATCACGTTTATTCCATGCTGTTCCTGGGACTTAAAAAGAATGTGCCAACTGTGTTCCTTACCTAGCATGTCGTAAAAGGCGACTAATGGTATATCGGCATGGGTATGTGATTGTGTAGGTGACGAGCTAGCCACTTGTCACTACTTTTTCGCAATTGTTCATATAATCTAGCCCAGTTTTATTTTAAGCTAAATGTGGTTAAAGGAAATTTTTTGCCCCTTTGACTCTGCCTAGTCCTTCGAAAGTTACGGGCTTGATGTTATGTATGTATGTATGTACATATGTATGTATGTATGTTTGTATGTATGAATGAATGTATGTATGTACGTATCACTTTTATTCTAGGGGTGCGATACAGCCTATATGATTTTCCTATCACTTTAAAAAACGCTCTCTCTTCCTTATCACGACCCTCATCTCGGTTCAAGGCTTAAGAACAATACAAGACGCCATTGTTTAAGCACCTCTTATATAAGTGTCTAATTATATGTGATTATACTTGCGACGGAAAACCAGTTTATTGGCTTAATATTTATACATATAAATAGTTTTGCTAACGCAAATACACTGTTCTATTCATAGTGAGTTTGTGTTTCAATGTTGTACATACATACATACATAACATAACGCCCATGAGATTGTGTTGTGAGAACTGATAACCATATTTTGTATGAGACGTAATTTTGTATTCTTTAGTTAAACCGGATTTAAGTGCCCGTTTTTTGGGCGATACTTGAAGAGCAGTAGTCGCTTAGTAGATATTTACTGGCTCGATGGCGCATTCGGTAGTGACCCTGCCCTATGCGCTCGGTTCGATCCCCACCCAGGACAAACATTCGTGTGATGATTACTTGTGTTTGTTCTGTGTCTCGGTATTAATCATACTAATATTATAAAGAGGAAATATTTAGTTGTTTGTTTGTTTGTATTGAATAGGCTCCGAAACTACTGGACCGATTTGAAAAATTCTTTCACCAATAGAAAGCTATTTTATCAGGGAGTAACATAGGCTATATTTTTTTACCATATTCCCACGAGAACGGGAACTACGCGGGTGAAACCGCGGGGCGCTGCTATATCCAATATTTAAGTATATGTTTGTAATACCACTGTTGATTCTGATATCCGTAACACAAGTGCTTAAGCTACTTCCTCGGAGTCAGATCGATGTAGGTGATATCGTCGGATATTTAAAAAAAAATGTGACACATATGCATGAGATATCAGTTCAAGTCTGAGAGTGTACCTCGGGAAGTTTAAAATCTAAGCAATTTGAGTCACCACTAGCTCGCTGATAAAGAGATATTCCTGAGAGGAAACTTGGACATTCAAGTCATTATGAATACCTATGTAAAGGTTAGCTTGGTCTAGTTTTAAGAATATCCATGGTCAGGAACCCAGAGGTGGCAAATGTTCATAATTAACATATGTATAGTATATATAGTATGTTTATTTAAAGTATGCATTGCTTCGTAATTTTATGCATTACATAGAAATCTGATGTTGGTCTGGGACTTAAAAAAAAATGTGCCAACTATGTTTCTTGCCTAGTCGTAAAAGGCGACTAATGTTATGTTACATAGAAATTATATGCATACTTACAGACATAACATCACGGCCATAACCCCAGTGGCGGATTTACAGTCTTGGCCGCCCTAGGCCTCAGGCCATAATTCTTAGTACTAACGCGTCATCACTTAATTTTTATCACGATTGGCCGCCTTTAATATCTGGCCGCCCTAGGCCCGGGCCTACTGGGCCTTAGGGTAAATTCGCCACTGCATAACCACGAAGGGGTAGGCGGAGTCAAAGTGACAACAGGCTCCTTGACCAGAAATTATATGCATTAGGTACTTAGAAATTATAGTACCTACGAGCTATATTATAGCTCGTACTATAATTTCTTGGTTTGGAGTTCAGAAATTCGAGTAATAATCTGATAAATTATTCATTATTTTTTATTCCCCGCTTATGTTAAGTATATGGTCAGGACCTATGACTTCATCTTCTGTCTAATTATCAAAAAATTGAGATGGTATTCGGTTTTGTATAATAATCAAGTTTATTTTCCGGTAAAACATATTGCTATGCTTTTAAAAGCAGTAGAGTAACCAAGTAATCGTAAACTCAAATCTAACAGCCAATCTTCACAAAACGTAGCTAAATCGATTACCTTGTCAAAGACTGCACTCCTATGAGTAGTGTTGCCAAAATATCGATAGTTGACCTCGAAAAACATCTATAATATCGATAGGCCTATCGATAGTATCGATAGCTCAGTTTGGTAAAATAGTATCAGTATACTGCAATACTATCGATAGTATCGATAGTATTGAAGCTCAATATTGAAATTACTATCTATAGTATCAGCCATGAGTATTATAATAATAATTGATCTATCGATAGTATCGCTATCGATACTATTGCTTTTTCCCAACTATCGATAGTCTATCGATAGACTATCGATAGTGGACTATCGAGCGGCAACACTACCTATGAGTATGAAAGCTGCGACAGTCAATATGATTTCACATTCCAAGTGGGTGCACCCACTCTGATTACAAGGTATTTACTATGTTTAATTAGTATGTACGCTGGCGGCACAATGTAATGAAGGTGGCAGTAGAGCAAATCGTATCTTGTAATGATACAGTGAAAGTGAATCGTTTGTTATTACACGAAAAATCTTCATCCTAGTCGGTACACTCTTGATGGTCGTGGTCATCATGAATCACGATGAGTGATGATCTTTTTATTACGGCGCCAAACTTCGCGGACTGCAGCTTTCTGGATACATTCGTTAACCGAACACTTAGTTGCGGCCTTGATCTGGTCTGTCTATCTTATTGGTAATCTACCACGTGGTCTGGTGCCTTCAACTTTTCCTTGCACTACGAGATGCTCTATGCAGTCATTACTATTATTATATCTGACTTTGCCATTTCTCGGGACTATAGAGTCCCGGACTTTTGGGAGGCGTGCGTGGGGCCGAAGCCAACACGTAGAGGCCCTTTAAAGTCATGTATGATTTTAATGTAATGTGACACCAACCGACGATTATCCCTGTATACACTATAAAATGCAGCCAAGGACAACCCCCGGTCAGTGCAGGACTATGGAATGGAGTGGAAGAACAAAGAATCTGGACTATTAGGATGAGGTGCTAGTGGACTGGGTAACCGGGACTATGGAAAGGAATATGGCACCTGCCCGATCTATGTTTAAAAACACGAATAAAATGGGCAGGTGGTGACTCGCCATCTCACTGTCATGGGCCCCCCATTGGTCGCACACACAAGGCATGAAGCAGGAGCGACGGTGGGCAACATTGTGTGAGCGGCTCAGGGTGTGGAGAGGTGTGCACCGCTTTCTACCCAGTGGCTTACGCCACTGTGCCAACTCGCGACTTAGGCATGTTTCACTTCCACCCTGCGAGCATACAGCTCTGACGCCCCACTCTGGACGGCCGGCTAAGGCAAGCCAGAGGTGAGAGTCCTGCGGCCCCTGTGGGGTCCACTTCCACCGGCCAACTAAGGCAAGCGGAGAGAGGGGCCTGGTCGACTCCCAGGGGCACGGGTCCCAAAGGGTGTCAATCCCATTCAGCCCGCCACAAGCTGCCCTGGGGAGACTGGTTGCACTGGTAGAGAGTCGCTGCCCTTCATGGTGCGAAAATCAGCGACTCTCACCAGGGGGCGGTGGGGTCGTCACATCCCTATTATTATTATTATATTATATTATTATTATTACCGCGACGAGATACATGGCCGAAGAAAATCAAAATGCGTGACTGAAGTGTAGTTGATAGGCGCTGTCTGATACCAGTTCTTTTAATATGGAGTCATTTGTACGAAGTTCGGTCCACGATACTCCCAGCATCTGCTCCAGTACCTCATCGCCAATGCGTCAACTTTCTTCTTTTCAGTATCACGAAGAGTCCATGTCTATGATGCATAGACAAAAAAAATTACAGTGTTAAAATTGTATAAGTTCTCAGATTTCATGAAACTAGAGTTAGAGAAGCCTCTAACTAAGCCCTAATTCTTTGAGCTAAGGGTGAAATAAGAGTTGACAAACATTTATTAATGACACAGGCCTTTGAAAATGTCGGGTCTAACATTTTTAAAGGTGCTCCCTCACCATTTGCATTTTCTTGCATTTCCATTTGCTTATAATGTAACGTTACATAGTGGAGAATTACATCAGTGTAGGAGCCTGTAATGTTACAGATGGAGAGATACATTAGTGAGGGAAGATAACCGGGTATTACAGAGCGCAATTTGATAATACAATGTGTAATATTTTGATTTGTCGCATTTCTAATGTAACATATCAGACCATTGCTCGTAAGTCAGGGAGGCAGTATTGTAATGTAATGCTGAAAATCGAATCTAAAATGTTACTTTAAAGGCGAATGATCTTTATGAGGGTTAAGTGTATACTAAGTCATCATACATTTGACTTCCTGTCGCTATCAAGGTAACCGCACCATTTGTAGTCGTTTCACTGCCAACATTTTTACTGTGCACCCCGGCCTCAGCCTTTCAAAGGTCGCAGGTTCGACCCCCGGCCGCTGTTGCAACGGTAACATATAAAATATCACTTGCGCTTCGTTGCAGGTGTTGTAACTGACTCCGGGAAATATATTTATGTAAGTATTTCGTTGTGTATTTTATGATGCAACTAGCTGTGCCCGCGGTTTCACCCGCGTTTATGGTTAATGCTTAAGCGTATAGCCTTTTTCGATAAATGGGCTAACGCAGAAATAATTTTTCAAATCGGACCAGTAATTCCTGAGATTAACGCGTTCAAACAAACAAACTCTTCGGCTGTATAATATTAGTAGTATACATTTTTGGTCTGGAGGTAAAGTAAAAGAGTTAATTGCATTCTACAGGAGCGTGGGAAAAGTCTGTGTTTTGGTAGACCTGTGGGTCAGATGTATCTTGAAATGTCCTTCAGCAACTTAAATGTCCAGAACGACATTTAAGTTGCTTAGCTCTGATTGGCTCAATATTTTAGTAGCAAAATGCTGATTGGTCAAGCATTGTTTAATTTAGTTTCGATTGGCCTTTTGTCAAATCAATTTATGAGCATTTTTCGGTATGTCGTCACCCATATTACTATTCTACAGGTATATTTAAGTATTTGGATTTATAGTCGATGCTGCAAACATTTATACACTATCATCATCTTCATCATCTTCCTAGCGTTATGTCCCGTGTTGTGGGTCCTCTTAGACCATGATCCAGGATTTAGCGAGTCGGGTAATTACATTGAAGCGACTGCCGATCTGACCTTCGTAACCCTAAGATAGGGGAACCAGAAAATTTTTGGATCATGGTTACAAATCCAAAGTTGTTTGAATTTGCAGGTTTCATCACGATGTTTTCCTTCACCGTCGAGCTAGTGGTATAAATACGTACATAGACTTGAAAAATCCAGAGGTACGTGCCCGGGTTTAAACCCGCACTCCTCGGTTAAGAGGCGCGTGTCCTTACCATTGAGTTACCACCGCTAAACATTTATACACTAACTAGTAAATATCAGTACCTACGCTCTTTGGTGCGGCTGCCGTACCAATCGACATGGAATTTCTTGCGATATTCCTCATTTGCATTCATACTGTACAACTATTACAGCATGGTATTAAAATTACTTGTACGGTCAGCAACTTAAGTTAATATTTGTTCCTATTTCAATAGAAATAGAGGTTAAAATCCTAACTGATACTTATATTATAAATGCGAAAGTAGTTCTAGTCTATATGTCTGTTACGTGTTAACTACTTAACCGATTCAGATAAAATTTGGCAAACTTAAGGCTTGAACCCTGAAAAAGAACATAGGGTACTTTTTATCCCGAAAAACATAAGATCCTACGGGAAACACGATAGTGTCTATGTAATGCACTGAATTTCATGAGGGCTACTTATAAGTAAACTAGCTGTCGCCCGCGTGGAGTTCGAAAATGTTATTCCTGTGGGAGCTTTTAATTTTTCGGGATAAAATGTAGCCTATGTCCTAATGCAAGGTATAAGCCGTCATTATTTCAATTTCCACCCAAATCGGTTCAGCCGTTTTGCCGTGAAAGAGCAACAAACATCCAAACTTACAAACTTAAGATTGTTAGGATTTATTGATCAATTATCTGGCTTCAAACTAAGCATACTTGGGCTTAGGACACCAGGTAATGGATAGACGTACTTAAATACCTTTGTAAACATCTGTGCCTTGTGTACTAATGAACATTTTTATGACAGATCAATGTTTTCCGTAATGGGTAGCTCGACATGACTTCGTGTCCAGGGTTCCGAATACTCGGACTTGTCAATGAGGGTTTTCAAAAATAAAAAAACCGCCAGATGGCACTAGGGATTCTCATGGTCTTATCACTGTCCCTATTGGCTCCTTGTTGACAGCATGTCAGTTTGGTCTGACAACTAACCAATGAGGAGGGTGACAAGACCGCAAGTCACAGTTACGCCATCTTTTGGATATTTAATTCAAAAAAACCCTTATTGTCAAGCTATTGCAGACTGTACCACGTTATATAATAAGCTGGAGAATAAGGCCATAGCTATGAGGAAGTAAATATGTATATTTTATAGGATAATTAATGGTCATGATTGGTGTATAAATGATTATTTACCTATATACTAGCTATTATTGGTTTTTTGTACCCTCAATGATGTCTTTCCGATTTCTTGTGGGAATGAGATATATCCAGGGTAAACAATTAGAAGTCAATGTTACTCTCTCCAGTCTCCTGTAATTTTTTTTGAAAAAAGTTAGATCAAAACGTCTATCCGTTCATACGTGACAGAATAATAAACACACTCTTTACACATTAATATTGGCCTTCCTCAATAAATGAAAATTCTTTTTGTGTTGTATACACAAAAATGATTTTCAAATCGGGCCCACGGACTAGTAAATATAAATAAATATAAATATCCGACCACATCACATACATTGATCTGACTCCGAGGTAAGTAGCTTAAGCACTTGTGTTACGGATATCAGAAACAACAGTGGTATATACACTTATATACTTTCTTAAATATTAGATATTAACACCCAGACACAGAACAAACACAAGTTCATTCATCATACGAATATTTGTCCTGGGTGGGGATCGAACCCACAACTCTTGGCGCATGGGGCAGGGTCACTACCGAATGCGCCATCTAGCTTGTGAAAAAAGGTAAAGTAAAAAAAGAAAAACTTCGCGCTGTCAACTGCAACGTGCCACGAAGCCACGAAGCCACGTTTATGTGTGTGAGATTCTTATGGATACCAGATATCGGGAATCTGTCATATGTGTGACGTAAGTTGCGTGTTAAGTTGGAGTACCTGCGCAGCTTTAACGTCTAGTTAGTGGCGTGGAGTTCTTTTTTTTTACTAGTCCGTGATCGTACCATTAGTTACTAAGATAGCGATTTTTAACAAACAAAAAACAAATAAACAAACTCTTCAGCTTTATATATTAGTAAGTATAGATATAGATTTTTTGTCCATGTTGGTCTGGGACTCAAAAAAAAAATTTTTTTTTTTCATGTCGTAAAAGGCGACTATGTTGTATTGGTTTTGTGATTATCTAGCTAGGCGACTAACTATCCTCTTGTCACTACTGCAATATTTGATTTAGCACAGCACAATTTCATTTCCAACTATAAGGGGATAAAATAACCAATTCCTCCTTTTATTTTTATTTTTGACTAAATGTGGTTAAAGAGGCCTGCTGCCCCTTTGACTCTGCCTGCCCTTTTGGGGATAACAGGCGTGAAGTTATATGTATTGCTCTTTGCATTCGCGGATTGAGGGCGTGATAATATGTATATAGATATGAATATACACCTGCAAGACTTAATAGATAAATATTCATTTAAACAAACAAAGACGCAGGCCGCCGTTAGCACGTGGCTCCTAATCACCGGTTTCCTGCGCATGCGCACGATTAGACGCGGTATGTGCGAAAAGTGACGTCATAGCGACTGGTCACTTGGAAAAATGTGGTCGAGATATTAGATTATAAGGGATAATATTTTATCCTTCCTAAGATTAATCACATCGACCACATAATTTATAGAGAGGTAATATGGGTGATGAAATAAGGATATATGTCAATGATTTGTAACTGATAAAACGTCAACTGTACTGATGAAAAATTATAATCAAACTTAACAGTGTACGACCAATCAGCATCTAGCTTTTAATCAAGTTAATTTGTCTGTCTTTCTAAACTAAACAGGTTACAATGAAATTTAGCAACTCTATAGTTTGAACGAAAGAAAAGACATGCATTGGCACCTCATCCCGGAAAAACATCGAAGCCCAGTAGATACAAACGGTTACCCATATGCAAGCAAGGTTCAATTCTTCACCTCACATTTTGTTCATCATTTAAACCCAGCACCTAATGACCTTCGATAAAATATAGAAACAGGCTGTCGAGATCTTAAGTTAAATTACTCTGATGTGCTTGTCATGAACAATTAAAAACACGTGAATGATTATTTCTTAATTACTAATTAAATTAATTACGTGACGTTACGTTGTTTTTTCCTGTTAGACAAATATCACGATAATCAAATGACTGATTAAGATAATGATTGCTTTAGACAAGTTAGCTATAGCGAGGAGAGGGTAGTTTAAAGGGGTAATTAACTGTTTGATAGGCTAATTAAAATATAGACATTTAATCAGGAAATAAATAGATTAGTTGCTCGCAAATAAAATATGACTTAATCACTATTTTATTGCACTGACCGATTTTTTACATACATACATAACATCACGCCCATAATCCCCGAAGGGGTAGGCAGAGTCAAAGGGGCAGCAGGCCCCTTTAACCATATTCAGCCAAAAACAAAACTAGGCTGGACTGGGTTAGATAGAAAATTGTGAAAAAGTAGTGACAAGTGGCTAGCTTGTCGCCTACACAATCACATACCCAAAACCCGATATACCATTAGTCGTCTTTTACGACATGCTAGGCAAGAAACACAGTTGGCACTTTTTAAGTCCTAGACCAACATGGGACAATGGGCTGGGTTGGATGGAAAATTGTGATTTTTTAATGATCAGATAAGAATTAGCCGACTGACAAAGTATAAAGTCACCAATTTGACTGGCCCGTTGGTCAAGTGGTCAGAGACCCTGGCCGCGAAACCAAGGGTCGCGGGTTCGAATCCCGCTAGGGGCAAATGTTTCGTATGATGAACATGGACATTTATACTCGAGTCATGATGTTTATAAACGTATTTAAGTATGTCTATCCGTGCACCTAGTATCCATAGTACAAGCATAAGCTTAGTTTGGAACTAGAGAATTGGTGTGTCAGTCTGGAGAATTTATTATTATTATTAATTTGCGGATGTCATTACGGTGTTTTACTTAGGAAACAGGCAAAGACATTTTACAATCATCCAGATTGTGATTTATTTGATTGTTATCTTTTATCTGACTGTTGAAAAATCAGCCATTAATCAAATTATATTGTGTTATAAAATAATAAAAACCGGTCAAGTATGTACCTAAAGTTGGCCTTGCGATATTTGTCGATAGCTCTATACAAATTCATTTTAAGTTTACAATGGAAGAAATAAATTGTAATTGCTTTTTTTCTATGTGTTGCTATCTTTCATGACTTTATTATAATGAGATATACTCTGTACGTGAATTCTATTAGTTAGAATGTAGGTAGGTATATTGTACACTGAAATGTGTCTTCATTTAGATAAAATGTACGAAATTTTTACAAAAACATTACTTTTCCGGAGACCTTTATTTACATGTACTCTATATAGAGACTAAGTTTCACCCGCACAGTTCCCGTTTCTGAAGTAATATGGGGATAAAATATAGCTTATGGACTTCCGGATAATGTAGCTTTCCAATGGTGAAAGAATTTTTGAAATCGGCTCAGTAGTTTTTGAGTTTATTCATTACAAACATACACACACACACAAAAATACAAATCTTTCCTCTTTATAATATTAGTATAGATTAATATTGAATCCAGAAATACATACATCTATTTGCTTTGAAATATCTTGACCTTCATAACGTATAGTTATATAAATGACCTCACACCCGTAATCCCCGAAGGGGTAGACAGTTAAAGGGACAGCAAGTCCCTTTAACCAAATTCAGCCGAAAATACAACTGGGTTAGATAGCTCGTCGCCTACACAAACACATACCTAAAATCAAATATACCATTAGTCGCTTTTTACTACATGTTAGAAGAGAAACACAGCACATTCTTTTTAAGTATTGCAAAACTAAAAAAAAAAAAATATACATTTTTTTAGCCCATTGGACTCTGCCTACCCAATCGGGGATGCAGGCGTGAGAATATGTACCTTTGTATGTGTGTGTTATGTAATCAAAACCTGAATGTCTGAAAGAGACTAAATAACGTAATCTAAACTTATAATAAATCTGTATAGAGGTCAATTCTGTACATGAAATATATTTTCAGAATGACTATCAGGAGGTGATTAGTGATCGATACTGATGCCAAAAATGCAATCAGTAAAATTTTTGTCTGTCTGTCTGTATGTTCCTTATAGAAACAAAAACTACTCGACGGATTTTAACGAAACTTGGTACAATTATTCTTCATACAGGAGTATGAAGAATAATTGTACCATGTTTCGTGAAAAGTATACTATAACCTGCCCAGGAGGGCAGATTATAGTATACTTTTCACCACGCTACAATCAATCGGAGCAGAGTAGTGAAGGAAAATGTTCGGAAAACGGGAGAAGTTACTCCATTTTTTAAGCTTCCGTCGCGTGTGCAGCCTTAATGGTTAAAGTTACATAGAAATCATGTATGACGGAAATAGTCTTTATAATATTAACCATAGTCGCGGGTGACACCGCTGGCACAGCTAGTCTCAAATAAGGGGTTACGTCATAAAAATTACGTCTAAGAATTATTTTTGTTCGAAAAACCTCATCTAATACCAAGTTGACTTACGTCTCCGCACACATTTAATACAAATTACGCATAATAGTCTTGTGTTTATCTGTACGAGGTGTTGTGTGCGGGTGACCTTGTCTCGTGAATAGCAAATAGGGTATTAGTATTTTACCTGACTCACGTACGTACAGATTAGAAATTATGAAGTGCAAAGAGACAAACCTCTCTTTAGTCACAATAGGATGATGACTGCATTAAAAAACTATATTTACAGAAATATAGTACGGACTAAACAGTTAGTCCGTCAGTTAGATTATGCAAAAATATTAGACACATATTTTTCGCTTTATCAACATACATACATAACATCACGCCCATAATCCCCGAAGGGGTAGGCAGAGTCAAAGGGGCAGCATGCCCCTTCAACCACATTCAGCCAAAAATAAATCCGGGTTGGGTTAGACGGAAAATTGTGAAAAAGCAGTGACAAGCGGCTAACCTGTCGCCTACACAATCACACACCCAAAACCCGATATACCATTAGTCGCCTTTTACGTCATGCTAGGCAAGAACTACAGTTGGCACATTCTTTTTTTTGTCCCAGATCAACATGGACCAAATTAAAATCGCTTTATCAAATTAACAAAAAATCACAAAGATAATGAGCATCAAAGTTTTGGAGAAGAGGACGTCACGCGCAACTTGAATCCATTGTTCGTCAATGTTTGTTTGACAAATAAATGAAAAAATCAGTTATCTTGCCTATTGTTGTTAAAGATGGATTTGCATTAAGTAAGTCGTCTTTTTCCTATAGTAGGTCCTTCCTAGTACCTTCCTAGGTAGGTATTTATTCCCTAGTAGGTCCAGGACTTAAAAATTATGTGTCAACAGTGTTACTTGCATGTGTAATAGGCGACTAATACACTTGTTACTTCTTTTTCACAATAGGGGACAACACTGGGTCAAAAAACTATCACTCTAATTAGTCCGCCAGTTCGATTATACAAAAATACAATACGTACACATAATTTTTGCTTTATCAAGATAACCAAAAATTACAAAGATAAAGAGCATCAAAGTTTTGGAGTGGGGGCTTGTGACGTCACTTGTAAGTAAAAATTGTACCTACGTGTGACGTCACACGTAATTTGAATTCGCTATCTTCACCAGTGTTTGTTTGACAAATAGATAGAAAAATACGTGTTAAATACTTTTTTATAATCTAACTGACGGACTTAATAGATTTTGTTGCGTGATCCCATATTTTCCAATTTCCTCAAAAAAAAAAAAAAATTTTTTTTTTTTTTTGCGGGTACGAAGGTATGTTTGTTTCTACCGCAACGCGAGTTAAGCCAGGGACAAAAATAATTATAGCACTCTAAATAATTGTTTTTGAATAGCCAATACGAGTTAATGCAATTATAATATCCACAAATAAATTATATAATTACTACCTGTCATTAATTATTCTGACGGGTAGCGATCTCACATTGATGCAATAGGTAGAATATCCTATTGCATCAATGTGAGATCGCTACCCGTTATATGTGAAAAATTAATAATAAACCCTTTATGACTGGCATCGGTAATATATACTACCACAGAGTAATAATATACTACGTATGTACAAATACTATTATGCTTTTACTGCTGCGTTGTCAATGGTAACATGCGCCGCCTAAGGACCAAGAGGTACCGGGTTCAAATCCCGGGTCGGGCCAAAAATATTTGCGATATCGGTTAGGAGGACATTAATAAATGCTTTTAATACCCGAAGTCAGACCCGGTAGTCAGAGTTCAAAGAGCAGCAAGTGCTTTTATCGTATTTTAGCCAACAAAAATAATGAGTTCTGTTATAAAAGAAATTGTGAAAAATTAGTCACAATCATACACCCAATTCTCATAATGGCTAGTCTCTCATAAATTTCGGGTGTATAAAAAAACACTTTTCTCTTTAAACCGGTCTTGATTGAACCCGGAACATTCGTACATTGGGCGAGAGTCATATCCACTGCGCTTCAAAGGTCAGCAGAGAAGGACGAATCTATTATTTTACATCGAAACATCTGTACGTTTCGGCGAAACGCAGGGCCGGACCGTGAGTTCAGGGGGCCCTGGGCTAACACTACTTAGGGGCCCACCTAATTACTCAAAGTATAAGACGTAGACTTGAATTAAATGAATTAAATAGCTTTGATTAATCGCAGAATTTGCAGAGCTGCAAACCGTACGATCTGTTTAATTTAATAAAATTATGGATGTTTTCGCATTATCGTCTATTTTTGACTTTGACTTGACTTAGCTGGGGGCTTACCCTTGAATCCACGGGGCCCTGGGCTAAAGCCCAAAAAGCCATATGGTAGATCCGGCCCTGGCGAAACGTGTCGGGTAACAGAAGCATCGATCAAAAGTAATTCAACAAGTTGAAAGAGTCGCCTGACTCTTTCAACTTGTTGAATTACGTTTGATTGACTAGTAACCAATCAGAAAGTAAGAAACACGTTATTGAGATCATAAATCTTGAGACAGAGCATACTACACAGACGGTCAGAACTACTAATCTAGATTTATTTTTAAACCTAGTTCGTTTGAAACCAGCAGTAGGTATCGTAAACTGGGGTAGCCCCATACTTTTTTGCGTCTAACTGCCAATTTAGTGATGTATGTAGGGCGAATGAATGTTTCACTATCGATAAGCCTGAAATGCAAGTAGAATATCGACAAACTTATTATTGTTAGGTACATCGATCGACAATAGTTGCCGTACAAAGCGAAATTAATTATTTAGATAGAGAACTATCTATATATTCTATTCATTATTAGAAGGCCAAAAATATTAATATCACTTAAATTAGTCTTAAACTTAGAAGTGTCTAAAATTGTTAAAAAAATTGTAAGTAAATTTGCTCTTAATCATATCAACAATCCAGTTTATAATTGGAATGTTCTGGTAATAGAGTAACCATTTTCCAATTCAAATTTATGTAGGCTCCAAGAAAGCACTTATAAATCGTCGAATTTACATAGGTGATCCTTAAAGCTACATAAATTTACCACCGGTTCGGAATGATGATTCTACCGAGAAGAAACCAGCAAGAAAATTTCCGAACTCGATATATTACCGATATTAGATAAAGAAGCATCACTATCTAACACTTCCTGCAACTTTTTGATGTAGCTAAACAAAATCTGAGACCTCATTTCTTAAGCCCACGCTCGACAGGCCAATTTTATCTCTACGTCCCAATAACAGAATTGTTTACTGATAAAAAACTTATTTCACGCTCGGAGTCTTCTATGCAAACAAAAAACTTGGCTTTTATCTATGCTGCTGTTTAAAAACGAACAGTGAAAAGAGGCTTGGAACGGGGACATAAATATCGCTTTTGATGGCTGTAGAAATTAAATACTATAGTCTGATTTTTGATTCGAGCGGTGGTAGCTCAATGGTAAGCACACGCGCCTCTTAACCGAGGAGTGCGGGTTCAAACCCGGGCATGTACCTCTAGATTTTTCAAATCTATGTACTTATTTATACCACTAGCTCGACGGTGAGGGAAAACATCGTGATGAAACCTGCAAATTCAAACAACTTTGGATTTGTAACCATGATCCAAAAAAAATGTTTGGTTCCCCTATCTTAGGGTTACGAAGTCGAATCGGCAGTCGCTTCAATGTAATTACCAGACTCGCTAAATCCTGGATCATGGTCTAAGCGGACCCCGTCTAAGCACGGGACATAACGCTAGGAAGATGAGTCTGATTTTTGATTCCGTAGAATTCTGAGATTTCATTAGTGTTGCTACAAAAAAAAGCTCTCCTACTACTAAAGGGAACCCATTTAGGCCATTATAAATCAAATTCCTGATAATTTGTTATGTTTTACCTGGAAAAAGATACATTTTAAACTTAATGGTATATTAAAAATGTTATGACACTTTTTTATATAGAATTAACAAAGTTATATTTTTAAGTTGGCAAGTTTTATTTCTCCCTACTATTTCATGTTTAATAAACCTTTTTAGTCAAAGCGTTTATTTTATTTTATTTTATTTTATTTGAATATCCAACAGCAAATCCATATAAAATGTACAAAGAAACAGGATACATATTTCAAAGCCAATAACAGGATATCACAACATGAATTTAGTGATTACAGATTATTAGCTTGGATTTATTTAAGAACTTTATAAAAAATAAAATCAAAATTATTTTTGTTCCTTAGTCTGTCCATCTGTATAAATTTGTTAAATCAGATATAGTTCTAACAGTTGTTTGTATTTTAAATCGATTATTCAACAGTCCTGATGAAAAGGGGCGTAAGTATTACTCGCTGTAAATCCCCTTTTGATTTGAAGCCGCGCATTTAATAAATTACAAATAAATTACAAATAGATGTTTAGACTCGTATTGATATTTGGAATTTAATTAAAAATGTGCCTGGCCAAAAAGGTTCGTAATATCTGATATGTAAAAAAATGACAGCTGCCAGAATTTTACTACTACACTACACTATTTAGTAAAAATTGTACGAAATCGTGACGTCACGCGCAACTTGAATGCATTGTATATTCGTCAATGTTTATTTGACAAAAAAAATAAAAAAATATGTGTCATATTATCATATATTTTTTTATAATCTAACTGACGGACTGAACAGAATTTTTAGGCACCTTGCCTATTAGCGAGTCTGGTTATTACATCGTTCGTAATTAAATAGGTAGTGTATTATTTGACCTTCGTAGCCCTTAGATAGGACAAAGAAGTGGTCTCACATAAACTACACATATCATTACCAAATTAGGCCCATCCCACGTACAGATACTAAAATGGATCAAATATATCATATATCTGTACTATCTTTACTAATGTTATAAAGAGGAAAGATTAGTATTTTTGTATTTTTGTATGTGTGTGTGTATGTTTGTAATGAATAAACTCAAAAACTACTGTACCGATTTTTAAAATTCTTTCACCATTGGAAAGCTACATTATCCTGAAGTAACATAAGCTATATTTTATCCCCATATTCCCACGGGAACCAGAACTACGCGGGTAAAACCGCGGGGCGCTGCTAGTGGTCTATAAAACTGTATCGCCTTGCACGATATATAACAATAGCTTTGTAGATGTGGCCAATATTTATTTAATATACTTAATGTATGTTAGACTTAAGGTATATATTATATGGGCCAATATTGTTTTATAATAATTAGTTGCCTGAAATAAATGAATTTATTTATTATTATTATGTCTCTCGGCACAATCACGGGACAAGCCCGGGCCTTTAAGGCTTGCATGGGGACATGGGTCCAACATGTAGAGGCCTTTCGAGAGTTTGATCTAAATGTGCAATGGAACACCGGCCGGGTGTTGCCCTTAGTTGCAGTATGAAACATACACTCAAAGGCGACATCCGGCTGATGCAGGACTATTGCGAAAAAGGGAAACTAAAAACCGGGGCTATGGAGGGAGGTTCTACTATGGACAGGAAATTGGGCTATGGAGTGAGATACCGGACATCTGCCTCGAAAATTTCTCACAAATATTTTTAGTTGGCAGACGGGGACTCGCCGCTTGTTATTATAATAATATGCCCTGTTATCCTGTCTGAAAATTACGACCAGGCTCTCTTTCCTACTGGGCACTCTGGACACGTGCCCAAGTTCCTCGATCGAGATGGCCCACTAGTTCTAAATTACTAATAGATCGCCTACTACTTACTACTTACTAATATTTATAAAGGAAAAACGTAACAATTTCGCTATGTGCGGCATCGAATAGGTTAAATATGGATCTGGTTACGACAATGTCAAGTGGCAGACATTTTTATTGTAATGCAGTTGCATTGGTCAAAATATAGGTAACCGGAGACCCGAAATTTTGGATTTAAGCAAACCTAAAAGACTGCGAACTGGACGTGGGCCCAGGAAGATGATCATTGGTTTTGCAGAAAATATGATGTATTAATTAATGTATGTTATTAACCTGGAAAATATGAATGGTGATACATTCATATTTTCCAGGTTTTGTTTAAACAAAAAATAATAAACCACCTTGTATATTACACTTAGTGGCAATAAAACATTGAATTTGAATTTGAAGTTATTATACAAAAAGGTAGTAGGCAATTGTTTTTTTATTTAAATAAAACCTATTATTGGCGTACTACAAATACCTATCATAATTTGAAGACGTTTATAGTTCGATGATGAAGTAGGAAGATTATAGTTAAAAAAAATCTCTTTTACTTGCATTTTAGGATATCGATTTCGGTAAAAATGTTTAAATGCATCCGACTTAATGTTTGTTTCCAATTTATTTAATACTAGCTGTGCCAGCGGTGTCACTCGCATTTATGGTTAATATTATAAAGACTATTTCCGCCATACATGATTTCTATGTAACTTTAACCCTTAAGGCTGCACACGCGACGGAAGCTTAAAAAATGAAGTAACTTCTCCCGTTTTCCCAACATTTCCTTTCACTACTCTGCTCCTATTGATTGTAGCGTGATGAAAAGTATACTATAACCTGCCCAGGAGTATGAAGAATAATTGTACCAAGTTTCGTTAAAACGGTCGAGTGGTTTTGGTTTCTATAAGGAACATACAGACAGACAGACAGACAGACAGACAGACAGACAGACAGACAGACACAGAGGAAGATGGCGGGAGATCGTGATGAAAGCTGTGTCTACTAACGTGGACGCCTCAACGTGACCACGACCGCTCTGTCAAGAGCGAATCGACAGAGAAGTATGGCTTATTAGTGATAGGTATATAAAGTTTATTCATTTATAAAGAATTTTATATACGATAGTATACAAATAAATATAAAAACTAAGAGAAAAGGTTTTTTCGTTTGTGAAACCCATATTTTTTTTTCTTATTCTAAGCTATTAAGGGCACCTATTAGAAAGCCAAAAGGTATGACAGTCAGATAGGTATGACAAATACAAAATATTCGTCAAGCCTGAATTATATGAAAGAGGTTAAATAGGTAAAAACAAATGACGACAAAAAGATCCTCTAAAGAGGCCACTAACAACGCAACTCGGAATTTTATCTTAATTGAAACAAAATACGCAGTGCTTTTAGAGTCAACGACAAAATCTATTAACGAACCTTCCTGACTTATCGCCGTATTATCGTCCGTAGATTACGCCAGCGCACAACAGAATCACCACAAACCACTTCATTCACAAAATGAAAACATTTCGTATTTCGCAACTGGTCACTAAGGATGTTTTATAAAACCACAGCTGTCAATTCGGCTGTCAAGTGACACTCGGAAAGTTGGTCGCGTTTTGGCGCGAAAACGCGTAACTTTTTAATGCGCACGTCATGCGCACGGCGAGTCGCGCGCTGTACTGACGCGCGGTGCAACCTTTAGCCGACCTGTGCATGGATGCACCGTTAATTCTTTGTACGTTACCGATATGTTGTCGAAGTGCATTATCTGAAACGGGGACTTTCGTTTTTTAGCCTGTGGGAGTTGGGCTAGCCTACTTTTGACGTTTTGTTTGGGAGCGCTTTTCTAGATGATATAAATAGGTATAGTTATGTTTAACAATTGCGTTGGCGCAGTGGAAGGGACACGGTTCGATTCAATTGCAATGAAGAGGGAAATATATAGGATGGATGATCAGATGTTAATATTTCAGATATTTATTATTCTCACCTGTTCCACGGGACAATTGGGAATATGTCAAATTACAAAATTGATATAATACGCACTAATAAATTACAAAATAATACTTTAAATAATTTAACAGCACAAATATGTATTATTCAGTCAAATAATCTATTATGTACCTAATTGATTGAACGTTAAAAATCGTTATCATTACGTTTAAAAAAATCTTCGGGTACTTACTTATTATTTATTATGAATACATGCAAGGTTTCGCGTCCATACCTAAGTAAAATGAATGTTTCATTGAATCCGATAAATTAAAATCCCATTAGTTCCATTATCTATTGAATGGAACAGATGGGAACAATCCAGAGTAGTAGGAAGCAGTTCGTTCTCTTTTGTCTGATAATTCTTGCATTCAAGGTCCTAATTAGAGACAAATCTTTAGATACAATTGTTTTCCAGTCTAGACATTTACCGAGCATTGTATTGGGTAATAGTTAGACTGAAAAGTAATGTTTTCAACACTTGTTGTCAAAACGTGAGCAAATTTGTGCCTTGTGGCCTTCGTGTTAACGTTCAAATTGTATTTCATTGCATAAAATCTAGGTAAATGCGAAAGCATAGTTGGTTACATTTTCACGGCTAATTAGTTGGACGAATTTTGATGAAATTCTGTAATTTAAAAGACAGATGTGAGTTTCTTACTTTACAACCCCGTTGGTGCAATGAAAGGTACTGAAAATATGGCGTGTTACCATGGCAACCAGCTTTTTTAAGGGGTGGCGCACGGCTCGGTTTTTCTTCGCCCCACAGACATTGTAACCCAGGACGGATTTACTAAATAAATCTCTAAAAGATGAACCGTTATTTCAAATTTGCCGAACTCAAAAAGTGCCATCAAGCTGTGTTTAGGAATTTTATGATTACTTCAAATATAAGTAAGTATTAGATAAATTTTGTTAAGAAAACAAATATTTTTATGCAATTCTTTTTTTTTAAATATTCTCAATCAAATCAGCTTCGTTATACTTTAGTAGTGAAAATTTAAAAATTAAGATAGCGGGAATAAATTACGAAAAAAAAGATGTAGGCATCGAGTATCTCTTTTATTTCAGTAATGGAACAGATTTATTACTTAGTATTTGAGTTAAACGTATACACGATTAAAAACACGCTGTTTTCTCGTTACAAGGACATTAATAGTTTTAATTTTGATAAATACAATAAGATATGCGATGTTCTTGATATGCATTACTTGCCGGGACCAGCCTAAGTACAATTGGCATAGAATTTATAAAATAAATCATAAAAGAAATTATAAAATTCACTATTATAAATTACAATAGAAATGATAAAAGAAATCTCAAAATTAATTATTTTTTAAATTACAATAGAAACGAAACCAAATCTCGCAAGGAGCATGTTAGTGTAATGCAAAAGATTGTTTATTGTTTTTTAATATTTATTTATGTATTTGCATGATTGCTTCATTAGTAGTTCAAACTAATTATTTATTTATTGTCATGATTCAAATTGCGACCTCTTACTGTATAATTTGGGCATGGTAGGGTAAAAGTAAAATGCACCCCCACATAATTAGACAAACCCTTTATGACCTGTCGAAATGCAATTCATCCATAGAACTGGTATATAATTACAAAAAAAAAAATCTGTCGAATTGAGAACCTCCTCCTTTTTTTTTGAAGTCGGTTAAAAAGTGTTTTGCTCTTAGCTTACTTAACCAGCACTTAAAGTTTTCAAATAATCGAGATTAAGAAATTTAATTATATTTTTCTTTGACATAAAAATGTACAACTGATTTCTCTTAAAAATGTCATTCAATCATGTCTAAGACATCGTTATGTTGAAATAATTGGTTGTGACAATGAATTTTTAATTGGTTTGGTAGTTAACGGATTAAATTAATGGCCAGTTAGTTAGCAAGAATGTTCTTACCAGAACATACCAAATAGAATGATGTCACGTAGTGTTTATAAGAGCCAATGACATGCCAATGTTATACATGTGAATATTCGTAAAAAAATATGTCTTTCGTCTACAGTTAATATTGGAATGGAATGGAAATACTAAAATCTAAGTATTTGAACAATTCACATGAGCATTACAATCAGTAACTCAATTGAAAGGGATTAGTAATATTAATGTGATTTAAAAAAAAAAATAATGCTAATGCATACATACATAATGTCACGCCTTTTTAGGCAGTGATCACATACTTCAATTTGCTACGATCCTGACATACACCTTTCGCTTCTTCTACATTCATAAGTCTCATACACGCTCGTCGGTTAAGGGTGCTGTTTACCTGACCTTTTGTTAACACATTACCAATCTGGTCATGGAAAGATAGAGGAAAGACATATACAAGGCAAGGGCAAATGGATCCGTCGGGAGGGGGAGACCTAGACGGACTTTCCATGCTAATGCAATAACAGAATATTTTAAAAATTGTACTTAGGTAAGCTGGTCTCTATGTTTCAGCAGTTAAAATTTCAAAAACTTTTCCAAATATTTGTGCGTGGTAAAGATCTAGCGATATTTAGTTAAAGTCCTATTTGTTCTTAACTATAATTAAACTAATTTAACTTATAAACTATTTAATAGTAATAGTTATATCTACAAAGTTGTAAAGACTAATATTTATAAGATACTCTAGTTTTTCTTTGGCGAAGCATTTATTTTCATTTATTTACACGTTTTTAGAAAACATGAGAAATAAATTATTAAAACGTCCTAAACAATACTGTAACTAACGATAAAAATCTAACAATATCAATCAATTGTATTTTAAAAATACATAATTAACAGTCTTTAAAAATTATTATAATTAAATCATACTAACAATTCCTAGATTCGATAATTATAGGTACTTTATAGAAGTCTCTTAGTGGTTTGAATCAAATCCTTTTATAACTAACAAAGTATTAGAATAGATCGATTATTAATTAAATTTTATTATAGAGATCTAGTAAGGTAACTCTTTTCCAATGACTCAGTAAAATAATTTTAATGTATTCTCGTGTAAACAACAAATTATAAAAATGTTCACTTCATTTTAAAAAGTTATTTTTTTATACCATCAGATGATAATTATATTTAGTACTTATTCAGCTTCAATAATTTTCAACGAATTGATCACAACTTGAAATATATAAATTAAATCAAGTTTACAAAATAAGTAATACCTAAAATAACGCTAATAAATTAAGTGATAGCTTCTCCACTGACAATTTGGCCAACTGTGGAATTGAAAAGTTTACAAAACACAAATTTTAGATACAAAACAATATACTTCTCCCATCCATACATTTTATTTAGATACTGATACTAATGATCTTTGTAGTTTTCGGAGTTGAAAAATGACGCTTTTTTTTATCTACCGGAATATGGTGGAAATACTAGAATCAGAATCGCTATTTTAAGTGCGAATTGTTACAAGTATTAGAGATTTACCTTTTTTAATACACTTTGCAAAACTACAAATCTGTAGTAGTCATGATTAATAATAATGTAATGAAGTAACAGAAGTGTAATTACTTTAAAGGTGACATCAAAAATGGATTGTAGGTACTTTCCAAATATAAACCAACATAATTATTGTTATCAAATCTGTCAATAGATAATGTTAATAATTGACAGCGATAATCGTTATCTACCAACGTATTCAAACGATGCTCAGTATCTATCAGTCATACTTCATCAACCAAGAAGAATCTCCAACTAAAAAAGAACGCACTCGTCAATTTGACAATTCCAAACATTCCAGTACTTACAATTTGGCCAAAACTTTTGAAAATACAAATAAAATCTAAAAACGACACCAAAATTATCTCTCATTGTCCCTCCTCAATAGCCTGTTCACTCTGAAGATTCTGGTCTTGTAGGCCTCTATAGGTGATCTACGTAGTAGTCTAGAGGCTGCTACTCTCGTCATTGCCGCTTTGTAGCTCTCGGGCGTCAATATGGCGGGAGTCTCGCGCGTCCGCAAGACGTCGGTCGGTAAGATGGCGGCGTCGGACAACATGGCGTCTATGTCCCCGTTCAACATGGCGAGTGTGTCGGACGTTGTGAAGTTGGAGTTCGGCGTGCAGAGGGGTATTGCGTTGGACCATTTTCTGTTCCTGTTTGGTTGAATAAAAAATAAATGAGTAAATTTCACGTACTACAAGCAAGTGTAATGTAACTAAGTGGCACGATTAATTGGAACAATTATTGATCAATCTCGACAGCGGACAGAAACTATAATAATCCCGTTGCATAGCTACCGTACAACATTCGCACATTGAGCGAGACGCATAGGCTTTGAGAAATTATAATAATATCATGCCCATAATCCCCGAAGGGGTAGGTAAAGTCAAAGGGACAGCAGGCCCCTTTACCCACATTCAGCCAAAAATAAAACTGGGCTAGATGAAAAATTGTGAAAAAGTAGATAGTGGCAAGTGGCTAACTCGTCGCCTACACAATCACATACCCAAAACCCCATATACATACCCAAAACCCCATATAATACCATTAGTCACCTTTTACGACATGCTAGGCAAGAAACACAGTTGCAAATTCTTTTTAGGTCCCAGACCAACATGGGATTAAAGAAAGAAATTATCTTTCTTTTATTAGTATGCTTTTTATTGTCCCGCTAAGGGGGTGAAAAATCGAGTCTGAGAGGAAATGTCGCCGACCATAAGCAAAGTTATGCATCATAGTATTTTTAAAAATTTTAAAAATTCCTGAATAATCTATTTTCTGGAAACTAAAGTTATAGGGGAAACATAACTTACTTCAAACATCTAAGCATCGGTGCACCCTTTAGCCGGTATCCCGGCTCGCAAGTGAAGGTCACTGTCTCCCCAATCTTGTAGTAAAACTTGACGGAGGACATCCTTCCCGATATCGTTGTGCCGGGATACGTGCACGCTTGAGCGCCTGGTGATATCAAAACACAATTATTTAGCTTGTTAAAAAATAAAAACCGACATCAAAAAAACCCCGCAAAAAATGTTTATGAAAAAAACACTAGCAAGAACCTGCCTTAATAGCTATTTAAATGTCTAAACACTAAAAAGTATAAAATAAATGCTTCCGACTGCTTCGATGAAAGTATATCTTTAACACGTATTTAAATAATTACAACAATCAGGTAGTTTTGGAGTCGGTGTCAGCCGAACTAAAAAAAGTTGACACTTAAGTAGTACGTAAAAAAAAATTCAGTCGAATTGAGAACCTCCTCCTTTTTTTTAAGTCGGTTAAAAATGCGTTGTCATCACATCAATGTTGTACAGAAGTGTCAAAGAGATGTTTCTCCTGAAATAATAATAAATTTTCTACGCAATGATCAATTTCCTACCTCTATGCATGTGTGCTTGTTATATCGTTACTAGTAACGGATAGATGTGTTTAAATACCTGTTTATTATAGGTACATCTTTGACTCAAATACACATTAAATAAATTAAATATCAGACTACATCACATACATTGATCTGACTCCGAGGTAAGTAGCTTAAGCACTTGTGTTACGGATATCAGAATCAACAGTGGTATTACAAATATATACTTAAATATTCAATATCAACACCCAGACACAGAACAAACACAAGTATTCATCACACGAATGTTTGTGCTGGGTGGGGATCGAACCCACAACTCTTGGCGCATGGGGCAGGGTCACTACCGGATGCGCCATCGAGCTTGTCAAATTTAATTAAAGTTTGCCGCTAGCTTAACCTTTAACAATGAAGGACGGGGATGGAAAATAGAGGATGACCGGAATAGATCTTGGTCCACTTACAAGTGGGCGGCTTATCGCTCCACCGGCCGCTGTCCTGGCAGACCAGGATCGGTCTCCCGTGTAAGGTGTGCTCGGGGTTGCAGTGGAACTGCAGGACATCTCCAGCCCGGTACGGGGCCCGGCCGAGGACGTAGCCTGACGCCGGCGGGGGCAGAGCTGGGCAGGACACCTCTGAAATTGTTGTGACAAATTAAGACTTTGGAATCAAGTTAACTTTTTCTGTTTGTAAAATCTTTATGTCTCGGAATGGGACCTCCTTGTTTGTGATTATAATTTTAAATAGTTTTCTTTTGATTTGGACATTGTGTCATTCTGCTGTTTTTTGTTGTATTAAAAATACATATAAGTTCCACCGGCGTTTATCTATATATAAATAAATAATAAAAAACAAAGTCGTGTTTGTTACACCACTTATAAGTCGAGAACGGCTGAACCGATTTACGTTGTTTTTGATTTGTTTGATTTGTCTTCGTCCAGAATAACAGAATAACTATTAAAAACATTGAAAAATTGACGATAAAACAAAATAAAAGCAAAAGTATTTTCTCATATAAAACGGTGGGAATCGTATCTGTCAATATTAAATGTCAATTACTGGGCGATACGAAGTTCGCCGGGACAGCTAGTTCAAAATAAAAATGTAAAGCCTAAAAAGTATTGCTAGGCATCGTTTTAGGTCTATAACCCTTTGCATGTAACTTTATCTGGACGCAATAAAACTATCACAGGGTTGTCTCAAATAAGATGTTTTTCTCAAAAACAGATAGCTGTTGCGATATCGTCGGCGTGAAATTACTTTTTTTAAATATAAGTAGTCTGTTTTATTCCTTAAAATATGAACTATTTGCCGAGGAAATTCCGAATAAGAAGCAGACAGACAATTGAATAAAAAGATCCTAATATGCTTTTATTGGTATTATAAAAAGACATTTCCATTCTATTAATTTATGTTGTTTTATGTCCGCAGGTCTTACCTCGACAAACAGGGAAAGGTTTCGCCCAGTCCGCTGCAGGTAAGCAGACGGTCTCAGCGGCCCCGCTTAGCGCCCACCCCGGGGGGCATGAGAAGGCGGCCCGGCCTCCCACCCCGCGCGACACCACAGCCACGCGTGGTCGCCTCTCGCCATCATGGAGGGGTGTATCAAGGACCACATCACCACACTCCACGCCTTGAACAAGTATGAGGAACGTTAGTGCAATAAAATGGCTTTTTAAGGTGTAGAATTGAATTAATATCTACATATAGGCCCGTGGCAATTCCATCGGTCCTCGCTCAGTGTCGGTATTCGATTTCAATCCTAGACTACCTAGTGGGTCCTGTTAGTCCTGGTCTAAATGAACAGGATCCTGGAATTTTCTCTTTTTCCTTCCTAGCATTACAACGTTATTAATTTATTAACCGGGTAACCCTAAGAAAGAGCAATCATTATTACATGTTCATTGTTATCTAAATGCATTTTTCATCGTATCGTTTCATAATCTTCCTAGCGTTATGTCCCGTGTTTAGACGGGGTCCGCTTAGACCATGATCCAGGATTTAGCGAGTCTGGTAATTACAGGGGAACCAGACAATTTTTGGATCATGGTCACAAATCCAAAGTTGTTTGAATTTGCAGGTTTCATCACGATGTTTTCCTTCACCGTCGAGCTAGTGGTATAAATATGTACATAGGCTTGAAAAATCCAGAGGTACGTGCCCGGGTTTGAACCCGCACTCCTCGGTTAAGAGGCGCGTGTCCTTACCATTGAGCTATCACCGCTTTCATCGTATTGTTTCCCTCGACTAAATACTTTAAACGTAGCTATTTGGTGCTTTAATTTAAACTGATAAGACTTCATATCTAGGATCATAGAAGAAATACCCGTAAATAAAGAGAAACTTACTTTCGCAGACAGGTAGCGGCGCACTCCAGTTCCCAGAAGCTCTGCAGGTGAGGGCATGTGCTCCCAGGAGGGCGTTCCCGTTCGCGCACGAGAACCTGATCTCGATACCCAGCCTGGTACCAAGACTGCTGGCCACAAGACCGCGTCTAATCGGGAGGGGCGGGCAGTGGACGTCTGAGGAAGAAGTTGTCTAGTCAACGAAGGGTAAAAAGCAGTTTAGCAGGCCTGTATTGTGTGGTGGTGGACGTCTAAAGAAGTTGTCACCATTTGTTGATCGAGGTGTAAAAAACATTTTACACCTGCATTATGTGGTGGAACAGCACAACAGTATCGTTCTGATAGTCAACTTCACTTCTGGACGGCACTTCGGCTTACCCCTGTGTCAGGTCAGCATAAAAATGTTTTTAAATCAGTCTCTAATTAGCTTCTTTAAATTATGTAACATTTGTAAATTCTGTTTAATTGCATAGTAACTGGCAGAAGACTTCACTCAACAAAGTTGATAATTTTTTTGCAGGTTTCTGGCAAGTATGCACTTGCAGGTTTTTTTTAAATATCATAATACGCAAAACTTCGTTTCTTAACAATCAATCAACTGTTAACCTAATAAAAAGCAAAATAATTGATTGGGTCAACAGAACATTTTTCCAACTGACCTTCAACAATTATCTCCACTTGGTGGCTCTGTCGAGCTGGTGTCTCGCACCGGTATATCCCTGAGTCTTCTTTGACTGCGCCCATGATGCTCAGCCGGTATTCCAACTGGCTGTCTCTTCCGGGATCTGTCGTCCAGCCTTCAGAGTATTTGCGTTCGGAACTGCTGGCAAAATAATTTCTCAATTCAAGAACATTGAATTTGAAGTTAACTTAAAAGTTCCTTCTACACGTTTTCGTTTTATTAGACCTCCGACCTTGCATGAATGATCACGATTTTAGAGAATAGTAATGAGCCACGTTTCACGTGGGTTTTTCCAAACTAGCACTTTAATCTTAGAGCAATTAGATATTCAAGACTCATGGAATCAGCAGTCTTTCTCTTGTTACATAGATAGATCAGCAACTTGTATTTAAACTCTTGGAAAAATGGAAATCTACAAGATTTTAGGGCCTTACTCTGGGTAATGATGGGTGACGTTCCACTTGGGGTTTCCAAAGCGCCTCATCCACAGACATTCCATGTGCAGCACGGTTCCTGGGTAGACCAGCAGCTTGCCATCGTTGGTCTGCGCGATGGGCCCTTGAGAATGCCGGAACAGTATTGTTGGGGGCTTTTCCACTGAAACAAGTAACAGGGAAGATAAATCTTTAATAAGATACTTTGATATGGGAAAGCTAGCCAGGATCATGAATGTCTTGATTCGTGGTACGGAATATTTCATATTGTTTATGAAATTATGTGTGGTGGTGTTACAAGCAATGATAGCTGTGCAGCTTGTTTGAAATGGGTTATGAATATATAAGAATCTATTTTAATCTATCCTTGATTGTGAATGAGGTACTGGAAGTTATTACTTACTAGCGTAATCGTTCTCCTGATTGAGTCCGAAACAGGTGGGTTTGATCCCGTCCCAGGACCCTCCGATACACTTTCGCGCTTGTGACCCAGTCATGGCGTATTTTCCTATGTCACTGCACCTGGAATAATAAATAAATATCAGACAACGTCACAGACATTGACCTGACTCCGAGTTAAGTAACTTAAGCACTTGGATTACGGTTATCAACAGTAGTCCTAAAAATATATACTTAAACGAAAAATATTAGTCATCAACACCCAGCCACACAAAAACACAAGTTTTTATCACACGAATGTTTGTTCAGGTGCACAACTTTCGGCGCATAGGGCAGGGTAACTACTGAATGTGACATTGAGCCACTTAAGTCTTCAGTCTTACTTCGGAGTCAGATCAATGTATGTGATGTTGTCTAATATTTCTTTATATTTAATAGCAGCGCCTTGCGGTTTTACCCGCGTAACTCCCGTTCCCGTGGGAAAAGGGGGATAAAATATAGCTTATGTAACTCGCTGACGAAGTAGCGTTCCATTGGTGAAAGAATTTTTAAAATCGGCACAGTAGTTTTTGAGTTTATTCATTACAAACATACACACACACAAAAATACAAATCTATACTCTTTATAATATTAGTATAGTTTTAATCCAAATGACTGGACTAGTCAGGAGGAACAGATAATATTTTCTACCTGGACACGATGACTGCTCCGGCCGAAAAGTCCACGGTCTCTGTGATCTGCATGTCGTTGTAGAAGGAGACCACGTGCGGCTCCTCGTTGCGGAAAGTGCAACTGTTGTTGTTCATCAACTCCTCGCTCTGGGCCTCCAATTCCTCTACAATATGAAGAGGTATTTCATAGCACAACCACAAGAACAATCGTAAAAGACGTTATTACTAAATAAATACTAATTTATTACAGTAAATCATTTTTCAATTTAAATTATTAGTTAATTTTAAGTGCTTTATAAACTATATGAAGGAAGGAAGTATCTAGACCCTAACTAAGAACGCGTTAAGATCAGGAAGAAGGTGATTGATGAATTTCAGGTAAAATACACGAATAATCCTTATAGATTGTAATAGCAATGTTGCACTGCATAAAATTAGTGAGCGTCAGAATGGCGGGTGTACTTCTCAGATTAGCCTAAACATATTGCCGATATTTGGTACCTTCTGTGTACTTTTACGTACCTCTTCTGAAAATCTGTGTCCCTATGTCCATACAAAGATATTTTAATAATTAGGTACACCGGCCATCCTGACGTCAGAACCGCGGGTGTACTGTGAACCCATACATGTAAATTAATAACTGTTTAAGTAGATTTGGTACCTCTTGTGTACCTGCAGAAACAAGCATTAAACAAATAAAATACGGTATACTTTCTGAGAAAATATACCGTATTTTATATAAGCTTGTCCTTATGCATAGCACAAGGACAAACTTAGTTTGGGACTAGGGAATTGGTGTGTCAGCCTGGAGAATTTATTTAGGTATTTATTTATTGCTTTAGTCCCATGTTGGTGTGGGACTTGGCCCATGTTGATCTGGGACAAAAAAAAAAGAATGTGCCAACTGTGGTTCTTGCCTAGCATGTCGTAAAAGGCGACTAATGGTTTACGGGCTTTTGGGGCGACTAATGGTTTACGGGCTTTTATGAGATTGAGTAGGCGACGAGCTAGCCACTTGTCTCTCCTTTTTCACAGCTTTCCATCCAACCCAGCCCACTGTCCCATGTTGGTTTGAGACTTAAAAATAATATGCCAACTGTGGTTCTTGCCTAGCATGACGTAAAAGGCGACTAATGTTATATCGGATTTTGGGTGTGTGATTGTGTGGGCGACGGGTTAGCCGATTGTCACTGCTTTTCACAATTTTCCATCTAACCCAGCCCGACTTTATTTTTGGCTGAATGTGGTTGAAGGGGCATGCTGCCCCTTTGACTCTGCCTACCCCTTCGGGGATTATGGGCGTGATGTTATATGTATATGTATATATGTATTTATTGCTTCTTGGACTCTGCCTATTCTAATCTATATAAAGTTATAAATAAATAATTGATATACGACTTAAAAAAAGTAGTAAAAATCACTTACCACAGTTAAAACTCTTCCCGACCCAGTTACCATGTTCGCAGATGAGCTTCCACGTGGTCTTCTCCCCCATGATGGAGGCGATGCATCTGAAGGTGATCTCAGTGCCGTGGGGGTAGCCTTCCACCCCAAGGGTTCCATTGACCTCCGCTCCGTCCCGGTATATGAGGGTACCTTGCACCCTACGGAAATGGCACGAGTAATTCTCTAGGCAAGATGTTCTGGTCAAAGTTACTTAACTTGAGGTTAAGTAAGTAGGGAAATACGCGAAAAGTTTACCGCTGGTGATCTTCCGGATACTTTAAACCATTGACGGAGAAAAATATGTTTCTATTATTCGGTAACAAAATATTTACAAAATATTACAAAACTACTGTCCGCGATCTACTCTGTAGTTATATTAAATAAATATGTACAATAATTTTAAATGTTTTCTACTCATTGAAATTACCTACTGATTTAAGTGCTTATGAAATTGTGTTTTCCTAGAAGCTATGTATTAAAAAACTGTTAGGAAGTTTCTTTTACTTTATACATAGTTTAAACTGTTAGAAATTTGTAGGAAAATCATCAAGGATATGGAAGAAAACTAATATGTAACAAATTCTGGAAAGCATTTGAAAAAATGTTGTATGAGTATTTTTTACTTGTTTACTTGTACCAATTTTTTGATAGTTTTTGTAATAAGTAGAAAAGAATAAGTGTAATAAGAAAATACATTGTCATAGTTAATAAAATATTAGTTAAATGTAAAACCAAATACAAAATAGTCACGTAGGTAAGTATTTATAGTAACCTTTTTGTTAATTGCAATAGTGTTTATTGTGTAGGCTTAAGACTACGTAATTTAAGTACAAAAAAGCTGTATTGACGCAAGGAGAAGCATGCACTAGACACCAAGAAATTGAATAAAAAAAAAACAGCAACTAAACGTAAGCTGGGCCAAGACATAAAAAGCTAAAATCACGGCCATACATACAGCTGACTCAACAGACATACATAAAAACGTTTTTTATGAGCCTAAACATTAACTAAGCCCTGCCTTCTGAGGATTTTGAGACCTATTGCCTATAAATGAGGACATAAATCTTTAACAAGAGACGTTAAATAAACGGAAATGTTGAAAAATTCAGTAAAAATGATCATACCAAAAGAATTGGTGATGATGGTGAATTCATTGAAGTTGTTAATGGCGAAGTAGATGATAATGGTCAGAAATATGATGAAGAGTTTAAATAAGCAAAAGTCCGAACCTATAAGGCTCTCACCAGGGCTTCGCATCCCGGAAGGCCTGTGTTCCCTTCAGCCTATCCAGCCAGCAAATAAGAAACGCAGACTTTGCAAAAACATTATTTTTTTTGTCATTCTTCAATCTCATCCACTAATGGATGACAATGTTATTTTTATTTCTCAGGGAAATTGTAGTCAAAATGTTGTAAAAATTTGGTCACTTTTGAATACAACTTGCCACAAACGCTTACAGTACACCAACAGCAAAATAATAAAAACAAAACTGAAAATAAAACAATTGCATTCAAAGCACACAGGACATTTTTTACTTTTCCAGTGTTTTCGAAAATGTTTAGAAACAAAAACTTTTTTAATAAAAATAGACACCAGAAAAGTTTGTCCTCTCACTATGAATGTGGCGGTATCTTTGAATGAGATGTTAAAATAACGAAACACACGAAAGCTACAATGAAAGCGCTTTGACAAAATTGACATTAACACGAGGACGACAAATTTTTATTGCCAAATTTTTTGATTCTGTTTCCCATAGACCGTATATGAAATGTAGACCAGACTAGAAAGAATACTTCTGTCGACTGAAAAGTCTTAACATTGGGTGTCATTATATAATTTTTTTTTTCTTCGTTAAAATTTTATATCAAAATACTTTCAGAATAAAATTGAAAGAAAAAGGAGTTCCTGTGAATTTTGAAATCTCTTAAACCTCCTTTTAATTCTTTTTCACGTTCACAGCCGAATCATTTATCGCTTTATATGTATCAAGACAAATAATTACATGAACTATCAGGAGTATTCCATCCATTCAGGTTGTAAAATTTTGAAAAAGAAGGGTAAATGCTTGGAGTTCTCTTTACCTAGCCGGTGGTCCACACTCAGTGACGGATTTCCCGTCCATATCCGGTTCTAGTTCGGATATGTCTTCCCTGACGATGTCGGACCCACTTTGGAACTCGGAGGTCGGACGCGGTCGTGATAAATTTGCTGAAACAGTATATGTATCATTATAGATTTATGACTGTTAGAAATTTTCTTCAACTATACTTACCTCCATATGGAAAATTTTCATTTAAGGCTTGTTATAATATAATAATAAGCCATTTGATTTTACTCTATCAAATACTAAAAAGAGTAAGATCTTTTTTTAACAATTTTAATATTATTATTGACTTCTTCGTTTTTGATAGAATTATACTTGTTGATGTAATGATACATTTCCTTAAATTAATTTATTATACGTGTACTCTCTCAAATAACAGTAATATGGCCAGTTCCTGGTCACAAGAAAAGTGCATGCTACAGAGTAGACTAAATGGAAGCCACAAACCTAAAGGCCTACAGAAGTCATGCACGGTCGGCTGTAGACGGCCTAGGTGGCAGTTGAGGGTCGCAGGCGGCGACCTGCCGGCCTCGCAGGCTATGTTCACTGATGACGCGTGAGCGACCGTCAAGCCTGCCCGGTACCCTGCCTCGTATGTAGCCCCGTGGAGAAGTGGGAGTTCGCATGGAGCTGTGAACAGAGAAAATAGAGTTGCCAGATGTCCCAGTGTAAGTTTAACGTCCCGGTTTATCTTGTAATGGGCGTCAGATAACCGAATTTATTAGGCTTGTTTCATATGTAGCTGTGAACATTATCATCCAATAGTCTTCCTAGTTACACATTGACTTATGATACCTCTCTTTTTTTTTTTAGCGCGGGGAATGCATTTGCGCCCCTTCACGCCGTTCCGCGTGGTGTGTGGGACTCACCCGCATTGTAAAAAATTACAGGGACGAGAATACCCACTAAACACCGTGGCGCTCTTCATCGCTCGAGTGGTGGGAAACGTGGGAATCGGAATATGTCCATAGCCCCACCAGTTGATACTTCGCTGGTGTTGCAAATGCCATTTGAATACCGTAACCGTTTACCCTTAGGTAGGCAATATTCTTAAAACTTACCAGCTACACATTCTGGCATGCTAGTCACAGCCCATTCTCCGAGCCAGCAGCGTAAGTTGGTTGGTCCTTGCACGTTATAACTGGAATCAAAATTTATTTTTACAAAAAAAAAACATAACATCACGCCCGTAATCCCCGAAGGTACCCCTTCGGGGATTGCAGAGCCAAAGGGGCAGCAGTCCCCTACCACTTCAGCCAAAAAGAAAACTGGGCTGGGTTAAATGGAAAATTGTGTAAAAGTAGTGACAAGTAGCTAGCTCGTCGTCTACACAATCACATACCCAAAACCCCATATACCATTAGTCGCCTTTTACGACATGCTAGGCAAGAAACACAGTTGGCAAATTCTTTTATAGTCCCAGACCAACACGTGACAAAAACGGCCATTAAAAATCTTATCATCTTTATGTACCATTCTTAGTTGAGGGCCACTCAGATCATGACCTTGGATTTAACTTGATAAAGTAATTGGCATCTAATGTAGTATTCCTTAGATAAGATTCATATCGGAGAGCATCGGAGCGCTAATATAAGGCCGTAAAGTATTTTCTAAAGTCGTAATTGCATTCAACTGATACAATTTCAATCCGGACGGATGCGCGAGCATGCGTCGGAAGCCGATTGTGTTCAATGGATGCAATTATGCTTTTAGGAACTGTTAATAAAATGCTATTTTCTTTACGGCTTTGTAAGTGCGCTCCGATGCTCTCCAATGCGCGCTGGTTGATGAGAATTGTACCTTAGTTCTCTTATCGAGCATCAAGCATAAAAACGTACTTAGATTCGATTTACGTATGTTCTTACAATTGAGAAACCACTTGGCACAGTAGACGATACTCACCCATACTCGCAAGAGAAATGTACAACTTGTCCATTAGGAACAGGTTCTGTTTCGTTAAGTTCTTTCTCGTCTCCATGCCCTATCCCTGGAGTCCCCAGGACCTGGCTAGCTGTCATAAGATGCCCAGGGTCTGAAGGCATGGTGTAGATGCCGTATTCCGTTGAAGGCACGTGACAGGGAACTGAGAGAGAAATAGATATATCAATTGACTGCAAAAATTAATTCATAAAGGTTTTTCATTTTTAGGATATGTAACTAACTAACTAAACTTCACGCCACTTCCCTAACGGGGTAAGCAGAGAGAACCGAACGCCATATGGCACGATCCTTACACACCTCACTCACCTCTTCAACATTCATAATCCTTTTTATACAAGCTCTACGGTTTTTATGACTTCTAACATCACCTTGTGTTAATACACGACCAATCTGGTCGTGGTAGGTGAGCCTAGGCCTTCCGCGGCTCCTACATCCTTCCACTGTTGATCGTATATCTGTTTAGTCAATCTTTCGTCATCCATTCTTTCCACATGTCCGAACCACAGAATATCTATACTTATAATAAATCTGTAGAGAGGTAAATTCTGTACATGAAATATATTTTCAAAATAACTATCAGGGGGTGATTAGTGATCGATACTGATGCCAAAAATGCAATCAGTAAAATTTTTGTCTGTCTGTCTGTCTGTCTGTATGTTCCTTATAGAAACAAAAACTACTCGACGGATTTTAACGAAACTTGGTACAATTATTCTTCATACTCCTGGGCAGGTTATAGTATACTTTTCATCACGCTACAATAAATAGGAGCAGAGTAGTGAAGGGAAATGTTGGGAAAACGGGAGAAGTTACTCCATTTTTTAAGCTTCCGTCGCGTGTGCAGCCTTAATGGTTAAAGTTACATAGAAATCATGTATGACGGAAATAGTCTTTATAATATTAACCAGAAACGCGGGTGACACCGCAGGCACAGCTAGTAGTATTAATTAAGTATTACATCTATGTTTGTTTCAACTTACGTATTTCACACTTAGGTTTTTCTGGTTTCCATCTCCCTCTAACGCATTTTGCCGTCGCATTCGCTTCTAAGTTTAGACCGTATCCCTTTCCGCATGCCACACGTACTATTGTTCCTGTTAATTTGCAATTTAATTAACTTCAATTAATTTGTATATATGTGCCTAGTACAAAATTTAGGTTTGCAATATTTATTCCATTCAAATGAAGTGCGCTATGAGCGCGTCTTTTTCTCATGGATAAGGATACGCTTAATACATACGGGATGTGAATTACAATTCGAATAATACCTTGAATATTTTAAAAGCATGTTTTTAAATAATATATTTAAAAATCAATTAAGACAATTTTAATTAATACATTGAAGCAACTGCAATTTTTTGATTTGAATTTTGCAACTCTTAGATAGGGGAACTAAACAAATTAGATCAAGGCTATACGTGTAGAGTCATTAGAATGTGGTTTCTTCACGATGTTTTCCATCATTGCAGGGCTACTATAGATACGTACTTAGATTTGAAGCCAGAAACTTTCTGCTTGTAAAGTGCGTATCGTTTACATTTACCTGATGGTAGCTACTTAGTACTATCTAATAATAATTAGTGTAGATGAAATTTTAATACAATCTTGTTGTTTTCAAAGTCTATTACCTAGTTTGAATTAAAACTAGTCAAGACTAGTTTTTATTCTAACATTTATCGGCAATAATGCATGAAATCAAATGAAAGGAAACATACCAGAACTGAAAGTATTATTGGGATCCCGGCCATACTTCACAATCTCAATGTTAACGTAAGGTTCGCTCTCAATGGGCTCGCAAGGGCTCTTCGGGCGCCCTCTCTTAGCCTTCTCTGTCTGATTGCCCTCTTTGCCCAGCCCTTCAGCTACTTCTGTGCTTTGACCATCTTCTGAGTCTGGTTGTTGCTGACGAAGCCTACCTTTGCTTTCTCTGCCTCTGTAAAAAGCAGTGATTGAAAAACTAAAAGTGGTTGTGGTGGTGGGACTTCTTAAGTGGTTCGTCCATGATTATCCCGCTAGTTATTTTTTACATTGTTCAGTTTAATTCAATTATTATTAGTCTTATATGCATTGACCGAAGTACAAACTACTAGTATATTAAATTGAAAGCAGTTACCACAATGTTTCTTTATCGTCAGCATTATAGATGTATGTAAATACATGATTGAAAGTTATTTTAGACAATTCTAGGACCTATTGCTAACAACATGATTATATTATCTTGTTCTGCAGTATACTTACGATTTAGGTACAGTTGCAGTAGTCTGATTTAACCGATCAGTTTTCCTACTCGTTCTTTTGTCTCTCTTATCCAGGATATTATCATTTTCTGTAGAATTCGTATTATTATACTGCAGTGGTATCACCGCCATTTCTTTGCTATAATATTTATCAGTCTCATTATGACCATTAAATCCTAAGGGAATTACTTTGAAAAAATCGCTAGTTACTTCATTCAGCAATTCTGCATTTTGTAGTCCAGGACTTACAGTCCAAATTTCCCTGTCACTTTCTTCCGTATTCACATTACGTTTGAACCTCGACTTTTTGACTGTGTCTACTGCAGTTGTTGTAACTTGAACTGTGCTATCTGCTTCTAATTCTAAATCTAATTCCTTTTTGGAGTCTTCACTATTCTTTGGAGCCGAAAATCTCTTCCTTCTTTTATCTACGTATCTCTCGAAGTATTCATGCTTTAGTTTATTGATATTTTGAGCATTGTTATGTCCTATCCTATGATCGGGAAACATGCCTCCTTTCAGAACTGTTACGTGGGAGAGATCGTCGAATTCATCTGATTCTTCATATTCGGATGTGTTAACGTTATCTACTATGTCTTCATCTTCAGGTTCGTATACTGGTTGGTACGAGTAGAGTCTATGGCCAATAGGTTCACCGTGGACATTGAAGACAGTGTATACAGCTGTTGGGTAGTTTTCATCATCAGAATTGTCTGTATCCGTGCCTGTTGATAAGTCGTCTTCTTCAAAGCCTATAAAAAAATGTTATCAATTTATCGTCTCGACTAAGTAATGAATGATGGGTTATATGGATAGGAAAACAGTTTAGATATTTTTGTACACAAAAAAGATGAGGTTATTTTACAAATGTTGGAAAAAGCTTTTACAGTGTATCTGTTTCGAATTTAAATAAATAGAAAAAGAGAAGTTATAGACTGATAGAACATGATGATGCCTGAGATACCGTAGGTCAGGTTCAGATGCAATAATGAGTTTTAGTTACAGAAAATTTGGTGAACTATGTAAATTATTAAGAAATACCTGTATCATATTTTTTCATCAGCTTGAAATTCGCGTGTCTCAGTGTAGGCTTTTGGGAGTCATGGTTATATTTCTCATACAGCTGATCCATGTACTGCTGGGTGGGGTCCGTCCTCCTTCTCAAGGTGGAGTAGTACTGGCGAAGGTACGCGGACCTCCGATGACGGACTTCTGGTTCAGGGATGGACCGGCGGCGTCGGCTCCATCGGATGCGCGGGTGCTGATAAAGTGTGCATCTTGAAAAGGAATTAATTGATATGTGAAGGTCTTGGTTATGTCAACGAAAATAATTATAAGTTATAATATTAAGAGACGGTTTTGAAGGTAGCGGCAGAGCAGAGGTAGAGCAAGAAAAAATAAGTTAGCCACCCAGCTTGGATGGTCATTGCGCCGAAATTTGTACTGTTACGGTACTATCGTTCTGGTCAGCTGAATTCAGGGATTGAGCAGGGAAAAGAAATTTAAACGATAACTGAACAATTCGAAATCTATGCTACTATTCTTATATAACATAACATCACGTTCATAATCCCCGAAGGGGTAAGCAGAGTCAAAAAGGCAGCAGGCCCCTTTAACCACATTCAGCCAAACACAAAACTGGGCCGGGTTACATGGAAAATTGTGAAATAGTAGTGACAAGTCGCCTACACAATCACATACCCAAAACCCCATATACCATTAGTCGCCTTTTACGACATGCTAGGCAAGAACCACAGTTGGCACATTATTTTTAGTCCCCGACCAACATGGGACACTATTCTACATGGGAAATTTTAAATTATACGGCTTTTCAAGTATTTATACGTTGTTTAGTAAATTTAAGATAAATATTCACTTTGGCAATTCTCTAGGGCTCCAATGCCCCCCGACACAGGTGGCCCCTGGCGGCCCCTCCGACAGCACATAGCCCTTCTCACATTCGTACATTATTTGCTTATTGTTCACCACCTGTAAATAAAAAAATATTATTATTTCGTTTCTTGTCGTATAAAATCTTTTTTGTATTTATATAAAATATATTTGTGTTAAAGAAATGCTTCAAATTTTCTTACCTTCTTAACATATGGACGGTAGTCGTATAGACCCATGTTACCAACTAAAAGTACTTTTCCGTTTTCGATGTATCCCGGGAATGGACAAAACACTGAAAAAAGCGCAGATATTATTTTACTACTTACCTATTCCTTTAGTTTAATTTAGTATTTGTGACTTAAGTTATAAGTCACAAATACTAGTTATAAGTTATAACCATACTAGCAGCGACCAGCGGATTCATCCGCGTTGTTCCCAGAGGATTATGCGGGTCGTTACATTCCCTAAAATATGGTTTAGTGAAGCGATGGCTGACACATACGTCATGCTTAGGAACAGGTGCCGCCTGCGGGGACTGGTCTGCCCTGGTCGGGTCAAGTTTTTGGTTGTAATTTATATATTTTTATTTTGATACTCTACAACAGGCCCACACTAAAACGTGGTTCAAAGTTAATTATGATTCATACACCTTGTATAAATTGTATTGAAAAGAGTAACTACCGAGTTTCTTGCCGGATTCTTCTCGGTAGATACAACATTCCGAACCGGTGGTAGAATCATATAGCTGTGGCTTTACCTGTATTTGACGATTTATAAGTGTTTCCTTGAAACCTATATAAATAAAGAATATTTTAACATTGACATTTGACTTTGATTAGTGGGATAAAATAAAGCCTACCCTCTATAATGTACCATCTTATTGGATTTTTTTTATTTTAAATCGGTTTATGAGTTAAATCTTAACATACATACAAACCATCACACATTCGCAGTTATACTTATAACATTATTTAGGCTACCATTAAATATTGTAAGGATCTGCGCTGAAGACGAGGATGAGCAAACACTACGGAAAATCCTGCAAAATCTAGGTTTCTCACGTTAACATCAGTCACACGAACCTTCCTCACACTTAGGCGCGTCCCCGCTCCAGTTGCCGAAGGAGCAGACCACAATCGGGTTCCCCTTCAGCTCGAAGCCGTCTTTGCACCTAAAGCGGGCCTTCATCCCGTGCTCCGTTTTGGGCGCGATCACCATCCCGTTGCGTGGGTTACGAGGCATCTTCTTACATCTGCGAAATATACATATCATACACATACACACACCCACACACACATAACATCACGCCCATAATCCCCGAAGGGGTAGATAGAGTCAAAGGGATAGCAGGCCCCTTTCAGCTAAAATTCAGCCAAAAATAAAACTGGGCTGGGTTAGATAGAAAATTGTGAATAAGTAGTGACAAGTGGCTATCTTGTCGCCTCGCCTACGCAATCACATACCCAAAACCCCACATACCATTAGCCGCCTTTTACGACATGCTAGGCAAGAAACACAGTTGGTACATTATTTTTAAGTCCCAGACCAACACGGGACAATGGGCTGGGTTAGATGGAAAATTGTGAAAAAGTAGTGACAAGTGGCTAGCTCGTCGCCTACACAATCACAAAAACCCCATATACCATTAGCCGCCTTTTACGACATGCTAGGCAAGAAACACAGTTGTCAAATTCTTTTGAAGTCCCAGACCAACACAGGACAAATATATCATCACGCTCGTAATCCCTGTAGGGGTAGACAGAGTCAAAAGGGCAGACTGGGCTTGGTTAGATGGAAAATTGTAAAAAGGAGGCACAAGTGGCTGATCCGACGTTTAGACCACCACATATCCAAAAACCGATGTACCATTAGTCGCCTTGTACCATGCTTGGCAGGGAACACAGTTGGCACATTATTTTTATGTCTCAGACCAAAATGGGACAAAAATAATTAAAATGAGAAAATGTATGTAATTTAGATATATAATTACCTGGCAGGTAAACATCTGGGGATCTGCGTCCAAGTGCCGTTGTTGCAGGTTACTGCTGCGTTGTTTGAAGGGAACTCGTAGTTTTTCTCGCAGTCCACAATTATTATTTCACCTGCAATGTAAGAAAGCTGTCTAGTAAATAGATGTAAGAGTCATTCACCTGTCAGTGTCCATCACCTGTCAAAGAAGCAGAAGTAAGGTTGAAATCAGCAGTTGTGGTGAAACTATAACTGTATCGTTACACATAACATTAGGCTTCGCCACCAACTCAGTTCGCTACGCTAGATGACGTGTTAACACACTTCTTCCAAATGTATAGGCCAGCAGCCTACAGCACAGGACCACGAGAATTCCAAAAAGACCCGCTTAGCACTTCACTGCTCACTCGTCACGTCCATTAGTGTCGTGGCGCAATATTGAGTTTAAGAAGCAGCGCAATGTGTCACGCCTGAGTCACTGAGTTGGCGCAAGAGTCAGTCTTGAAATGTGGTGCACACGTACCGTGCTGCACCATTGAGGAACTTCCCACTATCTGAGTGCTCCCTTCGTTAGTGTCATTCTCGCTGGTCTTATTTTCGACCAACACTATCCGCCCTTGAGACACGTGAGGGACGACACAGGGTGCTGGAATGAAAAGTAATCAGGTTTTGAGACAAACACACTTATATAAATATGTAAATAATTACACTAAACATTTTTCACACTAGAATAATACTTGAATACGTCTATAAATATCTATGACAACTTGTGAAATTCGATCTCTCAAAAGTATCAACTACTAACAAATAGTCCTTACCTAAACATTCCGGCAAGGGATGACTCCAAGTCCCATCGCTTTGACATATAGCAGACCCATTGCCCTCCATCTTCATACCGTCCTGGCACCTAAAGATAATGGACGCTCCTAAGCCGGTTCCTGATGATATATTCTCCAGCCAACCGTTCCACAGCTGTCCCGGATGACCACAGTTGATTTCTGAAAGATGATGATCAGGCATAGCAGGTACTGATTGGAATTTGGGCCTCGACTCAGTTTTGGAGCTCCCAAAATCTTCCATCTTTTGACTCCATCCGCGTGGTACTTGTTACAGTAACTCGATGTCGTAGGATCTATTATTTTTTCGGGATAAAAAGCAAATCTCTCTTACTGGAGTTGAAACTAGTCAGCGGTCAAATTTCCTGATAACTAGTTAAGTGTAGGCGTGAAATTGTAAAATACATTATAATAAAGAGTTATTTTTCATTTTTATAATTAAAGTATAAGTAGGCGTATTTATGGACGATTCTAGGGAGGCCTATATCCAGCAAGAGACATCTTTAGAAAATGATGAAGAAGACATTTCAAAAGATCTTTCCTTACCTTTGCAGACAGGCTGGGTCCCAGACCACTTCTTGTCGGCGCCACAACGTCTGGTCGCGTCGCCAACCAGCCTGTAGCCATACTTGCACTCGTACGACACGACCGAATTGTATGCACAGGACGTGTATACCGCTTTCCCGTGGCGAGGCGCCTCGGGCGGCGGGCACTGCACCTGTGTGACCACTAGATGGCGACACGAGTCGCTTTAACGTAACTCTCTATTCAAAACACAGATGGCGCTGTTCTTCAATTCTCAATGGAGATGGGATTCTAAATATTCATGAAGCTGGTATCGGTTAACACATGCAGTAAGATCAAGTTAAAGAGCATGCACGAAATGAAACAAACGTTTAAATTTTTGTCTTTATTTCGCTACAGCATAGTATAAGATAAAATTATGAAATTCTTTACAATAAATTCTTGCAAGTTCAACATTGATTAAAGGCTTCACTACTTAAAGAATAGTATAGTATATCATCTACATACATTTAGCTATAAGTATTATATTTGGCTATATAGGCAGTAAAGGTATTTTTGACGTTATTTTATCATGGCCATAAATGTTTTTTTGACTTTTGCTAAATTTAGGAAAGTCGTAGTTGTATAGAATTTTATAGTACATCAACTAGTATACTTCAACAAATTTGTGACACTACGTAATGTTATGATCGATTCAAACTGTGTCCTTCTCTCCTCCTTCTATTCAGCAGCAGGAAAGGAGAAAAAATATGTTTTAAAACATTTCATAAAATCAATTCTAATTTCAATGGAAATCCCACCAGTGATATTCAAACGAGTTTTAATCAAAATCAAATTTTTATTATGAGACGAGAAAAATAAAATATTCAAATTCAATCCAATGACGTGATGAATTATACAGTTCCACAATCAAGGACGGTTCCACAATCAAGGAGATCGTTGAGGTTGATGAGATATTTTTTTGTAAAATTCCAAATATATTTTTAGTGGGAGATCCATTATGCTAATTGCGTCATGACAATGAAATTGCTCAATGATAGCCATGATAACAGCCATAAGTACCAAGCTTGACATGCCAACTAGTAGTTGTAGAACAGTTATGTAGACACTTGAAAAATCCACGAAATTTGAAAAACCATGCAACATTCCAGATGAGGACACATATCGGCAACTACATTGTCACGAAGCAATGCCAGAGTTAAAATGTTATATCCGCTTTAATGATGAGTCTAATCAGTATAGTCAATGCTCATTTGAGCTAGATTTAACTGAAAATATTTTCAGCAATAAATCTTGTCATTCATTACCTTTTCTTAATGCAAGAAACGATTTCGCATGTAAAGTTACCTACCTATTGCAATTCCTTAATTATCTTTTGAAGGATAATATTTTTGAAAAGTATGGAGCTCCATTTATTTGATCTCAATAAAAAAACATTGTTCAGTTTCATTGCATATCTAAGCCTAATAATAGTACTCGTATAAACCGCATTAATAAATGAGGATACAAGACTGTATATATTAAATAATATTACTATATTTAAAACAATAAAAATAAGACTTTTTGGATTAATTTGAATGTCAATGTGAACACCTGTGCCTCAACTAACATTAGCTAAGTTGACCTATCTTAAAAATATGACAATAGAATAGAAGTTAGAAAAGCTAAATTTTTTCTCAATAATCTAAATTGGATTAATTTCGCGGTAAGAATATATATTGACAGGGTTATCAAATAAAAAAAATCCTGCTATGTGAAAATATGCTGACTATCACCAGTCACCTAGTAATATAGTGTTAATAAACTGTCTTAATTAAAACTTTAAAGGAGCAAAGCTTAAAGGAAGGGGATTCTCTTTATTATATACATACCTATCTATTCGACATAACTGAACCTATAAGACTCTTAATCGGATTTGATACTCAAAATTGTTTAAGCCTAGCAGCAAACCCAATGAGGAATCACCATCATCTACCGACTCACTTAGACTCATCACCAAAACCAAACGTCAGTCCAAAACTGCTACTTACGGACGCAAGTGGGAAGTTCCTTGGGAGCCCACACCCCGTCGGCCTGGCAGTACCGCTCAGCCTTGCCAACCAGCTCGAAGCCCTGCCCGCACTGCACCACGGCGCGGCAGCCGAACGTGTGGCAGTCGGCGGTCACCCATCCGTGGGGGACGTCGCCGGGTTCGCCGCAGGAGCGAGCTGTGTACCCAGAAAGAAGAGTAACATTACCTTTCAAAATGGCGTAGATGATTGACTTAAGATCAAGTACGAGCTGTATCTCAAAGATTGAACAAAAACACTTACTAATGGACAAATACTTAAGCCTTTTCTCAAGTCTTTGCCCATTAGTATATCCTTTGATTTGTTATGTCTATTATAAAATAATGTTAAGAATGTGTTAAGATTAGAATGAGACAATGTTGTTTTTGTTAACAATTTCTTACCTTCTTTTGATTACGATTACTTCATTTTATTAATCACTGAATCGATGATAAGACGGAAGAAAGAAAAAAGTGAAATAGATATAAAATAATACGAAAATTTAAGAGAAGAAAGGATTTAGAAGGAATCATAGAAAAAGATAAGGTACAAGAAGGTAAATGAAGACGCGAGTCAGATGTATAAAAAGCAAAAAACATGATTGAGATACAGTTCTCTTTAGCCCGTGCATGTAACCCGTGATTCTTCAGAAAGATGAAATGGGCTTGTAGCTCCTAGTCCATGGTATGCAAAAGGTATTTCTCGGGATAAAAAAAGATTAAACAGGCTGAACTGGATTCAAATAATAATTCAAATAAATTCTCCAGACTGACACACCAATTCCCTAGTTCCAAACTAAGCTTATAAGCTTATGCTATGAAAACTAGGTGAACGGATAGACATACTTAAATACATATATATATACATATATACATATATTTTTTTTATAAACATCCATGACTCAAGTAAAAATGTCCATGTCCACGAAACATTTGCCCCTAGCGGGATCCAAACCCGCGACCCTTCGTTTCGTGGCCAGGGTCTCTGACCACTCGACCAACGGACCTGTCAATGGATGGATGACTCCTAACTTGTAATACTCACGTTCGCAGCTGATATCAGGCCCGTACCAGGACGCCTGCCCCTCAATAGCGAGGCACTTCGCCCTCGGGAACCCATTAGTGACGTAGCCGGTGTGGCAGTTGTACTGCACCGTGGCATCCAGGTCGAAAGTGCCTTGTTCGGGGAGGGCGGAGTGCCGGGCGTGCTCGATGGTGGGTGGTTGGAGGCAGTAGACTGGGGGGTAAATTGTTAGTGTCAGTAAAAATAAAAGGAGTTTCTGTCTTTTTGTATTAATAAAACTGGTTGCTAAATGGCGAATCTTCTGAGAACGTACCAAACTTAATTTCAACAGAAGGTTCTCGACTGATAAATTTATTATAATTATTTATTTGACAGGCTCGATGACGCATTCGGTAGTGACCCTGCCCCATGCGCCAAGAGTTGTGGGTTTGATTTCCACCCAGGACAAACATTCGTATGATGAATACTTGTGTTTGTTCTGTGTCTGGGTGTTAATATCCAATATTTAAGTATATATTTGTAATACCACTGTTGTTTCTGATATCCGTAACACAAGTGCTTAAGCTACTTACCACGGAGTCAGACCAATGTATGTGATGTAGTCGGACATTTATATTTATTATATTTTTAGTTATGGCTAATGGCATATATTCTGTTGAATTGATGTTAGTAATACTGATTATTAATATACTCATACAGATGTTAGGACCATAGAGATGGAAGTGCCTCCACCCGATGGGAAATGAACTAGTATTGCTTATCTTTTTTCTAAGTTGGTCATGAAATGCCCGATAAGGTCTTTCACTCTCAACAGTTTATGTTTTACTGGTCATCCTTAATGCATTTTCTACACATACCCACACCATTCTGCTAATATTCTAGTCACGGATCTTTTTTCATTTGTAGTATCTTACAGATATGTATGGAATTTCAATAAAAATTGGCAGAAGCTTACTATTTTCTTTGCAAGCGGGAGCTTGTCCTGCCCACTTGCCATCCGCCTGGCAGCTGCGACTCTGCAGACCTACCACGTGGTAGCCGTGCGGGCAGGAGTACTTGGCCCTGTCAAAGTCAAAGTCAAAGTTACATACATGGCATCACCTATTATGCCCATAGGGGTAGGTAGAGCAGCAACAAGATCTGATAAAACACTTTTAGTTAAAAAATTGTGTTGGATGGGACGAAGAACTACGAAAAAGAAAGGTTAGCTCGTCGCCAAACCCATATAAAAACCACGGACTATTAAAATAAGTACTCTACGCCATTAACTAGACGTTGAAGCTCCGCAAGTGCTTCAATTTGACACGCAACTTACGTCACGCATTAATTAAGCGCTCTAAATGACAGATATCCGATATCTGGTATCCTTATGAATCTAGCTCACACATGCATAAACGTGGCTTCACGCTGTAGTATGACATGACAGCGCGGAGTCCTCCATTTTTTACTAGTCCATGACCAAAATAATATCATTAAGTAATTTTTTTGAATATGCTGGGCTAGGTAACACTAGCTAGCTAGCTAGCTTGGTAGCAATATTCTTAAGTCTCAGACCAACATGGGACATACATAGATTTTAAATAAGACATTTATAAATATTCATTGTCAATTCAGAATTTTAATTGTATCAAGATGTCACTCTTCAAACATTTCTTCGAGGAGGAGGTAAAATACTTACTTGTCACCAAACAATCTGCCAGTCAGTGTGATCTTCCCTATTTCAGGCTGCTCCAGTTCTGGGCATTCTCGATCTGTAACAAACAAACAATACTTGTTAATTGAACCCAATTAAGAGGCATGTACATAGTTAGGTATTCTCATTAGTATGTCTAGTCTTGTGTAATGTAATTTCTAATTAAGTCTAGTAATCCAATTACGACCTAAGGTAGGGTGGTAGCTCAATGGTAAGGACACGCGCTTCTTAACCGGGGAGTGCGATCTCTGGATATTTCAAATCTATGTACGTATTTATACCACTACCTCGACGGTGAAGGAAAACATCGTGATGAAACCTGCAAATTCAAACAACTTTGGATTTGTAACCATGATCCAAAAATTGTCTAGTTCCCCTATCTTAGGGTTACGAAGGTCAGACCGGCAGTCGCTTCAATGTAATTACCAGACTCGCTAAATCCTGGCTCATGGTCTAAGCGGACCCCGTCTAAAACACGGGACATAACGCTAAGAAGATGATGATGAATCTAATTACGACTTAAGGTCGTATATGAATAAAATTTATTTTAGTTTAGAACTGGACTTTCCAACCTGGGGGGCATTCCCCTAGGAATAGAGAAATGTCAGGGGGCGTAATAGGTACGTTTGCATATCCGTAAGAAAAATCTTTTCAACGCGTAGGTTTAGGGTAGGTATTTTTGGTTCAGGGAGTTTCGACGAAATATAAGTTGGGAACCCTGGATTGGAGGGTATACCCCATCCACTTCCATGTTGGATGGAGAGATGTTCTGTTACTCAAATGGTCCTGTCAGTCTCACACATAGTGTTTCCCAAATAGGGATGTTTACTGGCTAGTCAATTGAGATACTTTTTAAAGAGCTGTCAAAACGAAATCACTTCATAGATTTTGTAAGGGCTTGTCAACGTGTGACGTCACTAGTTTGTATAGTGAACTGACTTAGTATTAAGCAGTTTTTAAAAATCTTAGACTCAATATGATACAAAATCAATAAGGCTTAACAGCATACTACGATACTTTCTTTTTCAGAATTGATATTTCAAAATTAAATATAATGGGTGTCAACATCCCAATTGACGGAGCGTAACGCATTGCCCTCGTTAATAAAAGTGTAATATTCATTAATACAATTTTAATCCATATTAGAAACTATGTTTATTGTAAATGTGTGTAAAATTATAATAAAAGAACACTAAAGCCGCTCGAATCTTCCGCACGACTTGACCTTGAGCGAGCGACTCTCAAGGATGCTCAACTTTCCGTTTGTCTCGAGGGAGCCACGACAAAGAGCTCGTCGGTCTGAGACAACTGCCTCATCGTCATTGACGCTGTGTCGGCTAATTATACAAGTCTTTAGAACTTTTAAATTAAGCGATATGTATTGATGAATTTCAGATATATTATCGACTATCGATGCGCTTGTCGTATATATATGTATACATTCATATATAATTCTATCGGTAATCCCAGAAAAATTGGTAGTTACTGGAATAAACCGGATTTTACGTGAGAGGAGTCTAGGGAAAATGCTCTATATCTATAAAAAATATACACCCTTATTTTCAGTAGCTTATTTTCCTCCACCTAAAAAATATCGCTGTGAGCAATAAGATCTAAATTGTATACTGTATGTCTGTGAATGATTTTTTGTATTTGTGTTCGTGCAATGAAGAAACTAACTAAACTTCACGCCATTTCCCTAGCGGGGTAGGCAGAGAGAACCGAACGCCATATGGCACGATCCTTACACAATAAAGAACATCTATCTATTCTATCTTTAAACTTATAAGGCGACTAATGGTATATCGGGTTTTGGGTATGTGATTATGTAGGCGACGAGCTAGCCATTTGCCACTACTTTTTCACAATTTTCCATCTAACTCAGCCCAGTTTTATTTTTGGCTGAATGTGGTTAACGGGGCTTGTTGCCCCTTTGACTCTGCCTACCCCTTCAAGGATTATGGACGTGATGTTGTATGTATGTATGTATCTTTAAACAAAAGTAGGAAGTAATAGAGTAGGCGCCAATTTCTGATAAGATTGTAAAATAGTGCCGGGGCGGTCCGCCCTCATCGCCCCACCATTGGCAGGCGGCTAAGTGAAGAGTCTTAATGCCTCGAGTCTTAAGCACGATTTGACCTTGAAACATGAGCGATTGTCGAGGGTCCTCGACTTTCCGTCTCGTCTCGAGGGAGCCTGTAGAGTTCCTGGGAGACAAATGCTTTGTCGTCAGAGCTGTGACAGCTAAACTCGATAACTCTTCAGTTCTATTTAGTTTAGAGATAAACCAATTGAGATACGTATCAATGTTATTAAGTATCGATTCAAAAGTTGATGTGTTTTATGCATGACCCCTTAGTGAGTTTAGTGTATAAAAAAAAAGAAAAAATAAATAAATTTAATTTGTACCATGTTGGTCTGGGACTTTAATATAATGTGCCAACTGTGTTCCTTACCTAGCATGTCGTAAAAGGCGACTAATGGTATATCGGGTTTTGGGGTGATTGTGTAGGCGACGAGCTAGCCACTTGTCACCACTTTTTCACAATTTTCCATCTAACCCAGTTTTATTTTTGGCTGAATGTGCTTAAAGAGGTTTACTGCCCCTTTGACTCTGCCTACCCCTTCGGATAATGCGGGCTTGATCATCATCTTCCTAGCGTTATATCCCGTGCTTAGACGGGGTCCGCTTAGACCATGGTCCGGGACTTAGCGTGTCTGGTAATTACATCTCAAGTATATATTATGAGCTTACGGTTATTACAACTATTCAGCGATTAAATGTCTAGTATTGATATCAATTTTCATGTCTAATACATTAAATATGTTTATTGTTTAAATACCAAAACGCTGTCTATATTTTTGAAATCATTTGTTACTTGTAATAACTCATGTTACTAATAATGTAAAACATAACCAAATCAAATATACATAGTATTTTACTAGCTGTGCCAGCGGTGTCACCCGCGTTTATGGTTAATATTATAAAGACTATTTCCATCATACATGCTTTCTATGTAACTTTAACCATTAAGGCTGCACACGCGACGGAAGCTTAAAAAATGGAGTAACTTCTCCCGTTTTCCCAACATTTCCCTTCACTACTCTGCTCCTATTTATTGTAGCGTGATGAAAAGTATACTATAACCTGCCCAGGAGTATGAAGAATAATTGTACCAAGTTTCGTTAAAATCCATCGAGTAGTTTTTGTTTCTATAAGGAACATACAGAAGACAGACAAAAAATTTACTGATTGCATTTTTGGCATCAGTATCGATCACTAATTACCCCCTGATAGTTATTTTGAAAATATATTTCATGTACAGAATTGACCTCTCTACAGATTTATTATAAGTATAGATTGTTGCACGCTACTCGCTAATAATTTTAACAAATCATCCAGATTTTTAATTAATTAAATTGAAACAGAATTTTAATTAAAATCCGGCGAGACGAGGACGAATTGAATTAATAAATCGTAGCAGAGCAAAATGGAGTCATCCTACTAATAATAAATCATAATGTTTATTTGTTCGTTTAGCGAAATAGGGAGAGAAAAAGTCGCAGAAATTTAATTAAAAAACCGTTTTCCTTGTGTCGAATCGCTCTATAAATGCAAATTGTTAGTGGTTACAGATTTCATGGACATTCGTTTTTAACGTTCAACGGAAATGGGATATTTTTCGTGGTGAATAATATTTCAGAACAAATCTAGAATTATTCATGATTGGTAGAGCCACGCTTAGGCCGTTACACCGGCCAGCTCGACTAGGGTAGAACGGAGTGGTGTCAGCTCAATGGTAAGGACACGCATCTCATAACCAAGCGGTGCGGGTTCAAATCCGAGCACGTACCTATGGATTTTTCAAATCTATGTTCATATTTATACCACTAGCTCGGCGGTATGGGAAAACATCGTGATGAAACCTGCAAATTCAAAGAACTTTGGATTTGTAACCATGATCCAAAGTTTGTCTGATTCCCCTATCCTGGGATTACGAAGGTCAGATCGGCAGTCGCTTCAATGTAATTACCAGACTCGCTAAATCCTGGACCATGGTCTAAGCGGACCCCGTCTAAGCACGGGACATAACGCTAGAAAGATGGTCAAGCCCGCATTATCCGAAGGGGTAGGCAGAGTCAAAGGGGCAGTAAGCCCCTTTAACCACATTCAGCCTCACATAGAACTGGGCTGGTTTAGAAGGAAAATTGTAAAAAGTAGTGAGATGTGGCAAGCTCGTCGCCTACACAAGTGAGAAGTGGGTAGCTCGTCGCCTACCCAAAACTCGATATATCCTTGCCTAGCACGACTCTATTAGCCTTGTATGACATGCTAGGTAAGGAACACAGTTGGCACATACTTTTAAGTCCCAGACTAACATGGGACTGATGTATCTACTTCAAAAAGAGCTTTAGGTTGAGACGAGATAATTAGTGTCTGACGCAATATTTAAATAATAAATAATTTGTCTTCAGTCATTAGGGTGTGCCCCCTTGCGCCCGTAGATTTTCTAGTCCTATAAATAAATAAATATACGACGACATTACATACATTGAACTGACTCCCAGGTAAGTAGCACTTGTGTTACGAATATCAGAATCAACAGTGGTGTTACAAATTTAAACTGAAATATCAGATATTAACATCCAGACACAGAACAAACACAAGAATTAATCACACGAATGTTTGTCCTGAGTGGGGATCGAACTCACAACTCTTGGTGCATGGGGCAGGGTCACTACCAAATGCGCCATCGAGCCAGTCAATCCTATATTATAAACGGACGAGGAGAATTGTATTATTCTCCCAATTTGGTGGTTAGGAAAAGCAGTTCTGGGATAGGTTGGTCATTGTGCAAGCTAGCTAGCCACTTCCAACTACTTTTTAACAATTTCTGTTTTTGGTTAAAAGTTGTTTATGAAGCTTCCTGCTCTTTGTGTTTAGTTCGTCATTTTTTGATCATTCGTTCCCAACGGAAGACTCAACTGGAACAACTGTATGTCTTCACCATTTTTTATCGTACACTACTGAGTAAGAACTAGAGCACAAAAACAACCTCTCTCAAAGAGCGCCGTGTATTCAACCGTTTGTAGTTTTATTTCCTCCAAGAGTTCCGAAGCACTTATACAGGGCGCCTTATCAAATGTCGGAATTTTATGTTCCACGGAGACTTTCTTTGAGCTATTAGTTAGGGGTGAAATTCCAACTGGAATTTGCGAAATTTCCTCTTTATGGAACTCTAGTTTTGTTACTGTGAAAGCAATATTTGGAGCTAGAATAGAGCTATTTTGAAAAGGGTAAAGATAATTTTTGGTTTTGATCTCAAAGTGGAATTAATAGATAAATCAAATCTATGTCTATCAAGATAAAAAAAGATTTAAATACTGGTTTGTCATAGCGAACAAAAGCTTATGTACACACACACATACACACATCATAAAATTCAGAATAAAATGTAAATGTTTTTGTTTTCTTAATAATAAGTTAGATTGTTAAATTAAAGTCTAAATTTAAAATATTCACTTTAAATCTCATATTCATCATCATCATCTTCCTAGCGTTATGTCCCGTGCTTAGACGGGGTCCGCTTAGACCATGATCTAGGATTTAGCGAGTCTGGTAATTACATTGAAGCGACTGCCGATCTGACCTTCGTAACCCTTACATAGGGGAACCAGACAATTTGTGGATCATGGTGATCATCACTTTAAATCTCATATTATAATAACAAATTTGGAAAGAACGAGACATCCCCAACACAAGTATTTATTACTTCCTGGGGCGTCTCTAAACTTGTAATTTAAAATTTGAGAAAAAAATATATTTATATTTTTATTTTTTAATACAATACTAACATTATAAAGCTGAAGAATTTGTTTGTTTGTTTGAACGAGCGCGTTCAAGCAAACACGATAGTACCTGTTCATATAGCAAGCTTAAACTCCGTTTTGTTTGGAACTAGAGAATTGGTGTGCTATTCGGAATTTACAATTAACAGTGAAACAATTAAATCCTTCAACGTGTTTCTAAATAACTTCAAGCTTTCAAACAGGACTTCTACCCAATTCCTAGTAGCACGTACCCTGTAAGTGCTACTTGGAAACCGTTTAGCGTTGTAGAACTTTTTCCCCGCTACTGACATGGTAGTTCTCAAGTTTAAACTAAGTACGGGCATTTTTTAAATTGAAAAACTGGCAAGTAGCATTTGGACTTAGTTCTGAGACTTGTTAAGTTTCTAAGGTATGTTAAGGATAACGTTTACATTGTGGTTTTGCGGAACCTATGAGAACGATAGCTCAATGGTTAGGGCACGCGTATCACTTGCGACGAGTGTCGGTTCATAGCAGAGTCCTTATCGATTTTTCAAAACTAAGTTATAACTGAGCTTGTTCCGTCATTAGTTGACCTAAATAGATTTAAGTACAAAAAGTTGGGAATAAATTTACCGGTCAAAAACTCTCTTAAAGCTATCTAAGTATGATAGTGTATCCAGCCAAGTTAGAGGAAAATCTGGCTGATGTTGTCGTTACACTTGTTTTAATTTCTACGTTAGTTTTGCGAATGGACTCGGTTCTGCAGTTAAGTTATTATGTAGTTATGTCACTGTTTCTTAAGTATAAAATAATACCAGATTAAAAATACTAATGATTATACCATAATCACAAAAGTATACAGTTTCACCTATATTGCCAAGCAGTGTATTTTCAGTACTAATGCGACAGATTTTTGTTAAGCATATTAGACATATTTCACAATATTGAACGTTTCCTTTTGGTTGATAAGAGGAACTTGGCCCATTTTTTACTTTTATGTTTTTGACGGGATATTTTATTTAGAGGTCGCTTTTCATACTCGCGTGGTACGAGGGTATGGGATCCGCGTCGCATGCTAATGTGCGAAGTGACCGGGGAATGTCAGCTTTGACCTTCGGAGTTTTGGAATATATTGAGGAAATACGGAACACGGCCTGTTCCACAATCGGGTATTTGTTCGTACTAAAAGAGGAAATGCTTCCTGCAAGCTAAATGCTGCGTTCGGGGACTAAGTAAAAAACACAGTAAGTAAGTAAATCCCAGTACATATTTAAAACCAGAACTAATTCCCTTCATTGCGTATATCTTTCTAAATTATAAACTCAAAAATTACTATAGGTATTCAACCGGTTTTCATCAATTGGCGGAATGATTCATGAGAAATAATTGGCAAAAGGAACATAGGTGGCACATTTTTAAATTATGTTTTGTAATTGTATTTTTAAATCCCAGACCAACGTAGGATATAAAATTGTCTAGCTATCAAAATTTCTTGTTGATAATGATAACTAATGGTATGCAATAAAGACGTCGCCCGTCATAGTTTTACGTTCCGTGGTCGTATGCTGCGCGTGTCGCATGCTAATGTGCGAAGTGACCGGTAAATGTCAGCTTTGACCTCCACCCTACCAATATATAGTTAAAGGAATATAAAATTATCTACCGAAATCCTGAAGCGAAGGTATTTTATTAGTCGTCGCTTTTCATAGTTCCACGTTCCAGGGGTCGTATGTGGCGCGCGTCGCATGCTAATGTGCGGACTGTCCGGTGAATGTCAGCTTTGACCTCCAGACTGATAGAATGGGGTGGTAATATATTAAGGACTAGTACATTTTTATATTATACCCCTCAATGGAGTTCGAATAGTTTGTGAGTAAAATTTTGGCGGTAGTATCATGTTTATGTAGTCGGTGGTAGATAACGCTTCATATTGCTACTGGCCCGTTGGTCGAGCGGTCAGAGATCCTGGCCACGAAACCAAGGGTCAAGGTTTCGAATCCTGCTAGGGGAATATTTTTCGTGTGATGGACATGGACATTTGTACTCCAATCATGGATGTTTACAAACTTATTTAAGTATGTCTATCCGTTCACCTAGCATCCATAGTACAAGCATGAGCTTAGTTGGGAACTAGGGAATTGGTGTGTCATTGGAATTTATTTATTACTAGCTGACCCGGCGAATTATGTTCCGCCTGACAGTCAATGAGGAGAAACAAAATCGGAATTAGCTCTTGAAAAATGATATTTTTTTTATTGATGAATATCACTATTCCAGATGAAGACAAAACCAAAAATACAAAATCACATAAATTGGTCAACCCGTTCTTGTGTTAAAAATGGTGTGACTAACAGGACTTTGTTTTATAATATATATAGAATATAGAATACAGATTATATGCGAGAAGAAGAGAAGTATGTTATTTTAATCTCTATCTTTGGATTTTTCAGATCTCAAAATACGGCACACAACGACTGATTTTCACATTTTTCACCTAGCCCAGTTTTTATCATTTTGACTGAATGTGGTAAAGGGAGCTATTTGCCCTTTTGACTCTGCCTACCCCTTCGGGGATTACGGGCGTGACGATATGTATGTATGTAGGGAAAATACGGACGACAAGTACGTATGAATATCTACCACTAAATCAGTGGGAAGTGTGAGTACACCTACATATCATCATCTTCCTAGCGCTATGTCCCGTGTTTAGACGGGGTCCGCTTAGACCATGATCCAGGATTAAGCGAGTCTGGTAATTACATTGAAGCGACTGCCGATTTGACCTTCGTAACCCTAAGATAGGTGAACCAGACAATTTTTGGATCATGGTTACAAATCCAAAGTTGTTTGAATTTGCAGGTTTGATCACGATGTTTTCCTTCACCTTCGAGCTAGTAGTATAAGTACGTACATAAACTTGAAAAAGCCAGAGGTACGTGCCCGGGTTTGAACCCGCACCTCGGTTAAGAGGCGCGTGTCTTTACCATTGAGTACACCTACATAATCAAATAAATATAGATTACCACGACCCATTTGCCCGGCACTCTTGTTCAAGAGTTTAAAGGGCTGGGGATCAAATGATAGTCGCTTCAATAAATAAATAAATATCAGACTACATCACATACATTGATCTGACTCCGGGGTAAGTAGCTTAAGCACTTGTGTTACGGATATCAAAAATATGGTATTACAAATATATACTTAAATATTGGATATTGACACCCAGACACAGAACAAACACAAGTCTTCATCACACGAATGTTTATCCTGGGTGGTGATCGAACCCACAACTCTTGGCGCAAGGGGCAGGGTCATTACCGAATGCGCCATCGAGCTTATCAGATTTATTATCAAGGATTTAGCGAAACCCGACAAAAAATTTGATATAACTGTAATGAAAATAGAAGTTAATTAAAACACCACAGTTGATCATCAAAAAAGTTCTAAAAATGCGTAATTAATTCATTTACATATTAACATCTTCATGAAAAAAATTATGTTAAGCTCTGAACAAATTTCAGAAATGAGACAGGTAACCATATACTACTTAACAAAAACCCAAAAAATGTGTTCCGTAAAAAATATTGCGATGAAAAATTGCCAAAAATTCGTTTTATTTCAAAGACATTCGTTTCACTTACATACAAAGTACTCGTTTGCGTGACATAACATAGAATATTGCTTTAATGTAAAGGTCTTCGTGAGCCGTGTGATATTTCACGCAGGCATCAAACTGGAAAATTGGAGCCATTGAGTGATGGACTTTGACCTTCAAAAGGGCGTGAAAAATGAAAACTCGCGAGAAGATAAAAGGGACAATTATGGGGTCCACAAAAAATACCGTTATTTTTTGAAGCGAAACTCGCGTGATACCGAAAGGATTCGAAAGGTTGATTGGTTCGTTTCGAAAAATCTTTTCGCGAATTGCGAATGTGAATTCCCGTGACGAATTCACATTCGCAAATATTAACGATTCGGAGGGCTGCTGAAAAAAACGTTTTTAAATAATAATAAAAAAATATTCAGACTGACACACCAATTCCTTCTTCACACCTAGTTCCAAACTAAGCTTATGCTTGTACTATGGATACTAGGTGAACGGATAGACATACTTAAATACGTTTATAAATATCCATGATTCGAGTACAAATGTCCATGTTCATCACACGAAACATTTGCCTCGAGCGGGATTCGAACCCGCGACCCAGGGTTTCGGGGCCAGGGTCTCTAACCACGCGACGAACGGGCCAGTCTTCTTTACTAGTAGCTGCCGCGACTTATATGCTTGTACACACGGTAGTATGACCGGCCAAGTTCAATGAAAAGTCGCGCGGCAGTGTGCCCAGGGGAACGCTATCTATACTAATATTATAAAGAGGAAATATCTGTATTTGTGTGTGTGTATGTTTGTAATGAATAAACTCAAAAACTACTGCTCCGATTTCCAAAATTCTTTCACCATTGGAAAGCTACATTATCCGGAAGTAACATAGGCTATATTTTATCCCCATAATTCTACAGGAACGGGAACTATGCGGGTGAAACCGCGGGGCGCTGCTAGTATACTAATACCCCTTGGGATGAGGAATGCTGGATCAAGCAATACACCTGGGTCCAGCACAATTTTAAGTTTGCTAAATCCAGCAGTCAGTCAACTCTGAGTGACGGGTGACATGGGGTGCTTGTAACCTATCACCACCCTCAGCCCCTAACCTCTAATATTCGGCAACATCGGTAAATATGGATCACCTCCGCACCGCACAGGGTGTACAAATTAATACGTATTGTCGCCAGGGTTGGCACAAATTGAACTATATTTATTGAATCTTACGTGACCAATAGTGCAGGTTTACAATAGTTTTACATCGTTATTTATACGTATAAAAGTGGTATAACTAGTTGAACAGTTTGCAAATTGTTTCCAGCTTGCATTTAATTCTGAAGATTTATAAAATTTCATCCTTCATCTTTACTGCATAAGCTTGTAATGATGTAAATGGCATCTTAATAACAAATATTTTACGAACAGTTTAATTTTGAATGGTGTGATACACATGCGAGGGATTTTCCTCTACTAGCTAGTGGTGAGAGACGTATACTTTAATTTAAAATATAGATTAGTTAGTAAATTAAATGACCAGTGATGACAAATTATGAGACACTAGCTTCTGCCAGTTAATTTGCTCGCGTGGTACGTCGATAAAACATATCCTATATGTTATTCGGGTGTATTAGCTACATAATTCTAAAGTTTCATTAAAATCCATTCAGTAGTTTTTGCGTGAAAGAGTAACAAACATCCAAACTAAGTTCGCATTTATTATATTTGTAGGATTAAGCACTCAAGAAAGCTAATTCCACGTGGCCGGAGCCGCAACCAAGTTCGCAGCATGTTTAAGAAGCCGAGACGGGTCAGGGGCCAACCCTAATGAGAAGCCGGCAACGGTCACGTAAAACAATGAACTCGCCAGACAAGGGTTGAGTCCCTGCGCGCCCGACATGACGTGTGCACACGGGGCGGTATTGGGGGCGGGCGCGTTGAGTTGGAAGGTAAGTACTAGGGTTTGCGATACTGGATCCGGCAGTCTAGTTGGGACCAGCACAATTTGACTGGCTCGATGGCGCATTCGGTAGTGACCCTGCCCCATGCGCCAAGAGTTTTGGGTTCGATTCCCACCCAGGACAAACATTCGTGTGATGAATACTTGTGTTTGTTCTGTGTCTGGGTGTTAATATCCAATATTTAAGTATATATTAGTAATACCACTGTGGTTTCTGATATCCGTAACACAAGTGCTTAAGCTACTTACCTCGGAGTCAGATAAATGTATGTGATGTCGTCGAATATTCATATTTATATTTTAAAATTTTAACGTTGGAGCCAGTGACATGTGCTGGTTCAATACCGCTGGATTTCAATCCATACTAGACATTGTAATGCTGAGTCAAGTAATCCAGTTGGATCTAGCATAATTTTAGCTATGCTGGATTGCTATCCCTAATCCCGAGTGACGGGTGACATGGGGTGCTTGTAACCTATCACCACCCTCAGCCCCTAACCTCTAATATTCGGCAACATCCGTAAATATGGATCACCTCCGCACCGCACAGGGTGTACAAATTAATACGTATTGTCGTCAGGGTTGGCACAAATTGAACTATATTTATTGAATCTTACGTGACCTATAGTGCAGGTTCACAATAGTTTACATAGTTATTTATAAATATAACAATAGTTTAAAATAGTATTACTAGTTGAATAGTACGCAAATTGTTTCCAGCTTGCATTTAACTCTGAAGATTTATACCATTTTTAACCGGCTTCAAAACAAGGAGGAGGTTCTTAATTCGACAGATTTTTTTGTACTGACTTTTTTTTTTATCCTTCATCTTTGCCTCAAAACAAATAATACTCATTTACGAACATTGTTATAATAATTGTATGGATTGTGAATCGTGTGTCACATATGCGAGGGATTCTCCTCTAAGTTCGATGCCACTGGATTTCAATCCATACTAGAGATTGTGCTGGGTGAAGTAATCCAGTTGGATCCAGCATAATTTCAGCTCTGCTGGATCCAGCAAAAATAACTACTAACTAAACTTCACGCCACTTCCCTAGCAGGGTAGGCAGAGAGAACCGAACGCCATATGGCACGATCCTTACACACCTCACTCGCCTCTTCAACATTCATGATCCTTTCCATACAAGCTCTACGGTTTTATGACTCCTAACATCACCTTCTGTTAATACACGACCAATCTGATCGTGGTAGGTGAGCCTGGGCCTTCCGCGGCTCCTACATCCTTCCACTTTCGCATTGTATATCTGTTTAGTAAATTTTTCGTCATTCATTCTTTCTACATGTCCGAACCACCGGAGCATGCCTCTTCTTACCTTGACTCTGACGCTCCAGCAAAAATGCTGCTGGATTGATATCCCTAATAAGTAACCTCGGAAATTTATACCCGTAAACTCACAGGGATGGATGCATTCATGGTCAGCCAATTTGAAGTCATGTCCTGGTGATAGTAACCTAATTATAAAGACGCCTGTGATGAGGCTGGTGTCCAATATGGAGCTCCTACTATTGTTTTTAAGCAAGTTTTGCTGGTTTAATCTCAGCTCCACTCTGGTGTATTTATACCTACCACTGATGGACACGAGGGACATCGTGCACATTCAAATAACTATGAATGTCAGACGCATTCACTTCAATGTAATAATTACAAGTAAAATAATAAGTATTTTTTTTATTGTTATTAAACCAACAGCAAGACAACCTGTTGTGTTAAAATATAAGTGAATGAAAAAGAGATGCTTATCTCTTTTTCATTCACTTGACACGCGTACATACTTTTTTTAATAAAAAAATATGAAGGAAAATTCGCTATGATAATCACACGGACTAGTAAAAAAAGAAGGACTCCGCGCCACTAACTAGACATTGAATCTCCTCAGGTGCTCCACCTTGCCACGCAACTTACGTCACACATTGACATAATCAGTGCTCCAAATGACAGATATCCGATATCTGGTATCCATAAGTATCTCACTCACAAATTCATAAACGTGGCTTCACCCTATAGTTTGAGAGCGTGGAGTCCTTTTTTTTTCACTAGTCCGTGGATAATCAGTAGATTATTAAAATTCAGACGGTGACCAATTTCGTCCTCAAGTGATATTAAAGTCAAAGTCAAAAATATCTTTATTTACGTAGGCCTCAAAAAAGCACTTATGAATCGTCAAGTAAGTACATAGTAGAACAATTTGAAGCTACCACCGGTTCGGAATGTCGCATCTACCGAGAAGAAACCGGCAAGAAACTCGGTAGTTACTCTTTTCAATGCCAGATTGAATTAATAAATTTTCTCACAAAACTACAGTCAATCAACCGTATTCTTTCTAAATAACAGAACACAATGTATCCACAATGAACGACTTTGTGGGTTAAATATTGCACCAAATTTTATTTTCTTTCTTTTTAATTAATTGAAATTCAGGGCAAGTTTAAGCTTTAGAATTGAATCAGAAATCCCATCAAAAGAGAGCGTACACTTGACAGGCATTTTGGCGGCGTGTCAGTCATAGGATAAACATGCGAGACAAGGGTTGGTCAGCACGCGTGTAAACATACAGGACAGTGAATTGGGCAGTCACGATTCGCAAGTAGTATTATAGACGTTTTATTAACTTGGTTTCTTTTTGTGAGGATAATTGTCTGGTAAGATATATCATCATCTTCCTAGCGTTATGTCCCGTGCTTAGACGGGGTCCGCTTAGACCATGATCCAGGATGTAGCGAGTCTGGTAATTACATTGAAGCGACTGCCGATCTGACATTCGTAAGCCTAAGATAGGGGAACCAGACAATTTTTGGATCAGGGTTACAAATCCAAAGTTATTTGAATTTGCAGGTTTCATCACGATGTTTCCCCTCACCGTTGAGCTAGTGGTATAAATACGTACATAGATTTGAAAAATCCAGTGTCCAGCGATGGCATAGCCTCCTTAGATTGCCTACAGCGAGGCTATACGGTATTGAATAAAAACGTTAAAGTATTTTTTTCATGAATTGCACTTCTCACTAACTTCTAATATAAGCGTCTGATATGTAAAACTGCGCCAAGTGGCATTTAAATATATTAACTCACTTTTAAGGGAATAAAGTCTAAATCTAGTTTTACCATTTAGAAAGAAGATTAAATTTTTAAAAATTACAAGTGCTACAAAGGGGGTTTATACACGTACTAGGAAAACATCCGATAGACATATGAGGATAAATAAGTTCACGAGAGATGCTGGGGTTAAACTTTCTGTGGCTACGCAACACCGTGGTGGCGGAAGCTATTACGCACACCGTTAAATATGCGAGACGAGGGTCGTCAGGGGGCGCGGGCGTGCGTCTTGCGCGGTCGCCACCGGCCGCACCTAATAATGTAAGCGGTTAGTGTCTAATAGGGTAGATATAACCAATCTTTGCAGTACTTGCTCTTTACAAACGTTGAGACATCATGGCGTACCATAATTGACAAAATATTTAATGACTTCAAAACAATAAAAAAGAAATTACACCGTTATAATATGTAATAAATAATCTAATGAAAAATATATATATATACAGCCTAATTGAGAACGTCCTCCTTTTTTTGAAGTCGGTTGATATAGAGATCATAATCTATATATTAATACGTAAAGCAAAACCTTTGTACTTACCCTTTTTACCAAAATCATGCGGACGGAGGAATATGCGATTTGACATAGTTAAAGTATATACAGAGAAGTAGTGCAAAAAGGTAATATTTTAATAAATAACGCATAAGAAATAATTATTTAAAAAAAACGAATGACGGTCGATTATCGACCACTTGGCGAATAGTTAGTGAAATGAAATGAAATGAAATTGTTTTTATTTACGTAGGCTTAAAAAAAGCTTTTATAAATCGTCAGAATAAGATCAATATCTACCGGTTCAAAAAGTAGATTCTACCGAGAAGAAACCGGCAAGAAAATCGATAGGTACTCTTTTAAAATGCCAAGTCTTACTAACTATGATCAGGGGCGTAGCTACCGCCGTATCTGCCGTATCAATTATACGGGGCCCCCGGGCTTCGGGAGCCCCCGAAGTGCGTAAGCAAAAATTAATAAAAACTTCAAAATTAATAAATCAGTTTGCCGAAAAAAGGCAAGGAGAGTGTATATTTAATTTGAATTGTTTGTTAAACATTTTGAAAAAAGTGAGAGATAGATAATTATGATGCATAAATATTTCTATTAATTTAATGCAAACATTTTTTTTTGTTTTGTGAGAATTCTTTACCCTTCATAAGGGCCCCCAAAATTTTTTTATACGGGGCCCCGCCAATGCACGCTACGCCACTGACTATTAGTTACAATTTATACGTGAATGTAAATTTAGCAGTGTGGGCGAACAGCCTGGGTCTAACAATATATTATTATCATTTAAATAGTCTTCTATCTTGTAATAGCCCTTTTTAATCAAACAATTTTTAATATATAGTTTAAACTTATGTACAGGTAAATCTATGAGACTGAGGAAACATATTGAATAATTTTAGTTAGAATAAATACAGATAGTCTCGTAAATATGCGAGGTATGTTATAAGTCTGTAAGTCTGTGAATAAGTTTCTGTGGCGGAAGCTATTACACCGATAAATATGCGAGACGAGGGTCGTCAGCTGGCGCGGGAGCACGCGACTTGCGCGGTCGCCACCGGCCGCACATAATAATGTAGGCGGTTTGTGTCCAATAGGGTAGCCGATACTAATAATCTGTGACGTGTTAATGAAATAAAATAACATAACAAACATAACATAACATAACATCACGCCCACGATCCCCGAAGGGGTAGGCAGAGTCGAAGGGGCAGCAAGCCCCTTCAACCACATTCAGCCAAAAATAAAGCCGGGCTGGGACAGATGGAAAATTGTGAAAAAGCAAGCGGCTAACCTGTCGCCTACACAATCACACACCCAAAACCCGATATACCATTAGTCGCCTTTTACGACATGCTAGGCAAGAACTACAGTTGGCATATTCTTTTTAAGTCCCAGACCAACATGGGACAGTGGGCTGGATTGGATGGAAAGCTGTGAAAAAGGAGTGACAAGTGGCTAGCTCGTCGCCTACTCAGTCACAGACCCAAAAGCCCGTAAACCATTAGTCGCCTATTACGTTTTTTTTTTGTCCCAGATCAACATGGGCCAAGTCCCAGACCAACATGGGACAAATAAAATAATTTATTAATTTAACAAATTCTTTTGCACGTCACTTTTTTTAACCCTACCAACACCTCGACGTGAATGGCTTGATGAGAAGAGGTGCCGCAAGAAACTCAACAGATAGCCTTTTTTTTAAAACGTATTTTACATATCTCTAATATGTGGTACATTAAAATATCATGACTAAAAATTTCACTGTGCATGCGAGCAGATTATCTTGTCCAAACATTTTTATCATTTAAATAATCATCTATTTTGCAGTAACCTTTTCTTATTAAACATGATTTAATATAAGACCTAAATTTATGCGTGGGTAATTCAATAACATTTTGAGGCAGTTTATTAAATATTTTTATGCTTAGACCTACAAATGAACCACTAATCTTATTAAGCCTGAGTTTTGGAATTGCTAATCTATTTAAAACTGGCAAAACGCCACGCTGCCAGCTGCCATAGACTTAATTTGGCATTTGTACGATAAGATGTCAAACCATGCCGAATTCAGATTTTTTTAAAGATTTTAATATGCTTAATAATCAAATTTTATAAGCAATCTAGCAATCCTGTGTTGCTCATTTTAAGCAGTTAGAATTTAAGCATGTTTTGAAATATATTTACGAAGTAATTTTTTGTACGGATTTGAACAAACATTTCTCGCATGTCAGGCGCGTTTTTTACCATTAAGCCACCGCATACATGATACGATATTTTTCTTAAACTTGGTTTACGTGCAAGAAGGTCAATCCCTTTGCCTTCTCCTACGTGAGTCTTAAACCAAAGTTGTTCGAACTACACATACCTTTTGCAATATAAACAGTTCTATTCAAACAAAGTTGTGCTCACACTTGATCAAAGATGAGGACAAGGAAAACAACCCCGGGGGTGCGGGTTCAGCTCCGGCGAGGTGCGCCCAGATGAAAACACGAACTTTGGTGTTTTGATGGGGGTACGATAGGGTGGTCCGACGTTCGGATTTGACGGGACAGGTTAGGATTTTTGGGGGACGTTTTGATTTTGAAGTTTAGGAGGATTAGCCTGCAGACTTTTTATTGGGGATTTAGTGAATTTTTTAGAGCTGATAATATTAATACTTCTTACATGAGATTTCGTATTATTCAAATTTAAACTAATCAAAACTAAACAAATCAATCTGACGACATCACATACATTGATCTGACTCCGAGGTAAGTGGCTTAAGCACTTGTGTTACAGATATCAAAATCAACAGTGGTATTAAAAATACTTAAATATTGAATATTAACACCCAGACACATAATAAACTTGTGTTATTCGTATGTTTACACTTATGTTTGTGCATGGGGCAGAGTTACTACCGAATGCGCCATCGAGTCAGTCAAATATTGGTTCAGTTAGGCTATTAACAAAACAGTCTGCAATTTTGACTGCTGAATGAGAAGCCAATTTTTTTTTTCAGAATACCGTATTTTAATTTTTAAAATAAAAGTATCCAAAGTCATTTCTAGCTTTTTGTCTCAGTAAATATCCGTCAGAATCAGTTGACTCGTTTTGGAAATTTGTAGGAACAAAAGACAGGTAGAAAGAACAAAAAAAGTTATAGCTCTTTCTGTGCTTTCTGCCTATCTCAAAACAATAGCTTAGTACTATTGTACTACATTGGCATTACAAACAGACACTCCAAATGATACTTCTGTACATTTAGATATTTGTTCAAATGTAACATATTTGTCCCGTGTTGGCCTGGGACTTTAAAAAAATTGTCAACTGTGTTTCTTGCCTAGCATGTCGTAAAAGGCGACTAATGGTATATTGGGTTTTGGGTATGTGATTGTGTAGGCGGCGAGCTAGCCACTTGTCATCAGTTTATTTTTGGCTGAATGTGGATAAAGGTTCCAGCTGTCCATTTGACTCTGCCTGCCCCTTCGAGGATTATGGGCGTGATGTTGTGTATGTATGTATGTAACACATAACGATTTTAGCTTGATTAATTTTCCTTTACAGATTACAGTCGCACACACAAAAACCATTGTCCTGATTTCTCCCATGAATATGGTAACCGAACAACCCTTAGGTATAGGTAATTTAAGGCCATTGTGTGGAGGGTGGTAAATTCGCCACCACCTCAGCGGTTTGAGGCTGCAAAACCGAATTACAAATTATAACTTAGCCTCTCTTTAGCTTAAGTCAATTATTACCTTTTAAAGAACTCTGATAGGAGGGCAAAAAGTTAATAACGGTTCAGGTGGAAATGTGGGTAAGTGTGGGGTGGATTTAGGTTTGAGGGTTCCATATGTTATATCAAATATAATTGGGTAGTGGTTACCCTATTTTACTTTTGAAATTTTGATATGAATCGGAATTAGATTTCATTAATGTTTTATCTAAACATAAAGAAGACAGGCCTGTTGGTCGAGTGGTCAGAGACACAGGCTACGAAACTAAGGCTCGCGGGTTCGAATCCCGCTAGCGGCAAATGTTTCGTGTGATGAACATGGACATTTGTACTCGAGTCATGGATGTTTAAAAACGCATTTAAGTATGTCTATCCGTTTACATAGCCATAGCACAAGCATAAGCTAAGGAATTGGGGTGTCAGTCTGGAGAATTTATTATTATTATTAATTTATTATTATAAAAAAATAAATAAACGCAGTATGCATTACAGTACATGAATACAATAATTTTTAGCCATGTTGCAAGGGGCTAGAGACGAAACAAGCAGACAGAGTGAAATTAAATGAAATTGAAATGAAATGAAATGAGTGTTACATGTTTTGTCTTTAATTTTAAATGTAAGTAGCATAGAAAGTCCCATGTTGGTCTGGGACTTGGCCCATGTTGATCTAGGACAAAAAAAAAAAGAATGTGCCAACTGTGGTTCTTGCCTAGCATTTCATAAAAGGCGACTAATGGTTTACGGGCTTTTGGGTTTGTGTCTTAGTAGACGACGAGCTAGCCACTTGTCACTCCTTTTTCACAGCTTTCCATCCAACCCAGCCCACTGTCCCGTGTTCGTCTGGGACTTAAAAAGAATATGCCAACTGTGGTTCTTGCCTAGCATGTCGTAAAAGGCGACTAATGGTATATCGGGTTTTGGGTGTGTGATTGTGTAGGCGACAGGTTAGCCGCTTGTCACTGCTTATTCACAATTGTCCATATAACCCAGCCCGGCTTTATTTTTGTCTGAATGTGGTTGAAGGGGCATGCTGCCACTTTGACTTTGCCTATCCCTTCGGGGATTATGGGCGTGATGTTATGTATGTAGTAGCATATAAAATAATGATAATTTATTTTCCGATACACATTAGATATAAATATCAAAGTAGCTTTTCTCCTTACAAATCAGGGAGTGATTTTTATAATAAGTATGCAATACTTATTCTATAGGTAATCAGGTCCCCTCTCTACAAACGTATAAGTTTATAAATAAATAAATATCCGATGACATCACATACATTGATCTGACTCCGAGGTAAGTAGCTTAAGCACTTGTGTTACAGATATCAGAAACAACAGTGGTATTACAAATATATACTTAAATATTGGATATTAACACCCAGACACAGAACAAACACAAGTATTCATCATACGAATGTTTGTCCTGAGTGGGGATCGAACCCACAACTCTTGGCGCATGGGGCAGGGTCACTACCGAATGAGCCATCGAGCCAGTCAAAAAGTTTACCATAAGACTTAATGTATTTATCTCGCGGCTCAAAAAACTTAGTGCACTCCGACTATAAACGAAACACACCGCTAGCAAGAAGATTTATAAAATAATGAGATCTATAACAATTCCGTTTTTTAAACCACACCGCTGAACCCCAAAAATGCTTTTATCCCCGTTACTCACTTTACGGCCGTTTACTTTCGCAAGTTTAAAAGCTATTTTTATTTTAAATCGCTAGTAGCCCGAAGCGTTCGGCCACTTTGACAAGTGCCGCTCCGTCCAACTCCGTCCAACTTGGACCAAGTTGGACCAACTTGGACTAACTTGGCCAGCTCCAAGTTTCTGTACAAGTTACAGTTTCGCGCTCCCGGCCATTTTTAAGTCTGCTTGTCGACACTTGAAGTTGTTTCTACTTCGGATTGTACGTAAGTAATTATTTCGAGAGCTGTTGAGGTGAGTAATAAAATTGATCCTACGACATGTTTTTAGATGAAATACTTTGGTGTTACAATTAATTATTTAATTACTCATTACAAGCCCGGTTTTATTTTTGGCTGAATGTGGTTGAATGGGCATGCTGCCCCTTTGACTCTGCCTACCCCTTCGGGGATTATGTGCGTGATGTTATGTATGTAATTATTCATACTATAAATGCTAAAGTAACTGTGTCTGTGACGTCTTCACGCCTATACTCAAAAGTCAAAGTCAAAATACTCTTTAATAGGTTTGAAACAAACACTTATAAATCATCAATTCAACAAGAAAATCAAATAATAATATGAATCTACTACCGGTTCGAAATTATCCTTCTACCGAGAAGAAACCGGCAAGAAACTCGGTAGTTACTCATTTCAACAACATATTTTACAAGGTTACTACAATAGTTAACGGATTGCAATGAAATCAGGTAAGTTTTAAATCATCGAAAGGACGAAGACAGGATAGGCTATTTTTGCATACATGCATACATAATGTCCTCCTAACCGATATCGGTCACGGCGGCCAATCTCAACGAGGATTAGCCAACTGCGCAAGAGATATTATAGTGCACAAGTGTGTGCGCAAACACAGGTGCACTCTCTATTCCTTCACTCTCATAGTCCATTCAGACGGCAATTTCAGATATCGGATATCTGTCATTTGGAGCGCTTATTATGTCAATGTGTGACGTAAGTTGCGTGTCAAGTTGGAGCACCTGGGAACTTCAATGTCTAGTCAGTGGCTCGGAGACCTTATTTTTTTACTTGTCCATGGTAACGGATAAATAAATTAGTATTAGACCACATCACATCTACTCATCAGATTTAAAACTAAGAAGTTAAATAAATCACTATTACCGAAATTGGAGTCAGCGACGGTACTACAATACAGACTTGAGCTCAATCCTAACTCATTAGCAACTTTCTGTGCCGGCACGGGGATTGAATCTACGCCCCGTTCGACGCGTCTGAACTATTACATAAAGAGGGTTGTCTAGACAGACATGAATATGTAATCAACTGATTATAACGTATGGATTAATGCCAATAGTTCGACGCCGTGAGGAAAACTGCCAATGTAGTGTGCGCACCACCTATATCTGTTTACACGCATACTCATTTCCTCCCATAGTATATAAGTGCATGAAAGACTAATAAAAAGGCTTTTAGATAGCAGATAGTCTTGTCATATAAAGCTCTCCCTTCGCCCATGATTGCACCAATATATATAGCTATGGAAGTGTAATGTGGTCGATTTGTATGATACGATTTGAGATTGATCCATGTAAGGGCATCGAACTAAGCTAGATAGTGCTTTTAAAGTAAATCACCAGACTTGGTTATTTAGCATCAGAGTCAAAAGCGTACCCGGCTAAACTAGGCGAATTACAGATATTACTTACGAAATGAAATGATTTATGAAATCAAATGTTTTTTTTTTATGAAATGATTATCATGTATTATTTATTTTAATGAAATGGTTTATGAAATGAAATGATTTATGAAATCATTTCATTTAATTTCCAGGCGAATTACAGATATTACTTTAAACAGTAAAATACCGAAATAAATGTTATATCGAATAAAAGCACGAGAGAACTCTTCTGACCGTCGGTTAAATTATTAAAAATTATTGAATACGTATTTTTTGCTTTGTCAAAGACAAAGGAAGGACATTGCGGAAAATTTATCGCATCAAAATTTTGGAGTGACGCGCTTTGGCGTCACGTATAATATATTTCCATTTATATCCCACAATGTCACATACATTGATCTGACTCCGAGCTGAGTAGCTTAACGTACTGTGTTTAACAGCTTAAGCACTTGTGTTACGGATATCAGAATCAGTAGTATTACAAATATATACTTAAATATTGGATATTAACAACCAAACACAGAACAAACACAAGTATTCATCACACGAATATTTGTCTGGGTGGGGATCGAACCTACAACTTTTGGCGCATGGGGCAGGGTCACTACCAAATGCGCCATCGAGCCAGTCAAAATAAATTTGTAGGGCTTAGTGATATCACGCGACATTGTATCTTAACTCGCTTAGTACTTTATTTTGCTGGACAAAAGAAAAAGTATAAAAATAATACTTAGTATATTTTTATACATACAATATTTTTCAGTGATCTAACTGACTATTATGTATACTGTGTAAAATGGCTATAATACTCACCATTCGGATTCAGTCTTAGCCTGCACTTACAAAATTCCAAAAATCTGTCTAATAGCCTACCCCTCAAAGTCTACCGTCTCTCTCCCCTAAGAAAATTTCCCTCACATTATGATAAACAATATCTTAGCAAACTCGCAGACTTCAAAAGTTTTAATTCAATATCACCAACAAAAACTTAATAAACCTCCGGCGACCCATACCTATCTACTTTAATAAGGGATGCGAACTTCGGGGTTGTAGAATCTGGTACACTTGAGGGTTGACACCTGTCCCCTTTTTCTTTAAGGAACTCTCTCAGGTGAATTTTGATTGTCTATTACGAGAGTGGAAAGTTCGAGATGGTCGTCCTTTATCTAAGTATTATTTTTATAATGTCCTCCTAACCGATATCGATCACGGCGGCCAATCTCAACGAGGATTAGCCAACTGCGCAGGAGATATTATAGTGCACAAGTGTGTGCGCTAACACAGGTGCACTCTCTGTTCCTTCACTCTTATAGTCCAGTGAGACGGCAATTCGACATGACCGGAAAGAGGTTAGGCGCAGGACATGTAGGTACCCGTTCATATAGTCACGCCCGCTATCACAGAGACGTCAGAGAGTCTAAAGAGCAATTAGGGCCTTATTATTAACCTAAAGCTAATTCAGTCATTATAAAGAAAGAACAAATTATCCAACTAATTCACTAATTCCCTAGTTCCAAACTAAGCTTATATGCTATGGATACTAGGTGAACGGATAGACATTCTTAAATACGTTTATAAACATCCATGACTCGAGTACAAATGTCCATGTTCATCACACAAAACATATGCCCCTAGCAGAATTCGAACCCGCGTCCCTTGGTTTCGTGGCCAGAGTCTGACCATTCGACCAGCAGGGCCAGTCAAATTTATGAATCTCAGACCAGTATGGGACATCGTCATGAAATTATAACTTGTAACGAAGCGATTATCAAGTCTTTAGACATTGGATATCTGCCAAATAGACTATGGTTACGCAAGGTCATCTTAATATACAAATTTCTTTTCAATTTTATGTCATACTTTCTAGCGGTGACATGATGTTGTACGAAGTTCATTCTTAAATAAAAAAAAAATATTCGAAATTTTTACGAAATTGTATGATATAATATAAAAAAAAATGTACGTTAAATAATTAAGAAAAAAACAACCATCAACATGTCACCGCTAAGAAGGATACTTCTTAGCGGGCGCTATTTATTTCGCTTAGTACTAATGGACATTTTGACTTTGCGGTTCGCCAGAAAAAATGTACGTGATATGTTCATTTACTTTATATTAAAATATGGGGCATTATGTACTTGCATGTAATTATTTCGAAATAAAACAAATTTGGTAATAAATTACTATTATTTTACTGTTTATTGAGAATAATTACTTTTTCGCCAAGTCAGAGATGTAAATACTTAGGCTACTTAGGTTTTAAAAATGCTGCGGTACGGTTGGGTGCGAGCCAACATACCACACGTTTGGAGCGCTAATTAACGTTGAGATAAAACTGTACTTAGAAAATCTAAGCCGTACCCAGGTTTCTGAAATAAGAATCTTTCAAATTGACTACTATGTAAAAACTGTAATTTCATTTAAGATATTCTCAACATCAAACTATGAAACTGGTTTAAGAGTGTAAAGCTTCCGGAATCAGGCCGTATATTTCCGTTAAGCACACCAACACGCCTACATTACCTGCCAGGCAGTGATGACTGACTCGATGGCACATTCGGTAGTGACCCTGCCCCATGCGCCAAGAGTTGTGGGTTCGATCCCTACCCTAGGACAAACATTCGTGTGATGTATACTTGTGTTTGTTCTGTGTCTGGGTGTTAATATCCAATATTTAAGTATATATTTGTAATACCACTGTTCATTCTGATATCCATAATACAAGTGCTTAACCTACTTACCTCGGAGTCAGATCAATGTATCTATGTGATGTAGTAGAATATTTATTTAAAAAAAATAAAAACAAAATAACCGACTGATAAAGTATAATATCACCAATTTGCGGATGTCATACGGTATTTTACTTAGGAAACAGGCAATGACATTTTACAATCATCCAGTTTATGTATTATTCGATTGTTATCTTTTATCTAACTGTGGAAAAATCAGCCCTAAACCAAATTCAAAGAAAAATTATATTGAAGTTTATTGACTTTATTGGTGGGTTCTATAAATAAAATCAATGAAATTGTAGTTACCTATGTTGAAAATCCGTGACATACAGACAGACGGTAACAAAAGATAGCTTCGAAGAAACCTGTAAGCGAAAAAGTTACAAGCCACTTTTAATGTGATGACTTTGAAGAAATTTGGGGGCGAGCGCCATGTCGACCAAATAAGTATTTTAAGTTAAGGTAAGCCGAGGACGCGAAGCGGTGAAAAATGATCCGGGAAAAAACTCTTAAAACCGTTGTGTTTAAGTTATTGTTAAGTTTCTTACGGTAGCTGTTTATAGACCTTGTTATTGTTAAACACGTTTTTTGTATTAAAAAGGCAATAGGTATTTGATGTAGATAGGTACATAAATGCTACCTACCCCGCTAGGGATGTGGCGTGAAGTTTAGTTAGTTAGGTACATAAATTATATTCATTTTTTCTGTAATTTTTTATGCTGGTCTGGGACTTAAAGAAAACTGTTAATAGTCGTTGAATCAATTATTTTGGGCCCTTAATTTAGATTATCAAAATCTAACTTATAGACTAAAAAAAAATAATTAAATTATATTGTGTTTTAACATGAGCGGTGGTAGCTCAATGGTAAGGACACGCGCCTCTTAACCGAGGAGTGCGGGTTCAAATCCGGGCATGTACCTCTAGATTAAAAAAAAAAAAAAAAATCTATGTACATATTTATACCACTAGCTCGACGGTGAGGGAAAACATCGTGATGAAACCTGCAAATTCAAACAACTTTGAATTTGTAACCATGATCCAAAAATTGTCTGGTTCCCCTATCTTAGGGTTACGAAGGTCAGATCGGCAGTCGCTTCAACGTAATTACCAGACTCGCTAAATCCTGGATCATGGTCTAAGCGGACCCCGTCTAAGCACGGGACATAACGCTAGGAAGATGATGATATTGTGTTTTAACATCAAAACAAGAACGTCACAAGTTCGTAACTCTGAAATTTGAATTGGAAGTACAACGTCTGGACAATCGACAAAAAGTATCTATCTAAGTCAATTGACCAAGCTTTAAATCTTGATTATTGACCAAGTTATATAGGTTTACAGTTGCAGATTAGACAGAGACATGAAATGTGACGTCATATGCCAAGCGCGCCATACACGTGCATAGGAAAATCTGTTTTCGTTTAAACTGTTATAATTCGTTGGGCTTTTGATGAAACTTAATTCTGTTTTCACTCTTAGAATTTTATTATTTACATTTATTTGCCGATGAATGCGTTAAATAACTAAAATATTTTTCATGCATATTCCCCATTGAAGCATACTTCTGCAGAAATATTTTTTAAAACTTAACTCGGAGTCAGATCAATGTATGTGATGTGGTCAGAAAATTAACGATTAAGTAAGAATACTTTTTTATACAATAGAAGGCTCATAAAATTATAATCGGATGGTTTTCCCAGCCCTGTATATGAAGCAATGTTCTCAAGGCGCACAAAGTTACTGGAGTGTATTTTGATTGTGATACGTAATGGAAACAAGTTTAATTCACCCGCTGGGAGTAACAGACTTGTGATGTCTGGCGGTGAGATGATGTTAGGAGGTGTTATTAGTATGTAGGACTTAGAAGTAACAAGCTATGTTTGAGGGTAAATATTTTATGATTTTATATTAAGTCTCAAAATCTTAGTCTTATTAAACGAGTTTAGGATTATTGATGGCAACTCAAATTCTATTTCGTAGATATTCAGACATTTTAGAGATTAGCCGGTACAAACTGACAGACAGGCAGACAATCTATATTTCTATACTAATATAATAAAGAGGAAAGATTCGTTTTTTTGTATTTTTGTGTGTGTGTGTGTGTGTGTGTATGTTTGTAATGAATAAACTCAAAAACTACTGCGCCAATTTCAACAATTCTTTGACCATTGGAAAGCTACATTATCCGGAAGTAACATAGGCTATATTTTATCCCCATATTCCTACAGGAACGGGAACTACGCGGGTGAAACCGCGGGGCGCTGCTCTAGCAGCTATTAATTAAAATAGTTTTATAGAGTTCAATCCCTGAAAACAAAAATATAACTTTAGCTGGTATATTTCGATGACCCTCAGCGCCATCAAAATGTACGACTATTATATTCATGATATATTTTTTGAATAAATCACACATACATACATAATACCATTAGTCGCCTATTACAACATGCATGCATTTTATAATAATTTCCTATCTAATTCAGGTCAATGTTTTATGGGTAAATATGGTTTAAGTAGTTAATTGCTCCCTGGACTACTACTTAGGGAATTATGGGCCTTATGTGCATAATGGTATTTTATACATATAAACATTCATACATTACATTACGCCCATAATCCCCAAAGGGGTAGGCAAACAAGAACTGACAAGTTAGCTCGTCACATACCCAAAAGCCTGTAAACCATTAGTCACCTTTTACGACATGCTAGGCAAGAACCACAGTTGGCACATTCTTTTTTTTGTCCCAGATCAACATGGGCCAAGTCCCAGACCAACATGGGACGTATAAATTAGGACAAAACACCTATATAATAGCAAATGGTGGCTCTATTTTACCCGAGTCTCCAGACAATTTATCTGAACTATGAGCTATCTTGATCCTTCATTCTGTCGGCTAAGTTTGTATCCGCAGTAAAGCTTCTTACGTCTATTTTAATTAAGAAACTTCGTCGCTAATTACATTGGTGTTCATTTGATGAAACTATATTTATTCAGTAGCACTGGGCCCAGATAGAAAATAAACGACAAGGATTTGAAAAGTATCTTAATGTTACCAAATATACATACATAACATCGCGCCTATAATCCCCGAAGGGGTAGGCAGAGTCAAAGGAGTAGCAGGCTTCTTTAACCACATTCAGCCAAAAAAAAAAAACTGGGCTGGGTTCGATGGAAAATTGTGAAATAGTAGTGACAAGTCACTAGTTCGTACACAATCACACACCCAATACCCGATATACCATTAGTCGCCTTTTACGACATGCTAGGCAAGAAACTCAGTTGGCACATTCTTTTTAAGTCCCAGGCCAACATGGGACCTGGGATACCAAATATAGTTTGTCCTTTGAATAGAAAAGGATATAGTCTTTACAAAAAAATACTATTGACTTTTCCTCATCATCTCCCTAGCGTTATGTCCCGTGTTTAGACAGGGTCCGCTTAGACCATGATCCAGGATTTAGCGAGACTGCCGCTCTGACCTTCTTAACCCTTAGGTAGGCGAACCAGAAAATTTTTCGATCATGGTTACAAATCCAAAGTTGTTTGAATTTGCAGTTTCATCACCATGTTTTCCTTCACCGTCGAGTTAGTGGTATAAATACGTACATAGATTTGAAAAATCCAGAGGTACGTGTCCGGGTTTGAACCCGCTCTCTTCGGTTAAGAGGCGCGTGTCCTTACCATTGAGCTACCACAGCTCTTCTATTGACTTTTCCTGATGGATAAAATAAGAATATGCAGTTGATTGGTATAGCAATACAGATACGGACAGCAAAATTTTCATTAACGCGAGTAAAACCTAAGCAATACTAATATTATTCATATAAAGCGAACTCTGTTTGACTTTTTATTTCTTTATTTTCACTTGACGAAGTTAAAAAGAAAGAAAATAGATTATTTAGTGATGAAGAATTAACATCAGTAAGTATCAAATAAGTGACGCTAAAAAGGTCGAAACTATAAGAAAAGATGTGAAATGAAACACTTTTTACTACTGAAAATTAATTGCTGCGGGATGCACGGCATACTGCAAACGAACTAGTTCCTAGCGAAGAGCCGTAAGCAAAACCTTGTAAAAAAATAAAAGTATCGCAATCCTATTTAAATAACTTACATCCCAGTAACCTTATTCAACGGTCTAAAGACACATTCATTTCAAACCGATCACTTTAAATCTGATATCGGGCTAGTTCCCCTTTCTAATCTCGTCGAACGTAGCCCCAGTTCCCGTTTGTCCCAGTGTGTCCCGGTATATTCCCGGTCCCCGGAGCCGCGGGACAAATCAAATAACATGAAACAGGTCATCGGTTTTCAGGTGAACTCGGGGGACCATGGATTGTTGAATATCGGGACATTTCCATCCGATCGTAAATACTATATACTAGCTGTGCCAGCGGTGTCACCCGCGTTTATGGTTAATATTATATAAACTATTTCCGTCATACATGATTTCTATGTAACTTTAACCATTAAGGCTGCACACGCGACGGAAGCTTAAAAATGGAGTAACTTCTCCCGTTTTCCCAACATTTCCCTTCACTACTCTACTCCTATTGATTGTAGCATAATGAAAAGTATACTATAACCTGCCCAGGAGTATGAAGAATAATTGTATCAAGTTTCGTTAAAATCCGTCGAGTAGTTTTTGTTTCTATAAGGAACATACAGACAGACAAAAAATTTACTGGTTGCATTTTTGGCATCAGTATCGATAACTAATTACCCCCTGATAGTTATTTTGAAAATATATTTTATGTACAGAATTGACCTCTCTACAGATTTATTATAAGTATAGATGTGAATCCAAATTACGTTTTTCAAGCTAAAAGAACTTGACAGATAGCGATGATATTTGGTACGCTTAGAGAAAGAAAGCAGAAAAGTTACAGTTATCGCGAGTTCACGCGAGTGGCGCCGAGGGAAAAAGCTGAAGAAATATCAACTGAATTTGTCATTATGTAAGCAACGAGTTAGCCTGACAATTTTACATAATGGGGTATTTTAATCAAAAATAAATTGTAGTCCGTCAGTTAAATTATCAAAAAATATTGAATATGTATTTTTGGCTTCATAATACTCCAAAAATGACAATGAAAAAGATACAGCGCTTCAAAGATCTGAAATGGGGCGCTTTACGTCACTTGGACGGTAAAATTTTACGCACCTAGTGACGTCACGCGGTACTTAAACGCCTAGTATCTTCATCATTTTTAGTTTGGTAAATAAAATAAAAAATACGTAAGTAAGTAATATTTTGTGTAATTTTAATAATAAACTATAAAACAAATTTGAGTAAAATAGATCCAATTTGGGGTACAATGATTAAATGAGCTTACTATTTCATAGACTCTACCTAGTTCTTCGGGGACTGCAGGCGTTATAATACCTATGTATGTACATAAAAGTGACTGCACTCGGATCCACGTGGAACATAGAACATACAACTAAATCATGCAAGCGTGGCCACCCTACAATACCGTTCCGATCGTCAAATACCTCGTATATCGTTACAAAGAATAATCCATATATATACAGCAGTCTCCGCAATTCGGAGTTCGGATGCCGCGAGTTGCGGCTCATACATGACGCCGTGGCGAATAGCTTGCATTGTATGAATGATTCCGCCAATCTATACTAATATTATAAATGCTAATGTGTGTTTGTTTGTAACGCTCCCAGGTCTAAACCATTGAACAGATTTTAAAAATTGTTTCACTAATAGAAAGCTACATTATTAGCGAGTAGCACAGGCTATATTCTATCCCAGTATTCCTGCAGGAACGGGAATTACGCGGGTGTAACCGCGGGTGCTGCTACTTACATCTATTAAAGCAACTACAGTTTGACTATACACTAAATCAAATAACTCATGGTCACCCCACAATACCGCTCGTCATGAAATAGCTCGTATTTCGTTACAAAGAATTCTTCATAAATATACAGCGATCTCCACAAATTGGAGATCGGATGCTGCGAGTTGCGACTCATACATAACGCCGAGGCGAATGGCTTGCATTGTATGAATTATTCCGCCAATCTATAATATACTAATATATAAAGCTGAAGAGTTTGTTTGTTTGAACGCGCAAATCTCAGGAACTACTGGACCGATTTGAAAAGTTATTTCAGTGTTAGATAGCCCATTTATCAAGGAAGGCTATAAAACATTAATCATAAACGCGTGTGAAACCGCTGTCATAGCTAGTACCTAGTTGTATAAAAGGAAAAACATTACTTATTTCCGAAGTCCGGCCGCTCAGAGAATGCGTTTCTGACATTGACAGTTAGTCATGACTAGTGATGTGCAATAAATAACATATAATATTTATTAATGTTATTTATTGCATTCATTATGCATGGTTATTAAATTTAATACCGATTTTGTTATTTTTTATAGAAATTATACTTTTAACACAATGTAAATTGTTAATGAGTTAATTAATTGAATTGAATCGTATTTTCTGAAGGTAACGAAGGGAAAGAAAATAAACATACACAACAGCTTTATTTATATTGGAAAATGTATATTATGAAATACATATTAATAAGCGAATTGGAGTCAGATTTTATTTTATATTTTAACGAGTGATGACATAACTGCCTCGTTATTTTATTACATCACTATAAAAACAGATAGTTGACATAACCTTGAAACAGCGCAGTTTGTATTTTGAAAACTAGTGTTTTTATTAAGATTTTTGCCCAAAATTTTAACGTTTATTGTAATTTTGTATTATTATTTAGTTTTTAATGTTATTACTTGTTAATAATCGTAGTAACTGTGTAGGCGAGGAGCTAGCCACTTGTCACTCCCTTTTCACAAGTTTCCATCTAATCCAGCCCAGTTTTATTTTTGGCTGAATGTGGTAAAGGGCTTGCTGGCCCTTTGACTCTGCCTACACGGGATTATGGGCGCGATATTATGTACGAGCGGTAGTAGCTCAATGGTAAGGTTACCAAACACGTACCTCTAGACTTTTCAAATCCATCTACGTATTTATACCACTAGCTCGACGGTGAGGGAAAACATCGTGATGAAACCTGCAAATTCAAACAACTTTGCATTTGTAACCATGATCCAAAAATTGTCTGGTTCCCCTATCTTAGGGTTAGGAAGGTCAGATCGGCTGTCGCTTCAATGTAATTACCAGACTCGCTAAATCCTGGACCATGGTATAAGCGGACCCCGTCTAAGCACGGGACATAACGCTAGGAAGATGATGATCAAATTGATGGTATGATAACAGAAGGTGATGTTAGGAGCCATATAGATCGACACTGAGTATATGTGCTTATAATATGTATCCCCGAGAACATATAGACTTGTATACGTTTTTTGATGAGGCAAGTATAAGTAAATAGCATTGTTCTCACTCCAACGTTTGCGTTTAGTGGATTCGAAGTCGTGGCCTTGAATTCAAACATGGTCCACCCATTGGACTAAACGAGCCTTCAGATCCTTCAAACTACACAGCTAATTAAATGTTCCACAATTAGTTCCAAATGAACCACTCAAACTTAAAACCGACCGCACAACTCAACCCTCCACTCGCTATGGGTCAAAATGACCCCCGCATTCGGTTTGCGAACAACCCACTTATAACCTTTAATATCCCCGCTTAATAGTTGCGTCGTTAATCGCCGATCATCGAGACCGCTTGTGCCCAATTTGTTCGGTCTAGGAGACCCCAGGCTTAGTAATCATTTAGGGTTGGGATTAGTTGCAAATGGGTTTGTTCGAAAGTTGCTTGTTCAATATCGGATTTTGGCAAACAAATGTTTCAAACTTCGCCTCGAGTGGACATCAGTGGTTTCGTAATACGTTGCTGATGCCGTACGCTAATAACTATAATATTATAGTAAGTGAGTGGAAAAGAAAAAATCTAAACTATTGGTGGACCAAGGAATCACATCAGTAATATATATAATATAACATCACGCCCCTAATCCCCTAAGGAGTAGGCACAGTTAAAGAGGCAGCAAGTCCCTTAAACCACATTCAGCCAAAAATAAAGCTGGGTTGCCTTTTACGACATGCTAGGCAAGGAGCGAAGTTGGCACATTATTTTTATTAAGTCCCAGACCAACATGGGACGTAATATACAGAATGTTTTATTGCTATTTGTCTGTAAATTTATTTAATGTTAGGCTTTATTCAGTCACTTTTTAATAGATTGCTACAAATATATAATCAAAAAAAACATAATGTCACTGACTTTTTTAAGAAAAACGTAAATATAGATAGATAAACGTAAACGTAACAGACAGTCCGAAGTTAAAATATGGATGATTTTAAAACGGCATCCTGTTTTTTAAATATAAATTACCTCAAAAAGGTAATTGTATCATACAATCCATCATATTCCATCTAACCCAGCCCATTGTCCCATGTTGGTCTGGAACTTAAAAAAGATGTGCCAACTATGTTTCTTGCCTAGCATGTCGTAAAAGACGCCTAATGGGGTTTTGGGTATGTGATTGTGTAGGCAACAAGCTAGCCACTTGTGACTACTTTTTCACAATGTCCCATCTAACCCAGCCTAGTTTTGTTTTTGGCTGAATGTGGTTAAAGGGGCCCGCTGCCCCTTTGGGGATTATGGGCGTGATGTTATGTAAGCATGTAAGGTAATTGTTACACTACTACATTTATAAAAACATGAAAACAAGTTGATAATAAAATGGATTCAAAAAGAAAATGTTATATCATAAAACA